>CAMZMU010000064.1:23369039-23619272 GCA_947311845.1 Poa pratensis
CCCCTGTGCGTACACGAATTTCTTTTATCGTTTGAACCTTTAGACGTCCAGTCTCATCCTCTTGCCTATCGATACTTAGATTGTTCGAGCTTCGTTCTCCGGTATCACGATTACCGAGCATGACCTCGCCATAGACAAATCTATCTTTACTCGTCTGTGATATTACATCCCCGTGACCTAGTCACATGCTTGCAAGCTTATTGATGTAATCTCACCGAGTGGGCCCAGAGTATCTATCATGCTATGTGGATTGACAATTCCCGCTCTTGATCACTCGCTTCTACTGCTTCCTTCCGATACCCGAAAGTGTCACTTTATTGTCACGCTATATAAGACATGCCGTTTGATGCGATCAGCCGTATCTTCTAGAAGCAGAGATTTGATATGATCTCACAGTCGAAGGTATGAACACTATGTTTCTATATTTTGGGTATGTCCATCAAATCATTCACCTAATGATATGACTCCGTTGTTAACCGACGCCATTGTGCATGATCAGGAAACCTTGATCATCTGTTACCCAATGAACTAGTTAATTAGAGGCTACTAGGGACCTGGTTGTTTACATACCACATGTCTATTAATGTTTCCGCATAATACAGTTATAGCATGGTATTAAAACATATTATGAGCAATTGAGATATGACAAATAAAATCACTTTATTAATTGCCTAGGGCATATCTCCAACATTTGCGTCGTGTGTTGCGGCAGTCGGAGGCGGCACTCACTGCATTTGGGTAGGCGGCGTCCTGGGGTGTTCTATGCGCCACCGGGGGATAGGTGGATTTAGTTTGCGTCACGTGGTGTTCTGGAGTGTCGCGTGCGGGTGGGTCGTGGTACTAGGGTTCACCTACGTGGCTGCAGCCACGAGTTATTGTGCTACTTGTTACGCTTGCTTTGAAGCCTCAAAGGGTTTGGCGACCCTTGCACGTTTGGATGATTTGATGGCCGGGGGCTTACTGGGTTGGACCGACAAAGCAACCATTGCAGCTTCGTGTGGATAGAGTGGTCGCGTTCTGCTGGCTGCACTTCGATGTCCACTGAGGCGCTTTCGCGTCGTTGGTTGGCGTGCTGGATGAAGTCTATTTTTCGTCTTTGTGTGGGCTATCCGTTGAGACAGGGGCGGGCCGCCTGTTGCTCTGAGAAGTGGGCTCCATTGAAGAGTCTATTTTTTGTCCACGTACATGTTTTATGTTCTTGTTGCGTAAGTGACGTTGTCGACTGTTACCCGTAGTTGTTTCTCCCGGTCTCTTATTTGTTGGAAGGACCATCGTGCTGGTTTGACCCGATATGCGAGGTCCCTTCTTACATGTATCCTTCGTGGGCTACTCCCGACAGCGCCGTCATACTCAGGGTTCTTCAGGAGGTGTTGAGCCGGCTTATCTGATGGAGTTACTGAGTGAAGCCGTGGACGTTTGTTTTTTTTTGTTTGGCTGTTTATGTTATGTTCGTTCATCCTGAATATTTGTTGTTCGGTTTATTTTTTTATTGCAGAAGAAGATGAGGAGTCTGACGTCGCAACGGGCATTCTGATGGTGGAGAATGTGGCTCTGCGTCAAGCTCTTGAGCGGCGGGAGGATTCTAGGCGACGGTGTTTGCCTCGTGGGTAGTATGATTTTGTTTTTTTGGACTATGTTTATGCTGGTGTGATCGTTTGTATGGATTGCGTAACGGCTATTTGTTAGGTGTGGAGGGACTCCAGGTAGTGTTCCTTGGGTTTTTTCTTCTCCGACAACATCTGTATTGGTGTTGTGTTTGTAATGACGACAATAATTCTTTGGTGGACTTGTTGCGTTTTGAATGGTTCTGGCACGTATGTGTTGTTGTCGGTGTCTCGATATTGCCTCAACGGTGGAGTAATACTTGATGATGCTGCGTTTGTGTTGCCTTGGTTGCTTTCCTAGTGTGAGTGCCTTCGTTGGAAGTTTGGGAAATGGTTATGCTACGACTGTGTGGGTGGATCGTACCTGCGTGCAGACTTGTAACGCACGTCGTATGCTTGTTTTCAGGCTTGAGTCAGCCAGGTGTGTGCTGTATTGGTCAGACTGATTCACTGTCCACGGGTGTCGTTGTGTGGCTCTGTTCGGGTGGATGTAGCGTGACGAGTTGCTTGTGGGGCATTAGCGGGGTATTGGCAGGGCTGTTCGGCTATCCCTGGATTCCCGTTGACGAGCCCGTGTTGGTTAGGACGTGTAACGTCGTGATTGGATTGTTCATTTTCTGGGCGAGTCCCGAGGATGCATAGATGCTGTGTTTGTGTTGCCTTGGTTGCTTTCCGGTGTGAGTGCCTCCGTTGGATGTTTGGGAAATGGTTATGCTATGACTGTGTGGGTGGATCGTATCTGCGTGCAGACTTGTAACGCGCATAATATGCTTGTTTTCGGGCTTGAGTCAGCCTGGTGTGTGATGTATTGGTCAGCCTGATTCACTGTCCACGGGTGTCTTTGTGTGACTCTGTTCGGGGTGGGGTGTTTCTGGTGGATGTAGCGTGACGTGTTGCTTGTGGGGCGTTAGGGGGGTATTGGCAGGGCTGTTCGGCTATCCCTGGATTCCCGTTGACGAGCCCCGTGTTGGTCAGGACGTGTAACGTCGTGATTGGATTGTTCATTTTCGGGGCGAGTCCCGAGGATGCGTAGCGTCATTGTTGCTGCGCCTTTACTGTGCTCCGTCCGCTCCACACACGGTACAGGTTGAGTGTTTGTGGTTGCGTGGGCATCCTTATATGTGCGCGGCCTAGGTGGTCTCCGTGCAGGTAGTGCCTTCCTTGGCAGTGAGAAGCGCTAGTTCTTGCCAGTCCCTCGGTTTCATCTCTCCGTGTTTCTCCGGCGATGCTTTCATCTCCTCCTTTTGCTTTTGGGTCTACCTAGCTACGGGTAATCGCGCTCCGATGGCTTCTCCGGCTCAGAGGCCGGCGGAGAAGTCTGCTGTGGCAGCGGGGAAGGTGGTGAAGGGGGGTTAGCATCTGGTTCTACAGGACGTGCTGCCGTTCGCTTCTCTCCGGCGGTGGAGCACAGATCCACCGTCCCGTTTACGTCGGCGGTGTCGGTGGTGGCTTCATCGAACGCCGTGCCGACGGATGCGCCAGTGGTGGATGTCGATGTGTCTTGTGAGGTGTGCGACGCCGGGTCTCAGTACTGGACTCCGTCGAGCGTCACGGCGTCGTATCTTCGGGAGCTGGAGAAGGAGGGGTTGCTGCCGCGGAGGGTGTCTGTTTCTGGCATGCTGCTGAAGGAGCTGTTATCCCCAAACCTGTTGGAGACGAACAGGTAATTCTGGCATCGCATGTGCTTCATGGCATGGCGCTCCCTCCTTCTGAATTTTTCTGTGAGGTTTTGGATCACTATGGTCTTCAGCCGCATAACATAGTTCCTAGCAGTGTTCTGGTCATAGCTGGCTTCCAGGCTCTTTTTGAAGGCTACCTTGGGATTCGGTCCCGTTTAGACTTCTTTAGGTACTGCTTTCGTGTACGAGTAGTCTGGGGTTCCCAGATGGCGCTGGGAATGTTTATCTTAAGGCCTCTTAGGCATAATTTGGATCTTGTTGTTTAGAACAACTAAATTCGCTTCCGCATGATGTACTGTTGGGTATGTGACCCCTGGTTGTAATATTTGCTATCTTTCTCTATTATAAGAGTTGAACTATAATGCTTTGAGTCGTAGAGTCTGTAATGTGCCAGTTGTTCAACAAGTCTTTATCTCTCTATTATACATTGATAGTTGTGCCTGTGTTATGGAATCAATCGGGGTGTTGCGTTGCCGATGATCCATGCCGAGCACGCCTGCCAAAGGTTTTGGCCTGGGAGTGGTAACCCAGTAACCTCCGGTTGTATCGCATGACCGGTGACACACATCATCTTTGTATAGTTCTGCGGTCGGGGCGCCACTAGTTGGTATCAGAGCAGGACTGCCTGTAGGAAACCCTTCTATTGGTCGACGTTGAGTCTAGTGTTTGTGAAAATTATTTATAACCTATAAATGAGTTGTGAAAACCCTCTTAGGATTTTTTTTTACTCCTTGCCTGGAATCACTCTATTCTCGGAGACATCTTACCTCTATTTGAGTTAGAAGTTTGACTTCTCGTCTGTTACTTTAAAAAAAATCTTTAGGATCACGGGGTTGGCTTCTACCTTTAGTGTTACATGTCAGGTTGCTTCATCTGCGTGTTGGGTCGTAATCCGCAGTAAACACAGTTGTTTAGCAACACTGCTCTTCTTCCATGCTTCGGTTGTTTTGCACCTAATCGGGTGTTCCTTTCTTTGGGTTTTAGCCCAAGATCTTGAACCAAATGTCCCGGATTGTACTGGAATTTTGGTATGATGAATCAGGTGGGTTGTTACCCATGTGAGCATTATGCTATTCATGAGTCTCAGTACAAGATGCTGATCTTTAACCCAAGATCCTTCCCGTTGAACCTTGTTGTTAATGGTTAAACCCTACAACATGATGGCTAGATCTAAAGTTAGTCTTCCAGCTTGTGGTTGTAGTCGTAATTCAAGTGAGTCAACAAAGCTCTTCCCTTTCACTAGCTACCGCTAGATATTCTGTCTCTGAACCATCTGGGTTACGACGGAATTCTCTTAGCGAGTCTCCCATCTATGTTCGTGACTCTGCTGCATCTCTCCTTTTTGGGCATGGTTATCACAGTTGAGTAATAACCTGTGCATCTGCAACATCTTAGGATTCTCCTGAGCATGTGTCTTACTCTGATCTGCTTTCTGACCTCTGTCTTTCTGTTGACAGTAAAGTTTTATCGTGCGTTGGTATGTTCCAATGCAAGTCACTCTTGTGATCCGTCAAGACTTTCCACTTCGTCTTGTTAGGACAAACAAACTCCAATATCCTGTCCATTTCTCGGACCAGGTTAAAGTATTGTAATCCGCAGAATAAGGGCAATTTCTTGCTTTTGTTCTGTTCCACCTTAGAGTGTCACACCCTTTTATATCAAGGTGTCGTGCTAAGTATCATGGTCTCCTTAAGGAAGTGATGCTTTTACACATATTACTCACCCTTCCCTCCGACTCACTTGTTGCTCGAGAAATACTAAGGTGTGAGAATGGATGTGTCTATCCGATGCTCCTAACAATTTAATTGTTTTGACATCCAAGGACTCAATTGTGTCCATTTGCAAGTAATTCAAGTAGGTGCATATTGTCTTCTGACAGTTGCTAATATGTGAGTTTCGCAATCTCGTTTCTCCTTTGAAGCTTGACACTGCAGTCCATCTCTTGAGGTTCTAGCAACAGTAATTCATTGGCATCCATTGCAAAGGCTTCCTATTCCTACCTGCTAAGTTTGAAGTATCTGTACACCTAAGCAGATCTAAATCTCAATCAGAAATGATGGTTGGTAATCCTCAAGAATTTTGACCTCGATGTCTAGAACATCAAGAAGTTTTCCCCATACTAACGTACTCGGAGCTTCTAAAGTTCTCTCGGTCCATTTTCCCGACCCTTCTCATGTGGTTCGAAATGTTCATCCGCAAGGAATGTTCTACTCAAGCCGACTAGTACCAGTTACCACTTCATCTGTTGGAATCTTGTTAACATTGTTCTTCAGAAATTCAGGGCCTTGTGCAAAATTCATATTCTCAATCTTTTGAGAAACAATTGTCTACCAACTGGAAACATCTTATAAATTTCCAGTTACCTCATGTGTCTCCTAACCATCAATTCAAGAGTTGATTGAAGTCTCATTCCAAGAGTTGATTAGGGGGTACTCGATCGTCGTATCTTCGTGAAGACCATTCCTTTCAGAGTCGTTCCCCTGAAGTGTAGCCGATGAAGATCTTCAGGATGCGCTGAATCATTCTACACCGCGAAGATCGTTGAAGACCGTCGTAATCCTTTCCCTCTTTCCTACTCTAGGAATCTCGGGGCGAGATTCTTGTAAGGGGGTAGAATTGTAATAGCCCCAAATTTGTGAACCTAAAAACATGAATAAAATTTCCACTTTTTGTGTTTCATTGCATCATGGCATCCATATTAATTCGCTAAACAATAAAACAATTGGTTTGGCACCATTTAAAAACAAATTGCTAAAAATGCCATAACTCAATTCAAATGAGTTTGAGAAAATTTTGACAAATAAAATTATTAGAAGTTAATATATTTGTCAAGGAAGTTCCAAGAGTTCAAAATAATATTTTGTAATTACTTTTAAAAGGATGTAAGTATAACAAATTGAAATTAGCAAAAATGGCATATTTAAACCCTATGAACAAATGTTGTTCAAAACATTTTATTTTGCAACACCAATTTTTGTGAAGCTTCTACAAGTTAATGGAGCCTACTAAATATTTTCATAATTTTTGAAATAGTTTAAGTGCCTCAATTAAATCCCTGAAGTGCTACTGGTTTTAAAAGAAACAGAAAAGGGAAGCAGGGGGTTTTGTGTAAAATTGCCGTCCTCTTCCTCTGTTCACCACGTACGCGTGGTACGGCCATGGCAGAGTGACGCTCAGCCACGTGATGCCGCCTCCCATGTTGTCGACCATCCTAGCGTCGAAGCCTGGTACAAGAAGGTGCCGAGAACCCTAACTATAGACCGGCTCACTCTTCCCCCTCTCCTTTCCCCACCCGCTCCCGACGGCTAGCCGCTGGCCGCCACATGCCGCCGTCACCTGCGGCCGCCCCGAGCAGATCGAAGGGCACCACGAGCTCCGCGTCTTCGCCCTCTACCTCCACGCCGAAGGAATCGAGTCCGGGAGCCCGGGATCGCCGCCGCCATCCGCATCTTCTTCCTCTCCGGCCGAGCAACCGTCGCGCAATCGCCGCCGTTTCCGTCCACCTCCGTCCCTGCCGAGCTCATGCATATGTCGAGGGTGAGAGCGTCGTGCTCTTAGACATCCTCTCCTTCCTCCTTTCCCCGTAGATCGCCGTGTTGATTGTAACTCGCCATCGCCCGCCGCTCGT
This sequence comes from Poa pratensis, assembly GCA_947311845.1. NCBI lineage: Eukaryota > Viridiplantae > Streptophyta > Magnoliopsida > Poales > Poaceae > Poa > Poa pratensis. The sequence goes on from CAMZMU010000064.1 coordinate 23,375,951, forward strand.
CGCCGTCGCAACCGTAGCTCCGGCGACCATTATCTAGGGGCGCCGCCGTAGTTAGGGTCGCTGACTCACCCGCGTGTCAACGTATCCCGTGGGGCATCCCCGCGTGCATCGGATCGTCGGGTACGTGTGCGTCGCCGCCGGTGACCACCGCGTGCACGCCCGCGTCGGCGTCAGTTTCGTCAGTTAAACCACTGCTCCTCAAATAGCTTTAGATCCCTATACTAGCACTAGCACCGCACCGGCCACTGGCTAGCACTCCGCGCCTCCGTCCAGGAGACCAGGGTTCGATCCCTGCGCGGCCAAACTGCCATCTTTTGTTTCCTTTATTTTTCCTTTCGTACCTGACAGCTGGGCCCCACTTGTCAGTGACCACTAGGCGTCAGCTGCTTCGTCAGTGCCACCTTGGCCTTTGGCCCACAGGTCAGTGGCACAGGCTAACCCAGCCTCAGTGCACAATGTTTCGAGTGGATTTTCTGGAAAAAATAATAAAAAGACAGAGAACTGATTAAACTTTTAAAATCCATAACTTTTTGAATACTTGTCCAAAAATTACAAATGAGGTACCAAAATGTTCAGAAAAAATAAAGTATGTCTGTTGGTATAACTCACATATCCAACTAAATTAGTTTATTTATTGTTTTGTTAAAATAATGAAAATGCCAGAATAGAAAAGAGTTTTGGAAAATTCATAACTTTATAAATAATGATCCAAAAATTAAGTTTGACCTATCAAAATGTTCAGCAAGTGATATACTTCATGTTTCACCTTGTTTCCAAACATGGATAATTATTTGTAATGTTGTTTAAAATAAATTAACAAAAGGGCAGATTTAAAGAGGATTTTATAAATTCAATAACTTTTTATTGGTGTATCAGAAAAATGTGTTCTTTATATCAAAATGACCAGGAGAAATAATGTTACCTGTTACCACCATTGTCATGTTCCACAAAATAACTTATATAGCTCTTTCTTGAATTTTAGTAAAATGGCAGAAAAGAAACCAACTTTAGAAAATTCATAACTTGGGTATTAAACATCCAAAAAATGAGTTTAAGATGTAAAAATGTTCAGAAGAACCTTAACCATCCAGTAACTACATTCTCATGCATATTGGAACAAAATTATAGCACTGTATGTTTTAGAAGTTAGGGAAAACAATAAGTAAATGTGGGGTTATATTTTTCTCTTGTGGAAATAATTATATTTTGCACCCCATTTAAATTGCTAGATCTTGTTATACTAATTTCAGTGCATTAAAAATGTCATGCCATCATGTGTTTGTGCATTGCATATGTTATGCATGTGTGGTTATTGATTGTTTCTTTCCGGTGTTTTTATGCATCGATAAATCAAGCAGTTGGGGTTCCACCGCAATACCCCGACGACCCGTATTACCAGCCTGTTGAACAAGGCAAGCGTAATCCCCCTCTGAGCATGTCTCCTCCTATGTTTCCGCAATTATTTTCGCCACCATAATATTGCATTCGGTTCTAAATGTCTTTTGCTTGTAGTAGAGTATCCTACTAGTTGCATTAGATACCTGTTGCCAGTACCTGTATCCTTCCTAATATCCATAGGATTGAAGTGTTGGCCTGGGTTAATTTAATACTATTATGTATATGCTTAGCCATGCTTAGTTAAATGCTTAGTCGTCCGGTGGATATTTCATTGTTGGAACTGTTGATGGAATGTCCGGATGATGGTGGAGAAATGTGGATACCGATATATTAACGTGCTTAAAGGCGGGGATGAGAGGCCACTGTGGTTGTGGTGCCTTGTCTCGTTCTCGCCGCCTAGGTGCGAGTTCTTTACCTCTTGAACCAAGACGAGCGTGCAACCATGCGTGAGGCCTATGCAGTAGCAGGAACCCTCATCGACTAAATAACTTGTGAGGGGCTAGCCAAGGGTCCTCTAGTTTGAGCTTCCATTTGCGCGTGCGTGAAGATGGTGGCCAGGACTGGGATGAGGATGGTGGTGTTTAGGAAAATGTGTGGCCGCGGGGCAGGGTGTTGGAGGCACTGAACCTGTCCTACCGCCACTGATGATCCTGTGTTAGTCTCAAGCGAGGGAGAAGTCGTAACCTCTCCCACTCAGCCGGCTCTCCCCGGAAGAGAGCTAAAAGCTAGGCAATGAGCCGGACGGTACGCGTGGCAAACATTGTACACCCCTGCAGGGTTAAATCTTTTCGAAAAGCCGTGTCCGCGGTTATGGACGACTTGGGAACGGACGATAGGACCATAGAGAACATGAACCGAATGATTAAAACTTGACCCCAAGAATGCAAGGTTGACTTCCTCGAGTGTGATTCAGAGAGGTGCCTTTGTAGACAGATGAAGTGCTTGATGGTGGTTGTTGATGAAGATGATCAGAAGAAAAGAGTTTACTTCTTACCCCTTTGAAAATATTCTGATTAGTCGATGCCATGGAGTTATGTCTTTATAAATAAAACCAGCTTTATGCAAAACAGCCATAAAACTTTGTAAGCCAATCATCGAGCTAGTAGCTCTAGTAATCTTGCAGAGTTCGTCGAACTCAACCTTGTTTTGTTGATTTCTTTCAGAGGAGGACTTCACCGACCTTGAAGGTGGGTTCTATGTGTACGTCGACGAGTAGTCTAGGGTTCCCAGGTGGCAGCTTGGGACATCTCGGAACAGCTGGCGCTGGGAATGTTTATCTTAAGGCCTCTTAGGCCATAATTTGGATCTTGCTGTTTAGAACAACTTAATTCGCTTCCGCATGATGTACTGTTGGGTCTGTGACCCCTGGTTGTAATATTTGCTATCTTTCTCTATTATAAGAGTTGAACTATAATGTTTTGAGTCGTAGAGTCTGTAATGTGCCAGTTGTTCCACAAGTCTTGATCTCTCTATTATGCATTGATAGTTGTGCCTGCGCTATGGCATCAATGGGGTGTTGCGTTGCCGATGATCCATGCCGAGCACGCCTGCCAAAGGTTTTGGCCTGGGAGTGGTAACCCAGTAACCTCCGAATGTATCGCATGACCGGTGACACACAACATCTTTGTATAGTTCCGCGGTCGGGGCGCCACAGCGCAGAACATGGTATGCAAAGATCCCTTACCTTGATTCCAATAGGGGGTGGACGGTACATTTTTTTACTGTAAAGATGTCCCGGCCGTGGCCAAAGAGATTGACATTCCAGTTTTTGTGAACTCGCCGCCTGTTCCTAAGGATTCCTGGGAGGAAAAGGCGGTGGATGTGTTACCGAGCAATTTGCGGCTGATTCAGAGGCGCATCGAGTTCCTGACATCGTCGGGACTGGATGGTGTTGATACTGTTCTGTGTTGGCTAGCACGACGGATTCAGCCTCTACGTCATTGTTCCCGCCTGATGTGTGAATTCACTGGAAGTGATGATGATCCGCTTCGCGTGTCTCCACGTCCGTTGCCAAGGCGAGCGTGCTTGTGCGTCTCTGGGGTCGTATTAAGGCGCACTACATCAGGGACGTAGAAGGCGTCGCTATGTACACTTCTGCTAATCTGGTTACTCCGGCGAGTTGAATCTTGGCATCCGACATTGTTGGTGTTTGATGGCCTCAGCTGTTCGTGCGCACCTAATGTCTTTTATTTGCAGCTATCGGATCTGTGTGACGAAGAGCTGGCTCCGGTCGGTGGTGCCTCTCGGCCGTCGAAGAAGAGGAAGCGTAGGACGGCGGAGTCGGGTGCCCGTGCGACTGGTGACCGGGGCCTGGGAGTGCCTGGCGTGCACGACGAGGATGACGAGAACTCGGGGATTTCTATCCCGCTGGAGAGGTGAGTGCGTTGTGGCTTGTACGGATATGTTACTCCAGCGTTGCCTCTCTAATGGCTGCTGTTCATGTGTTTGTCCTTGCAGGACGAGGAATGGGCCGCCCAAGCTGAGGGCAAAGTCGTTGCGCATCAGAGGTCGACAGATGAGGCTGTCCGCACGTGCTGATTCAGCGGCGACTCATTTAGGTGTTCCAGTGGTTGTCTGTCCGGGTACCTATGTTCATCCAGACAAAGTGGCTTTGAAGGATCGCGTTATCTCTGCAAACCAGCTTGCCGGGCAGGGTGAAGCAGGCCCGAAGGGCAGTGAGGTTACTCCTATATTGTCTACTGGAAAGGTTACGACAGGTGATGAGCAGCCTGGCCAGATCGTGCAGAAGACACTCCGTTTGGTTGACCCAGACGGGTTCACATCATCAAGCGACGGCGTAATCGACAGCGTCGTTGGCGCTGTTCATGAGCTGGCAGGGGGCGCGAAGGATTGGAGCATTCGCGTCGATGCCAAGTGCCGGACATTACACAAGGAGCTTGAGGTAAACTTTCACTCTTGTCTGTGTATCTCTTGCTAAGCTTTTTTGCGAGGTATCGCTTAGTTTTTAGAGCCAGTTTGTTGTTCTTTTCTGGTATTGACGCGTATTGTTGTTCTACTTGTATGTTCCTATGCCGTTTATTAGACGTTGCGTGGTTCTCTTCTGGATAAGGATAGTCGGTGCCGCAAGCTGGAGGAGGCGCTGCGGGAAAAGAATGCTACCCTGAAGCATCTGCTCGATGCTGGCCATAGAGATGAAGGTTTGTTTTTTTCCTGCCACTTGTCCTTGGCCCTGCTGTTTTGCGATGGCTATATGGGCTAACTGGTTTTTTGTTTGCTTTGAGATGCAGGCATGTATGCCCAGTGCCAGGCGGGGACTTTGGAGGATATTCGTTCGTTAAGGGACGAGCGTGCCAGCCTAGCTGGACGGGTTGCCGGCCTGATGGCTTCCCATGCCATAGAGCTCGCAGCTAGGGACGAGGCGCACAAATTGGAGGTTAACAAAATGGCGTCTCAAATAGAGGCTCTACGCGACAGTGTATCGCGAGTGGAGAAGGCGTTGGAGGAGCAGAGAGGGGGGGGGGGGGCGAGGAAGCAGTCAGGCTTGCTAGATGCGAGTCCAGAGGTCACCTCGAGGAGCTAAAGGCTATCTACGATGCTGTTCTTGGTAAGATAACGAGGCTTTTTGTTGTCTACCATCTTTTTACCGTCTGTTCTATCCTTCTTATGGCAGTTTTTTGGATACAGTGCCGGCCGGTTTGAGCAACGACGAGGACATAACTTCCCGCCTCCATCGTGTTCAGCGCGTTGGTGAGCTAATTGGGGACACGCTTGAGTCTGTAGGCTTGCTTTCTGTCGTGTTTTTGCCAAACAAGGCGTGCGGCAGCCGTGTCGGCCTTGAAGATCTGCCGAGTATTTTCAGAGAGGCATCTGCTAGGTACGATAGTATGCTGAAGTCGTCTGCCAGAGGTGGTGCAAAAATGGCCCTCGGCCTGATGATGGCACATCATCCCGAGGTTAAGATTGGACGTGTGACGAGGTGCATGCCGTGGACATACGACGACGGCCGCCGTATCAATCCAGCAAAAGTTCTGGAGTCTGTCTCTGGCTATGCTACTCGCGTCGCCCGTATGGTCAACACAAGGGTCTACTACAAAGAACTGATGTTCCCGGTGACCAGGAGGGCGACTCGTCCGACGATGACGACAACGTCGTGAACGGAAAAAATGGGCGGGCGACGATGACGATCGTGTGGCTAGCGAAGACCTTTAGGATGCGAGTCAGAATTTGCTAAAAATAGCACGATTGAGTTTTTCTCCTCGTGAAAACAGAATTCTGTGGGTGTTGAACTGGTTTTCTTTATGCAGTTAGGCTGGTACCTGGGTTCACGGTTCACGTGTTGTGCTTGCTTCCTAAGCTGTACCTCTGTTTGTTTAGATACTTTGAGCTGTTCGAAAAGGTGTCGGGCTAATATCTGATCAATTTCTGTTTTTCGTCATTTGGTGTAAAGGGGGTGGTGCATGATTTCGCCGTTGTCTTTTTTGGACTGCGTCGCCAGTGTCAGCAGGTGGTAAGTCACGTCTTCTCTTAGTGTTTACTACGTATTTGAAGCGTGTAGCGGACCTGCACTTAAAAATTGGCAAGATCCCTGTGTATAGTGCAAACGCCTGGATCGATTCATTTGCACACACAGTCTATGATGAATACCATGCAAATGCGTCAAATTTTATTACATCGCATGATCCAGACTTACAATTTTCATTACAAATTGCATAGCTCAAGGCTAGCATTTTACAAAGTTCAGCACAGCGGAATAAAAGTAGCAGTGAGTCTCCATCATCTTCATGTGCCACAGGCGAAAACATGTTAGTTGTAGACTCGAAACCTTATATAAACCTCACTCATCGTCTGAACATCCTGCAACAGGAAAAATGTTGCAACAAGGTGGGTCAGAACCATATAAAATGGATCTGGCAAGTGACACTCTGTGGACACTTAGTGGAAAAACTCTAATAACCTATATGCATATTTTGCTGGTGGAGTTCAAAGGCTATTTTGCATAAAGCCAACTTTTTCCTAACTTTTGGAAAACATTTTTCTTCAAATCGAGACATCCATGGCATGAAAACCACTGTCTCATCTACCCTTGTTCACCCATCAAATTTTACTTGAGAAATTAGAATGTTGGGATCCTCCGTTGACGTCCTTGATCAGCTGCTCAGAATTGTCCGTAACCGGGGACACGGCTAAGTACTTAGTTTGACACTCTCGAGAGGTTGTGCACGTTCACCATTTGACTCAATCAGCCCAAACTATCCTCTACACTCCAGCAGTGATAAGGAAAAGGAGAAGATTGAGACGAGATTTTTCAGAAGCATTTTCCCACCCCATACCAGCTTGACCCGTTCCACCTACATCCCTCTACATCTGCTTGTCAAGCCGAGGTGTGTCCACGCAACTTAATCCATCAAGACAGAGCCCATATGACAAATGGCTACACTGGAAGCAATCTTCACTTGGAGTAACTTCAAATCCCTTTGTCCCTGGGTGGCCATCCACAAGTGCACTCTCAGGTGAAAACCACCATGCTCATGGCCCTAAGTATAGTAGAAACTACCTTAGGCGAAGACAACCACGAGCACAGCCCTGAGTAGCCACTCAACATAAACCAAGCAATACCAATTCCACCTAGGTGATTCATTAACTTAGTAGATGTGTACTACCTCAGGTGATAACCACCACATACCATGGTCCTAAGTATAGTGAAAACTATCTTAGGTGAAAACCCCCATGAACATGGCCCTAAGAAGCCACTTAACATTTTGTAAAACTTTCATCAATTGCATAGCTAAGCAAGTATACCATGTTATAATAGGATTCCAGACCAACTAGTATAGGGGTGCTACTCTAAACAGTTTTAGCATAGCAATACTAATAACACCTACACATGCTTAAGGAAAAATACACTAGACATGCATAGACAAAATAGTAGGAAGTTTATGAATGTGCCACTTGCCTTTGAAAGTTGTAGGTGCTCACAACTCTTTTTCAGCGTAACTCGAAGCTCTCCGTTCAATCTAAACAATATAAACAAACAACAATACAAAATCAACACAAAACACAACATCAAACATGGACAACAACATAACAATTGGGTTTGGTTAAAAAGGGCTTAACACATTTTAAAAACAAGGTTTGCAAATCAAAACATTTTAAAAGACTATTAGCACAAACTAAATTATTTAAGTTTAAATTACATTAATAATTATGGCATTTAGTCTCTCTGGTCAAAGGCCATTTATTTAGGATTTTTTCTAAAAAAAAGAAACATGTTAAAATAATTAATAGAAATTAAACTATGCAAAAATTACCCTATGCCAATTATTCAATTTGAGTCTTTGATTTTAAATCATGAAAATAATGCTCAAAAATATTTTATAACAGAGGAATAAAATTACACATAATCTAAGGTTTCTAAAACTATTTTATATGAAATTTTTGAACTTATAAATTGGAAGATATGCCAAATTTACTCAAATTGTCCATTTGCAATTTGAATAAATTGAAACTACTAAAAAAATGATAAATAACATAACCAAAATAATCTACAGGTCAGGGGCTTTCCAAGGATATTTTATTTACAAATTTTGGACATACCAATTTATATCAATTGTCAAATTTATAGTTTAACAATATCCAAAAATTATTTTTAGCAGTGGCAAACTATTATACAGATCCAAAGGTTTCCAAAAATATTTTATTTGCAAAATTTGGATTTATAGATTTAAAGTTATGCTAAATTTACTCAAATCACACATTTGAAATTTGAATAATATAAACTAGAGCAAAATTGAAAACTAACAGTGCTATAAAATTCTACAAGTCTAGAGCTTTTCAAAAATATAAAGTTTGTAAATTTGGCCAAACCAATAAAAAGTTATGATGATGCTAAGATGCAGGGACTTTTCTGTAAAACTGCCAATTAAAATTTAATAGTATAAATCACAGAAATTCCTGAGCCACGTGGATGATGATTGGGTGTGATGTGGCGCTGACTGGGCATTGACTAGGTTTTGACGTGGCTGTTGACTGGATCTGTGCCGTTGGATTTTATGTGGATTGGACGCACCAGATGCACTAATACCTCTTCGCCTTAGATCTAATCTAGATCATCGAAATCAGATCGGACGGATCTGGGGCTTTGACCATACCTAGCGGCGGGGAATGGCCGGAGTTGGAGTGGATGGTGGCGCGGCGGCTCGGTCGTGGACGCGTTCGACGTTCCGGTGACGCTCGGGCTCGGGGAAGACCTCCACGAGGTGCGGCAAGTCGCGGGGAACTTGATGGTGTGGTCGACGATGAGAAGCGCTTCCTGGGGCGGCGACGCGACGCGGACGGAGTTGCCGCGGCTCCGGCGAGCTTCAGGTGCGCTCGGGTTTGACGATTTTGCTGCGGAAAAATTCGGAGAAGGGGTCAGGGGAAGCGTGCTTGCACGGCGAGTAAGTAGGAGTTGTTCTCGGGTTCTAGGGTTCAATTACCTCGCCGGAATCAAGCAAGTACGGCGGCGGTAGTGGCGAAAGCCGGCGAGCTAATTGGGCGGCCTGGGGGCACGGTTTGGAAAGGGAGGAGAGGGGAAATGCGGAGGAGGAGGGGATCTTATAGCCGTGCTCAGCGCGTTGATTTGGGTCTTTATCACACGGATTGAAGAAGGAAACCGTCGGCCGTTTTTTCCAATTTCGTGAGCGTGATTTTCGGCTGGAGGTTGAAGAAGGTGACGTGGCAGTGGGCCCTACCTGTCAGGTTTGTTTCTTTTTCTTTTCTGTTTTTCTTATTTCCTTTATATCTTTTGTTTTAAAACTCCAAATCAACTCAAACTTGTTCTAAAAATTTGTAAAATCAATATCTTTTAATTAAAACATTCAAACACCTTTTTCAACACATTTGAAAATTTGAATTTAAAAATATTGCATAATCGTTTAATTGACACCTTATGTCAATTTTAAAATAGGGTTTTAATAAAATCTTTTGTGGCTTATTAAGGTCAATTAAAATACCACAAATCTAAATATTGAAAGTTTAGCTATTTTAAACTTATTTTTCAAATAAATATACTAGAATCAAAATTATTTATTATTATTATTATATATTTTTTATAAGAACCTGTTTTAAATAATTTAAAACACTTTATAAATATTGTTTTTAGGGTTTATTAATTCATTACTGTCTTAATAAAATTTTGAAAACATAATATAAACATTAGTATTGTAGATTTACTATTTAAACTCATTCTTAATGTTGAAAATTATTCATGAACTTCATTTTATGATTTAAATGTTGATGAATTTTTTAAGTCCAATATGCTTTTGGGTACTTGAAGTAATTACAAAAGTTATAAACTTAAAAGATGCAAAACCTTATGTTTGATATTACACATAACTAGAACTGAAACAATTTCAAATAAAGCATCTTTAAATAATTTTAAACACTTTGAAAATATTGCTTTAGGGTTTAATATACACCCAATTGTAATTATTTTCTTATATCATGTAGTTTAACCAAAATTTATTCTAGAAGTAGGCAAACTTTAAATAACATAAGCACTTTGCAAATATAGTTCCAGGGTTTAATAAATAGCCAAAAGTTAAAATTTAAAATCAAATAATTGGAATAAAACATATTATGAGATGAATGTTTCTTTTGAAATACCTTGGACAAAAGAATTTAAGCTAAACTCAAATTTGAAAATTAAGATCACTTGGATAAATAAACTATTAAAGTTTTTGAAGATGACAAATGTCTTTTATTATTTGGTTTCTATTATAATTTGAATGTTTTCTTTTAATAAAAAAAAAGTTTCAATTTTTAGTGATTTTTCAAACATTCCAAAATATTGGGATGTTACAGAGCGCCTCGTACCGACTCACGTTGACTGCGCCGGGTTCAGTCTCCTCTGTCTTCCGTCCGCCGTCTGCCGCCACCGTCCCGTCTGACCGTTAGAAATCCAGTTCTCTTTTGCGTGTTTGCTTTCTGTGTAACGTTTTCCGTCTTGCGAGGACCGTGAATTCTAATTAGAGCGTGGGACGTATATACTTGTATGTTTTTTTGTTTGATTCGTTGTCCCGACTCGTTTGAAACGTCTACTTGACGAACTCGAGGACATCATGCAGGTAAGTTCCTTTGACTCGGTCGGCCGCCGGGATCCAGGAACTTCTCAGGACTTTGGTTTTTATTTTTACCCCGCTCCTCCGTGCTGGACGAAGAAGATGCCATAGGGGAATTGAGCAGGGCTCTTTTCCGTTCACCTACCTTGGGCTCCCTATCAGTAACAGAGCTTTGCGGGCAGGGGCCTGGGATCCCCTCACGGGCAAAGTTGCTAAGCGCGCGGACCCATGGATGGGAATGCTGATGTCCTCAGCCGCTAGGCTTACTCTCACCAATGCATGTATATCCAGCCTTGCTCTCCACGCTATGGCGGTTTGCCTGTTGGGAGACGGGGTCCACAGGGTTATGGATGGACATCGCTCTCGTTTCTTTTGGGAAGGGAACGGGAAGAAACGTAAATACCACTGGGTACGCTGGGATGCAGTGTGTAAACCCAAGGCCTTGGGGGGCTTAGGTATTATGGATACCAAACTCATGAACCGGTGCCTTATGGCAAAATGGGTTTGGAAAATCATGACCGGGGAGTCAGGCCTATGGGCTGACATCCTGAGGGCCAAATACTTGAGGTCTAAAGATATCCTGGTAGACTCCCATGGAGGAGGTTCCCAATTCTGGATGGCACTCCAGAAAATTAAGAACCTTATTTGCCTGGGGGCAAGGCACTCTGTGAGGAATGGTAAATCCACGAGATTGTGGATTGACTGGTGGATGGGGTCGGGGCCCCTCAGGGACCGTTTTCCGGCCATTTTCGCCATCACGACTCTACCAGAGACCTCGGTGGCACAAGCCAACCGGGAGGGGGAATGGCATATTCCCCTTCGCCGGACACTTGGTCCGGCTGAGACCACGAATGGAATGACCTCCGGTGAGAGCTCCCGGAGTTCCTTCCCTCTCCACACCAGGACGTCCTGACTTGGACCCTGGAACCATCCGGGAGATTCTCGGTTAGGTCTCTATATGATAAACTTTGCGACGGCACCCCTAGGAAACACTACAGCGAGATCTGGGGAATTTCTATTCCCCTGAAGATCCGTCTTTTCCTCTGGCAATTGGTTAGGAAACGCCTTCCTTCGAATGACAATATTGCAAGGAGAAGGGGTCCCTCGACGGGCAGATGTGCCCTATGTGAGGAGGTGGAGGACACGAATCACATTTTTTTCGTGTGCCCTCTTGCAAGTTTATGTGGAGCGCAGCTAGGGAGCTGTTGCACTGCACATGGAATCCCTCTTGTTTCACATACGTGTATAGGCTTATATCCTTGGAGTCGGGTCAACAAAAACGAGTTCTTTGGATTTGTTGTGCGGCCCTCCTTTGGTCTCTGTGGAACATTAGGAATAAATTCTCGATTGAGGGGGTGTTTCCTTCTCAACCGGCTGACGGGTTATTTAAAATGGTGATGTATTTGCAGGTGTGGAAGCCAGTGGCTAGGAGGCAGGATCGGGAAGCACTGGGGCAAGCGATTGGCAGGATTCGCTCGCTTCACGACTCCGTCCGTGACAGACCGGACGTGCTGCCCATATCTTAGGCTACCTCTGTTACCTCGCTTTTAGCTCGTTCATTTGGGGTGCTGTCTTTCACCCTTGTACCGTAGCCTGCGTGATACCGTGGACTTATTTGTTGTGCCGCCTAGGGCGGTGGATATGTGTTATGTGTGGAACCTTGGCCGGATGACTTTATTAATTTAAAGCTGGGCTCTGCTCGAGCCATCCGTCTAAAGGTCATACACAAGGCCTGGATCAATAGCTTTTGTGGGATTTACATGTCCAGCCCCCATAGCATAGGAACTTGCCCTCTGATGCTGCTAGTCCAAGATCGGATCACCCATGCTGTCAGCGATGTCAGCTGTAGTGAGAATAGCCGACTTGATGGCAGCCGCAACCAGTCAGGATGGACGCTCTTGACAAGAGCAGCAACACCACTGACATGTGGAGTCGACATAGAAGTCCCGGATTTAATATTGAATGGCCCAGAACCAAGTAATGTGAGTGGTGGCCATGCAGCAAGGATGTTGAGCCCTGGTGCTAATATATCTGGCTTTAGCACGCCAGGGCTGAAGCTGCAGGGACCGCGGGACGAGAATGCCGCGACAGTAGGAGATGGATGGACACCAAGTAAAGTGTTTTTGTAGATGACACTGGCTCTGGCTTTGCTGGTTGTCCTCACATACTCTGTGATAGTGTTGCCATCAGCAACGGTCACCTGCACAACATTAGGACCATAATCCTCGAGAACGGAGGTGAAGCCAGCATCTTTCCTATTGATCAGAACAATGCCAGCCGCCCCGGCACTCATGATGCCAGTGATGTCAGTCTTATCTATTGATCCTGTTCTTGAGTCATTCATTGATCCTGCGTTATGGCATATCACAATTTTGCTGGACACATTTCTTCTAGCCAACGATTTGCAATGTTTGTCCAAATAAAGAGGAAACGACCTAGAGCTTGAGTTTGAAATCTGATTAAAAGCTTCCCATTGATGCGATTGCCATTGACAAGCTTTACAACAACCTGAAAGCTTCGGTCCACCGAGCCAGCTGCCACTGTGAGTAACCATGGTGCAGAATTCTCAAGATAGGCCTTGGGTCCGTTATTCCCAGCTGCAGCCACGACCACGATACCCTTTTCTACTGCATTAAGTGCGCCAATGGCAACAGGGTCTTCAGTGAAGTTGACATTATAAGCAGGACCTAGCGAAATTGAGAGCACATCAACCCCATCCTTGACAGCTTCGTCAAACCCGGCTACTATGTTTGAGGCATAACACCCAAAGAGTGTGCGCACCCTGTACATGGCCAAGTGCGCACCTGGAGCAATCCCGGACGCTGTGCCCCTGCCGAGGCCGCGTGCCGAGGCATCACTGACGAAGTTCCCAGCAGCAGTGGATGAGGTATGTGTCCCATGGCCTGCGTCATCTCCAGAGTCATTGGCATGAAAATTGAAGAACTTGGCCCCAATGAGTTTGTTGTTGCACCGAGAAGCGCCATGGCACGAACCTTCCACTTTGATGGTGGTGGCGGGATGCCACTGTCGTCGAAGGAAGGATGGGCCGCATAGATGCCGGTGTCCAGTACCCCGATGATGACCCCCTTGCCATAGCTGACGTTCCTCCACATGCCAGTACCTTTCTTCAGCCCGAGAAATTCCGGAGTGTGCGTGGTGGACGGGTGCCACAGGTGGTCCCGAAACGCACGCACGAACCCTGTCTTCTTAGACACCATCTCGAGCTCGGCCTCTGTGAGCCTCACGGCAAAGCCGGTGAAGACCTCGGTGTAGTTGTGGACGAGCCGTGGCTCGTCAGAGCCGGCGAGTGGGCTCGGCAAGAAAGACTCGTGCCACCAACGGTGCTCGTCGTCGCTGCCAGCGTCGGTGCGTGGCTTGATGAGGATGATGTATGTACGGTAGGGTTTTGTCAGATCATTTGGATGGCAGTCGACTATAACTGCACAATGATGGAGGAACGTGAGGGCAAGCGAGAGAATTGTGAGGGAAAGGTGGGTAATGGATGGCATCGCGGATCGGCTGGAAGAACCAAGTTCCAAGAACAGTGGTGACACTAGTGGGCGAGCTAGGGAGAGAGATGGAGAGTCGAGAGGAGGAAGAGAGCTGCTGCTGCTACTTGTGCCGGTAATGGGCGTAGCAGCGTAGACTGAGCTGTCGACGAGGAGACGAGGGGAGAAAAAGATGTTGGATGCCTTTTTTAAAGTGTCGTGCATTGCTGGGCCAAATGGGCCGATAAGCCATATTTTCTTCGTTTACTATTTTTTTCAAAACTTCATTTCACCACGTTGCTGGGACTGGAACTGACCTGAGCTCTGCGCCGTGCGACACCAAGCGCATGACCGCTGCCGCATGACCGGCCGACCGGGTGCCGCAGTCCCCCGCGTACCGCCGGATCAGGACGGAGCCGCGGTCCCCCGTGCGCCACCACAGCCTCCCGCTTCTCCCCTATTTCTCGACCGCCGCTTCCCCGCATGCCTGTGCCGCCCAAGCTATTCTCCTCCTGCGCCAATGGCGGACCCACCATAGGGGTGAGCAGAGGCGGCCGCTCCGGGTCTAGTGTTGCGTAGCAGGCTACCCTCTTCCCTATCTAGCCTTCAGCAGCAAACCGGAGCAGCGCCATTGATAGATCGGTAGAAGTTTATGTCCTCGCATTGAAGCAGCGTCTATGGAGGAAGAAGATACTGTAGAAGAAGTGACCGTGGACTGGGCTTAAAGTGAAAAAGCCCATCAATCTTGCTCCACGCAGTTACGCCATGTCTGGGGTTCTCAAAAAAACAATTACGCCATGTCTGGGCGATTACGGGAATAAAAATAGAAAATAAATGCAGAGTACTGCTATGGACTGTAGTTTAATAACGAACTCGTGCATCATTACGAAGACGGCAGTGGTGGTGTAAAATACATCCGGTGATGAATTCGCCCTCCTAGCAGAATGAAATGGGTTATGTATCTGTAATCGCGACGGCAGCGGCTCTGTATCGTATTTTTCTAATTGTCTCCTCCCTATGTTTTTAGTCTAAGTTTTAAGTTTTCGGAGAGAGTATATAAATGAAGGGCCGACGCGAGGGGGCAAAGGAGGCGGTGGCGTGGCCAAGTGGCGCAGCCAGCCCCTTGGTTGCGCCGGCCCACACGCCACCACGTGGCAGCCCCCTTTGGCTCTTCGTCTCCGTTTTGAATAATTATGTTGCATCGTAATTTTTTCTGAATTTGTCTAAGATTTTTCTGAGTGTGAACTGCGATGCAAAAACATGCAGACAAGAGAAACACTGGATTAATAGGTTAGTCCAATAAAAACACAATATAAAACATAGCAAAAGCATGTATAATAGCATGAATAATCAAAAATTATAGATATGTCGAGACATATCAAAGGCTTAAGTGAAAAATACCATCATGATGACGATGTAGTTACCAAGGTTTTGAGTAACTCTTTATCATCATCATGATGATGTAGTTATCAAGTTGTCGAGTGAAAAGTTACCATCAATCCGAGGATATAGTTACCAAAATGGTGATGATATAGTTATTAAGGATTTGAGTGAAAAGCTACCAATGTGATGACGATGTAGTTGCCAAGGTTTGGAGTAATTAATTATCATCATGGTGTGGGTTTAGTTAATAAGGTGTCGAGTAGAAATTTTATTAGTGAGCCAACGATGTAGTTACCAACATGGTGATGATGTAGTTAACAAGGGGTCGAGTAAAAAGGTATGAGCGTGATGATGATCTAGTTACCAAGGTGTTGAGTAAGTAGTTACCAGCATGATGCTAATGTAGTTAATGAAAGGACACGGATGTCGCCTAGAGGGGGGTGAATAGGCGATTAAAATTCATTACGGTTTAGGATTGAATAAATGCGGAATAAAACTAGCGGTTAATTTATCAAGCACAAAACCTAAACAAAGCTAGGTTTACCTATGTGCACAACAACTTATGATAATCAAGATACGCAACTATGTGATAGCAAGATATATTACTTCAAGCTCGATGGCTATCACAAAGTAAATTGCATAAGTAAGAAGCTCGGGTATAGAAATACCGAGGCACTTGGAGACGATGATTTATCCCGAAGTTCACTTCCCAATGGAAGCTACGTCTCCGTTGGAGCGGTGCGGAATCACAAAGTGATACCCGGATAGCCGTCAAATGGCATACCGTAATCTCCTTGTGCCTCTACCAATGTAGAGTACCACGAACCACTATGGGACACTCTAGGGTGGTCACCAACCCGTACAAGGATGAGGCACACTCCACAACTTAATTGGAGGCTCCCACCGAGTTCCCGCGGCTCCCAAACCACAAGAATCACAAGGTTGAGGCACACTCCACAACTCAATTGGAGGCTCTCAACTAATCCCGGGAGCCACCAAAACTCCGAGATCAACAAGGACCGTCTAGGGCACCCCAAGTACCTAGAGGACAAGATCTAGGGTACCCCAAGTACCCAAGAGTAACAAGCTACTCAACTTCACTTACCACGTATCACCGTGGAGAATTCAAACCGATGCAACCGATGCAATGGGCAAGAACACAAGAAGTGCTCAAGTCCTTCTCTCTCAAATCCACCAAAGCAACTAATACTTTATGGGGGGAAGAGAGGAAGAACAAGGAAGAACACAAAATCCCTCCAAGATCTAGATCCAAAAGCTTCTCCTCACTTAGAGGAGAGATTAATTGGTGGATTGGTAGATCTAGATATCCTCTCTCTTTTCCCTCTAATTGGAGGCAAGAATCATGGGGAATAGAGAGAAAGCAAAGCTTCAAAGGGTCAACAATGGAGGGTAAAACCTTGCTCAAGGGATGGGGAACCGTTGGGGAAGAAGGCCCCATTATATAGGTTCCCAAAAACCGACCGTTATGCAGTTTTCGTGCCGTCCGGAATCAGTTCGGAATAGATCCGGAATCCATTCGGAATTCGTCCGGAATTCCGGATGCCCGGACAAGTCCGCACGTCTACCAACTGGTTCCGGAGGGTAGACAGTACCGAAAGAGCCAAAACCCGGAATCGGTCCGGAATGAGTTCAGAATTCCGACCCGCTCGGAATCCGTTCGGAAATTTCCGAGTGGTTCAGAATTCCAGAAACACACGGACGAGAAACGCGATATCTTATGCATACGAACCCGTTTTTGATATTCTTGGGCTCGTTAGAATCACCACGACGAGCCCGACAAGATCAGGCATAGAAACATCATAGTGCAGCATGGGAGGATAAAATCAATGTAGAAAGGTAAAACCTCTCTATAAAGAAACAATCGATAAAACCTCCAACATCAAAAACGCAATAAGTTTTTCATACGAAATCCGTTTTTGATGAACTTGAGCTTGTTATGAGATCACAACAAGCTCCAAAACCCCACACAGAGAAAATCCAAATCAGAACCAAGAAAGATGAAGCCAAGTATGCAAAGGTTTGAGCTCTCTCCAACTGATACGCTAAAGCTCAATTGAGAGCCCCTCTTGATAGTACGGTATCTATCTTATAACCGGTCTCCCAACTAGCACCATGAGACCGGTAAAATAGAAACCCTATCAACATCATACCTTTGCCTTGCGCATTCCACTTGAGCTAGATGACGTCGATCTTGATCTCTTCAAGTGGACCACCTTTCTTAATTGCGCTTCGCTTGGTGAAGACTCAAACATTGCTCCCCCATACTCCACTATGGGAGAGCCTCTCTTAGGCACATCTTCACATGAACATTATCTCTAAATGGGTGGCAAGCTTCAAGCCTAGGATTTCTTCGAGATGCTCCTCTTGAACTTGCGCTTCTCAACATTGATGACGATCACCACTTGACGTCATCGTTCATGGGCTATATGAAATCTTCATTGATGCAAGCCATAGAAAGATACCTAACCACACATAGAAATGCTACACACATATCATGGGTTAGTTCACAAAGCTATATGGACAATTGCTTACCATACCAAGAGATACATGATCCCACTTGGTACATCTTGTAGCTTTGTGTGTTGATCAATATCTTGATTAACCTTGTATCTTTTCTTCTCTTTTGAATAGATTATGTCTTGAAGATAACCATGAATGATCACATAATCCTTTTCTTCAAGACATACTTGCAATATCTCAACTCACATATGGCCAATCATCGGATAACTCCTCGAATAACAACTTGGTCATCACATACTCTTCTTATTGATCATATCAAATATATATCCATACACCTCGATGATCTTGATGCCAAATACTTCATTATATCAATATATTCATGGCATCAACCTTGAATCCAACATATGGAGTTCAAGCATTGCCTTCAGACAAACACTACAAGGATAACTCATTGCAACCATTAGTCCATAGGGATTGTCATTAATTACCAAAACCACACATAGGGGTGCCATGCCCTTTCAATCTCCCCCATTTTGGTAATTGATGACAATCTCTTTTACGAGGGTTTATATAATGAATTTTAAGCAACCATGCAATGAAACAAGCAAGGATGCATGAGTATGAGAGGAAAATGCTTAAGAACAAATCAAAAGCATAAAACCAAATTCCCTTAAACCCTCTAAAACTTCTCCCCCATTGGCATCCATTTCCAAAATGGGCAAAAAATGTTAGAAGGTCAATATAGTAAGAGCCCCCATAATGTGTGCATTTCTCAAAATGTGAGTGAAATCAAATACACCTATCCAATGAAGAATAGTTGGAGGGAGGTCACACTATATTGAGGATCTAAAGATTGAAAAAAAATGATATGGAAAACCTTTTACAATTATCCAAATAAAAGGAAGCAACCAAAAGATCCAACAAACCAAGTGAACAAAAGATATTATGATTTGAGCAAAAGAGTGCTTTAAAGAAAATAGAGGAGCTCCCCAATATTTGTACACAATTTAGAATTTTTGTATTTGAATACAGGGTGTACAAAAATGGAATCCTCACTCACCCAGTATCCTTTAAAACACAAGTTTTAAATGGATTCACAAGCTCAAAACGATGCAAATAAAAATCAAAGCTTTTGTCTTATCCCACGGTGAAGGTAATAGGCTCATCAAGACAAGCATGAGGTCAAGGATATTCACCAAGATGAGTGTACCAAGATGTGATAAAATAGGACATGCACTCATAAGATAAATTATTTTTGGGGTCACAAAGAATAAAAAGTAATAAAGTGGTGACACCGAAGAATTCAGATATCAAGTAAAGAGGTAACTCTCTCATGTATACAAGTTTCTATGTAGACAACAATCATGATGATATACATCCACAAAGAAATATGTATACACACAATTAGTTAGTAAAGAAAAGACACAAGATATCCAAAAAAGAACTCATATAATATACACATATGATGTTTGTTTAGGATCATAGCCCATAGCTCAATATTCTCATATTGTATAATAATGAACTTCAAATTCAACCTCAACACAAGCATCACAAATATCACTAAGGGAAAAGGAGATAGTTGGGATGCATTGAGGAAAGCAACAAGTATCATAAGAGCCGAATAGAATTTGCAATAGCTACAACAAAGGCAAATAAATACTTTTCATGCCATGATGAAACCTTCACAAGGTTGAATGCTATAAAAGTATGCATGAGGGTGGATACTTGTTACCGAGATGGCATGGGGTTGATGTAGTAGACAAGAGTTTATCAACCATCCTAGCTTGGCTCCAATAAGCATGTGGTGAAGACATTTTCATTGTAAATGAGCCAAGCATCCAATGCATCTCCATGTACCTAAAACAAATTCAAGTAAAATTGTTCCCAAACTAATTGGGTCCAAAGTCGTTAGTCAAACTACAAAACATAGAAGGAACTCCACATAAATATGTGCATAGAGATATGAAATTGAATTTCATGCACATCTTATCCGATTTAGGATTCCATGGAGTTTCGCCTATATATTGGCACAAAGAAGGAAAGCATGCCATAAAATAAACACGTAGTAGATATGCATGCCTATTAACTTTAATAACCAAACGGATATACAATTTGGACAAATATCAAGAAATCAAAGAATGTCCAAATTATATCAAAGATCCAAATCAAAAATTGATTTAGAGAAGCCAATTGAAACTAAAACAAACCAACATATGATTGATGAGACACCAATTGGAAAAAATAGCAAAAAGGAAATAAGATACCAATTAACTAATAAATAAAAAGGAATAGATATCAAATTTCCAAAAGATAAAAAAGAGATATGTCAACGAATGATATATCCCACTCCCAAAGAGAGATGCCAATTGGGACAAACTCTCAAAAAGAAAGAGCAGGGTTCCAACAAATAAACCACACCCTCTTCACTTTTCATGATGGTACAAAGTACCAAGCCGAAAAGGTTTGTCTTCCATGAGACATGTCATCGGGATCAAAGACCAATGGAAAGGATCAAATACCAATAGAATATAAATAGTGTTTAAAAGGATACATGATAGCTCTCCCAACAAAAGTGCATTATTTATGATCTTGTATTTGAATACACAATGCACACACATGGAATCATCGCTCTCCAAATATCTATTCAAACACTAGTCATATATCAAGAAAAAGCAATAAAATCTAATACTAATGAAAATATAAGTTGTACCAATATAGGATAGCTCACCCAAGAATAGTAAATTATCTATAAGTAGCCTTTGAATGCAAGGTGCACAATGATGGGATCAATGCCTCTCCTACACCAAATAAAACACTAGGAAAGTTTGAGTAAAGCAAAATGATCCACAAGAGGTAAGTAAGACAATGGGAGTTAAAACAAATTAATTTTTGGCAAGAAATAAGGCAATAAAATCAAGAGCCAATATGAAGATGATCTACAAATTTCACCACAATTATGACTATCAATTGTCATGGAAAAGGAGTATATGTAGAAATTTCTTAGTGGTGTATTGGATTGATATTCAAGATCATCTTCACAACCAATAAGCACATGGTGAAGGATAAGATTTAAGCGCGATGCTTATGTAGATGGCTTCAAATATTCACGCGATCATGCAAAGCAACTACAAAGAGTAGCTTGAAGCAATCGGTTTCCCAAAGAGATATATGTGAATATATTAGAGGAAAACCGTACCAAGAACTTCCTTCACAAACAAGATCCAAATCTAAGAAAACAAAATTATATAACCAAATTGGAACTTGTTTGAGCAACATGCCACATAGGAACAAGATAATTGACAATATCAATTCTAAATGGCAATACCTCACATGTTCACATTTTCTAGGATTGTAATATGCACAAAGCTTATTACTCCCCATAATGTGATAATCCATTTTATAGTAACAAGAGACAAAATATAATCCAACAAGAGATAACTAATGGACATTATAGAATTTGAATTTCTCATGAGCATGACATACCACATAGAGACTAGATAATATTGATATATCAACACTAAGTGGTATTCCTCATGTACACACATTTTTAGGATTGTGAAGTGCCAAAGAGCTATCACTCCCCAAAAATGGGATAGTCCATTAATCTCTCGAAAGAACCAATTAAATATAAGCAAGTTGATATAAAGGCTCAACATCACACGTACATGGTGTGCAAACCAACATACACATACTTGATTACTCAAGATAAGTAAGTAGAGAGCACAACATATACAAACACTAGCAAGGTACAAAACCAAACACATGCAAGGGTGCAAGCAACTTTCAATGTATGATTTAAATACAAGTTACCGCAAGGAGAAACATTGGATATGAGATAGAACAATATAATCCAAATGACTTGGCTTGAGAGAATATAATTGATGAAGATCCCTTAATTCTTCATGATGTAGCCAAGGCTCCAATGCCCTCCTCAACACCTATTGATCAAGTTTTAGCTTGTTGGTCCCCAACCAAGTTGGGTTCTAAGAGGTTAGTCACAATAGGCTTGGCAACCCAAATGGTTCTTTTCTTGACACCACTTTGAGTACCAACATATTTGGCAAACACATTGCCAACCTTATCCTTCCTAAGAGAGTAAACATTATCAATTATGATAGGGTTGGATAAGTTAACACTAGTGCATGAAGAAGCAAAGTGACCCTTCTCACGGCATAAGTAGCATCATTTGCTTCCTCCTTTCTTTTTCTTGAAATCTCAACTTGAGAAGGAATAGCTTGATTCTTCTTGGGAAGTGGTCGTTCTTCAACTTGGGGAACTTTAGTTTGAACTTGAGGCATCTTCCCTTGTTGCTTCTCACTAAGAGACTTCTTCTTCAAAGGGCAAGATCTAACATGGTGCCCTTCAACTTTGCACTTGAAGCAAACAATCTTGGCCGGATTCTTGACTTGTTCTTGGCCCTTCCTTTTCTTGTTATCCTTGGACTTGTTCTTGTTATTGAAGTTGAATCCAAGTCCACTTTTGTCATTGGGCATCTTTGCACACTCAACATGTTGTCAAGTGTGGACTTCCCATCATGACGCTTTTCCAAGTCTTTCTTCAAGGAAGTGACTTGGCCTTGAGCTCTTTTAATTCCTCTACATGGTTAGTATCAACAAAAACACTAGAGGAAGTAGAAGCTTCATTGTTAGAGCAAAAAGGCATGGAAAGTAATTCATCACAAGATGTAGCAATATTATGAGTGGATGAATTACTAGGACTAGCACATGGCAATAAAGCATGTTGAGTAAGTTGTGTCATTGTCCACATGAGGCTCACAAGATTTCAACTTTGTAATAATAGCCTCATGAGCTAACTTTAGCTTATCATAGGAGACTAGAAGATCCTCATGAGAGCTCGAGAGCTTTTCATGGCTTCTTCCAATTTCCCATATTTGCTAGATAGCAACTCAAGTTGAGCCCTTAGCTCAACATTCTCCTTCACTATTGGTGCTTCACAAGAAATAGAGTTAGTAGCACAAGCATTATCATTAGTAGCAATAGGAGATGATAACTTGGTAAGCTCTTTTGAATATGAAGCTTGAAGTTGTACATGAGACTCGGTGAGTTTGATGAGCTCACTCTTAATGACCCTAGAGTCATTTTCGAGGTGCGCAAAATCCCCAAGGAGTCTAGCATGAGCATCCACAAGCTCACCATTCTTTATTTTGAATTAATTAACCATCTCAATAGCTTTATCATGGGATTCCTTTACCATAGAGAGTTCTAGAGTAAAAGTCTCTGATACGTCCATTTTGCATCACTATTTTATAGCATAATTTACTGTTATTCAATGATATATTTCATATTAGGAGGAGTTACTTATGTTATTTTGTCTTATTTTGCATGTTTGATGATCATTGGATAATTAACTGCCGGAGTCAGATTTCAGCTGGAAAAAGCACGTCAAGGCACTATATTTCTGGAGCACTAAAAATATTTCCGAGAAGACAGATGTTCCTATTTTATCAGAAGATGGACTAAGCCAAAAGGGGAGGCTGAGATGGGCCAGGAGGGGCCCACACCACCCCTGGGCGCGGGGCCCACCTTGGCCGCGCCCTAGCCAGGTGTGGTGCCCCTGGCCCACCTCAGGCGCTCCCCCTTCGCGTACTTCATCCCCCAGAAACCCTAAGACACGGGGAGTCCGTGAGAAAATATTCCGCCGCCTCCACGAGGCGGAAACAACAGAGAGAGAAAAAGCTCTCCGGCAGGGAGAAATCTGCCGGGGAAATTCCTCCCGGAGGGGGAGATCATCGCCATCCTCATCGTCATCGCGCTGGACTTCATCGGGATCATCATCATCATCTCCACCGCCATCACCACCATCACCGCTGCACCATCTCGTTCCGCTGTAACATCTAGGGCTATACTTTGTTTAGTTCATAGGGGAAACTCTCCCGGTGTTAATTACTCCTTGTGGTTGATGCTATTGAGTTTTATCGGTGAATTAAAGTATATGTTCAGATGTTATCCATCATTATATCACCTCTGATCATGATCCATATGATGTCTGTGAGTAGTTTTTTAGTTCTTGAGGACATGGGAGAAGTCACGCTGTTAGTAGTGGAATTATGTTGAGTAATATTTAATGGTTTGATATTTAAGTTGTGGTGCTATTCTTCTAGTGGTGTCGTGTGAACGTCGACTACATGACACTTCACCTTTATGGGCCTAGAGGAATGCATTGTGTATTTGGTTGCTAATTGTGGGGTTGCCGGAGTGACAGAAACCTAAACCCCCGTTAGTATACCGGTGCACAAGGGAGCGTAGGATCTCAGAGTTTAAGGCTGTGGTTAGATTTATCTTAATTACTTTCTTGTAACTGCGGATGCTTGCAAGAGGTATAATCACAAGTATGTATTAGTCCAAGTAAGGGCGGTGCATTAGCATAGGTTCACCCACACAACACTTATCAAAACAATGAAGATTAATCAACTATGTGAAGCGAAAGCACTTGACTAGAATCCCGTGTGTCCTCAAGAACATTTTGTCATCATAAGTAAACCAACCGGCTTGTCCTTTGCTCTAAAAAGGATTGGGCCACTCGCTGCAATTATTATTACTGTCTTTTACTTACTCGCATTTTATTTACCTGCTATATCAAAAACCCCTAAAAACTTGTCTGCTAGCATTTACAGTGAAACCTTTACCGAAACTCCTTGTCAGCACCTTCTGCTCCTCGTTGGGTTCGACACTCTTATTTATCGAAAGTACTACGATACACCCCCTATACTTGTGGGTCATCAAGACTATTTTCTGGCGCCGTTGCCGGGGAGTGAAGCGCTATTGGTGAGTGGAATTGGTAAGGGAAACTTTTACTGTAGGTGCTATTTTTATTTCTGCTTGCTACTTTATTTTATCATGGAGAGATCTCCATTTGAATCCCTGTTTGGAAATACTACTACCACTGCTACGGTAGTAGAAGAGGAACCACCTGATCAAGTAATTCCATTTAAAATACCTATGAAAATTGTTGAACGAGTTACGAATAACCGCTATGCAGGAGATGGAACTGTCCCTCCTGGGGATCATTTGCTATTTATTCATGAATTATGCGAGTTGTTCAAGTGTGCAGGTATTTCAATGGAAGAGGTCAAGAAGAAATTGTTTTCTATATCGTTGACTGGTAAAGCTGCAAAATGGTATAGGATGCTGAAAATGGGCGTTCTATTGGCTGGGAGGAGATTGTGCCTCTCTTTTATTCTAAATTTTATCCTCCTAGTGAAATTCATCAAGATCGGAATCATATATATAATTTTTGGCCTCATGATGGAGAAAGTATTGCCCAAGCGTGGGGGAGATTGAAATCATTAATGCTCAAATGCCCCATTCATGAGCTTCCTGGTAATGTGTTATTGATAACTTCTATGCAAGGCTTTCTCTTCAAGATAAAACTCTATTGGATACCTCTTGTGCTGGATCATTTACGCGTAATAAAGAGGAAGTTAAATGGGACCTTCTTGATCGGATTGAGGAAAATACTGAAGGATGGGAGAACGACAAAGGTAGAGAATCAGGTATAAAGTATGATTACGAATGCATTAAAACTTTTATGAATACTGATAATTTTCGTAATCTCTATGATATGTATGGTCTTGATTCTCAAGTTATTGCAAACTGTTACAAGGCTTTTGCCTCTTATCTTGATGTTCCTAAAGAAAGTTGCAATAAGTATCATTTGCCTTACAAAGATAATACTAATTCTGCCAATATTAAAAACATTGAAGTTCATACAGTTGATCGTATCTTGCCAGAACCTTATATTGAGAAACCACCTTTTCCTGTTAAAATTAGGGAACATTCTATCATAGCTAGTGTGGTTAATAAAAGTGCAAAGAAAGCTTTAGAACCTGCTGAACAAATAGCGGTTGAACCCACAATAGCAATAGTAAAGGATTTGGTAACTGAAAATGTAGAAGGAGGACATATTATCTTTTGTGAAGATGCCTCTAATATTGTTTCACATCCCAGTAGAGCTAGGAAAACAAGTGTTCCTGTGCTTTCAGTCAAAATAGGAGAACATTGCTATTATGGTTTATGTGATATTGGTGCAAGTTCTAGTGCTATTCCTTTTGATCTTTATAAAGAAATTATGCATGAAATTGGTCCTTGCGAACTTGAGGAGATTGATGTGGTTATTCAGCTTGCTAATAGAGAAACTATCTCTCCAATTGGTATTGTGAGAGATGTTGA
Source organism: Poa pratensis (assembly GCA_947311845.1). Taxonomy (NCBI): domain Eukaryota; kingdom Viridiplantae; phylum Streptophyta; class Magnoliopsida; order Poales; family Poaceae; genus Poa; species Poa pratensis. The sequence continues at coordinate 23,401,949 of CAMZMU010000064.1, forward strand.
AGTTTTATGTGGTAAGACTAAATACCCTGCTGATTTTCTAGTACTTGGTTCTGTTGCTAGTAAAGCTTGTCCCATTATTTTTGGTAGGCCTTTCTTGAATACATGTGGTGCTATTATAGATTGTAAGAAAGAGAAAATTTACACTAAATTTAATGGAGAATCTTATGAGTTTAATTTCTCTAAGTTTGGTAAACAACTTTATGAAACTGATTTGCCTAATGAGACTCGAAAATCGAACAACTTGCTGCTATTGCTGTTGCTCCTAACAATGCCTTGCAGCAATTCATGGAGGAACACGAAAGTGAAGTATTTATGGAGGAGAGGAATGAGATTGACAATGCCTTTCTTCGTCAACCACCAATACTTAAGCATAATTTGCCTGTGGAAGATTTGGGTACCTCAGCGCCTCCTAAGGAAGATCCTGTCTTCGATTTAAAACCTTACCTGATAATCTTAAGTATGTTTATCTTGATGAAAGGAAAGTATATCCTGTTATTATTAGTTCTAAACTTTCAGGTAATGAAGAAGCAAGGCTATTAGAAGTACTAAAGAAACATCGAGGAGCTATGGGATACACTTTGGATGATTTAAAGGGGATTTCTCCTACTATATGTCAACATGCCATCAACATTGAACCCGATGCAAAACCTGTTGTTGAGCATCAGCGTCGCTTGATCCCTAAATGAAAGAAGTGGTAAGAAATGAGGTATTAAAACTTCTTGATGCTGGTATAATTTATCCTATTGCTGATAGTAGATGGGTAAGTCCTGTGCATTGTGTCCCTAAGAAAGGAGGAGTTACTGTTGTACCAAATGAAAATGATGAACTTATTCCTCAAAGAGTAGTAGTTGGGTATAGGATGTGCATTGATTTTAGAAAGGTCAATAAAGTAACTAAGAAAGATCATTATCCTTTGCCTTTTATTGATCAAATGTTAGAAAGGTTGTCTAAGAAAACCATTTTTGTTTCCTTGATGGTTATTCTGGATTCTCACAAATTGCTGTTAAAGCACAAGATCAAGAGAAAACTACTTTTACTTGTCCTTATGGAACTTATGCTTATAGACGTATGCCTTTTGGTTTGTGTAATGCTCCTGCTACGTTCCAAAGATGCATGTCTGCTATTTTTCATGGTTTTTGTGAAGAAATTGTGGAAGTATTCATGGACGATTTTTCCGTCTACGGAACTTCCTTTGATAATTGCTTGCACAATCTTGATAAAGTTTTGCAGAGATGTGAGGAGACTAATCTTGTTCTTAATTGGGAGAAATGTCATTTCATGGTTAATGAAGGAATTGTCCTAGGGCACAAAATTTCTGAAAGAGGTATTGAAGTGGACAGAGCTAAAGTTGAAGCAATCGAGAAAATGCCCTGTCCAAGGGATGTGAAAGGTATCCGTAGTATTCTTGGTCATGCCGGTTTTTATAGGAGGTTTATTAAAGATTTCTCTAAAATTTCAAAACCCCTCACTAATCTTCTTCAAAAAGATGTACCTTTTGTTTTTGATGATGATTGCAAGGAAGCTTTTGAAACTCTAAAAAAGGCTTTAATCACAGCTCCTGTTGTTCAACCTCCTGATTGGACTTTACCTTTTGAAATAATGTGTGATGCTAGTGATTTTGCTGTAGGAGCTGTTCTTGGACAGCGGGTAGACAAGAAGTTAAATGTTATTCATTATGCTAGTAAAACACTTGATGCCGCTCAAAAGAATTATGCTACTACTGAAAAGGAATTTTTAGCAGTTGTTTTTGCTTGTGATAAATTTAGACCTTATATTGTTGATTCAAAAGTTACTATTCACACTGATCATGCTGCTATTAGATACCTTATGGAAAAGAAAGATGCTAAGCCTAGGCTCATAAGATGGGTACTTCTACTGCAAGAATTTGATTTACATATTGTAGATAGGAAAGGTGCTGAAAATCCTGTTGCTGATAATTTGTCTAGATTAGAAAACATTTCAGATGATCCTATACCTGTTAATGATAGTTTTCCAAATGAACAATTGGCTGCGATAAAGGTAAGCTCACGCGAAAGTCCTTGGTATGCTGATTATGCTAATTTTATTGTTGCCAAGTATTTGCCTCCGACCTTTACAGCTCAGCAAAGAAGAAAGTTCTTTTATGATTTGAGGCATTATTTTTGGGATGACCCACATTTGTATAAAGAAGGAGTAGATGGCATTATGCGAAGATGTGTTCCTGAGTATGAACAGAAAGAAATATTGAGCAAATGCCATGGAAGTGCTTATGGAGGACATCACGCTGGAGATAGAACTGCGCAAAAGGTTCTACAATCAGGTTTTTATTGGCCTACCCTTTTTAGAGATGCTAGAAAATTTGTTTTATCATGTGATGAATGTCAAAGAGTAGGTAACATTAGTAGACGTAATGAAATGCCTATGAATTATTCTCTTGTTATTGAACCTTTCGACTGTTGGGGATTTGACTTTATGGGTCCTTTTCCTCCTCAAATGGTTATACTCATATACTTGTTGCTGTTGATTATGTTACTAAATGGGTAGAAGCTATACCAACTTCTAGTGCTGATGGTGAGACATCATTAAAAATGCTTAAAGATATTATCTTCCCTAGGTTTGGTGTGCCTAGATATCTCATGACTGATGGTGGTTCTCATTTTATTCATGGTGCTTTTAGAAAAACTCTAGCTAAGTATGATGTTAATCATAGAATTGCTTCACCATATCATCCCAAACAAGTGGTCAAGTAGAATTATCAAATAGAGAGATTAAGTCTATTTTGCAAAAGACTGTTAATAAATCTAGAAAAAATTGGTCTAAAAAGCTTAACGATGCTTTGTGGGCTTATAGAACTGCTTATAAAAATCCTATGGGAATGTCTCCTTACAAAATGGTTTATGGAAAAGCTTGTCATTTGCCTCTAGAATTAGAACATAAAGCCTATTGGGCGGTGAAAGAACTTAATAGAGACTTTAAACTTGCCGGTAAAAAGAGATTGCTTAATTTGAATTCTTTAGATGAATGGAGAAATGCAGCTTATGAAAATGCTAGGCTCTTTAAAGAGAAAGTTAAGCAATGGCATGATAGAAGAATTCTTAAGAGAGAATTTAACGTAGGTGAAAAAGTTTTATTGTATAGGTCTCGTCTCAGATTTTTTGCAGGAAAATTACTTTCAAAATGGGAAGGACCTTATATCATCGAGGAGGTCTATCGCTCAGGTGCGATTAAAATCAATTCACTAGATGGGGACAGACCACAAGTGGTTAATGGTCAAAGACTCAAGCATTACATTTCTGGAGATTCTTATAATGAAGATGTTGATTTATCAAAGTGGTAACTCCAGAGGATTTTATAAAAAGTCAAATTCAGACAACTGCAAAGCTGATTTGGAATAGGTAACAGTTTCGGTAAGAAAAAGTTCGCGATTTACTTTCAACTTAAATATTTGTTGTTTTTACATAATATGGAAAATTATGAGTCGGAAAAGGGTAGGAAACGGTGCCCGAGGGCACCACACCACCCCTGGGCGCGGGCCCCACCCTGGCCGCGCCGTGGGGCGTGTGGGCTCCTCGGAGCCCGTCTCCGACCCCGTTTCGTCCTGTACCTTCCTTTTGTCGTAAAACTTTTTGCTATATAATCACCCGGATCTCCCGAGGTCCGTATATCGTGTTTTCGTCGAGTTTTGTTTTCGAGCTGTTTCTGCCAGGTTTAGCTCCAGATTAGAAGATGTCTTCATCCGGGGCTCCGAAGGATACCTTCTTCAAGAACGTCGTCAACCCATACATCAATGAGCTAAAGCAGCACCCTCAAGAGATGCGGCTTGTGGATGGAGTCCTTGTTCGAGAAGATGTCAAGGGACCCAAGGTTGAAGGGGACATGAAGGCTAGGCTAGAAGAAGTAGAGCATGAAGTTTTCCGGTACCAGAAGATGATAGAGCGCGGAGTGGAGATCAACCACAAGATCATTGTGAGCTTATTGATGAACACAAGAAGGAGACTGATAAGCTGTGGGATAACATCTTCGCACTTAGTAAAACTACATCCAAGTTACAAGGGCAAATTTACGATCTTCAAAACCAAAACTGTGAGTATGAAGCTAGGTTCAAACGCATAAGCTCAGCTGCTAGTTTCAGGTTCTTGGAAACCAAATCCTCTTTCGTTGATGGGGAGCCTCTGCCTTGGAAATTTGATGACGAGGAGTCTTCTTCACCACCAAGAGATCAAGCCTAAATCGTCAAGGGGTAATGGCACTCCCTTGGCTTGTTCCAAGCTTGGGGGAGTGCCCAGTATCATCTTTATCCTTTCGTTTTTATAATTTCGTGGTCATATCATGAGTAGAGAAGTTATCTTATAAGATGGTTTGCGATGTGGAGTGTCAATCCTTTAGTTATCCATGTATCCGTTGGTTTGAGTGTGTCTTTGTTCAGAATATTAATGAGAAGTTCCACCTTTACTTTCGGTACATTTTATTTTAGCCCAATCTTCTTTATGTGCTGATCTTGCCATTGGTATTGACGCCACTTTTGGGTACATCAAGTAAATTATATTAGTTGTGGCAAACTTAGTATTGGTCATTAGCAACAATACCATGAAAACTTAAGTAGAAGGAGGGAATTACATGCAAAAATATTATCCCTTTATCTTTCTTTCTTGCTAGCCAATAAGATTAGTATTCTTTGAGTTAAAACATTTGTGTTTACGGGGTGTATCCCCCAACTTTTATGCTTGCTACATGACCTTGCTAGCCTTAACCACCGTACTGAGAGGGAATGCTTCTCGTGCATCCAAATCCTTGAGCCAAACCCATGCCATTTGTGTCCACCATAACTACCTATATGTGGTATTTCTTTGCCACTCCAAGTAAATTTTTCATGTGCTACCTTTAAATTATTCAAAAAGTTATTATTACCTTTTGTGTCAATGTTTACTAGCTCATGAGGAAGTAGTGTGGTTATCCTTTATTCTACTTGTCAAACAGACTTTACACCTGGACTAGTGGCATATACATCCGCTTATCCAATAACTTGCAAAAAGAGCTGGCAACGGGATGCCCAGTCCCAATTAATTACAACTTTAACCGCTTAATTCTCTTTACACTTTTGCCCTGAATTATCAGTAAGCATTGACAAACAGTGAAATATCTGCGTGTGTAAACCAAAGAGAAAGAGGGATGATCTGCCTTGCTGGTAGAAATAACGTCCTTCATGGGAGCCGCTCTTAAAAGTCTGTTTGACAGGGAGAATACTGTTTTCACCCGCTACCATTCGTTGACAATTAACAAAACCTCTCAAAACTTAATTTTTGCTCTCTATATGATTTCAAAAACTTAAAAGCTCTAGCACATGACTTAATCCCTGCTTCCCTCTGTGAAGGGCCTTTCTTTTACTTTTCATGTTGAGTCAGTACACCTATTTCCTTCTTCCTTGAGCAAGCATTTGAGTTGTTGTGATTCAACCATATATATCATTAATATTATCAATCATGTCTTTTATCCTTCCTTGTCTTAGCACAAAGACTTTTGCCTCTAAGAATATAGCTTTGCAAGTTATCAATGACTGTAAAGAAGGTGTGATAATTGAGTGTGGAAGTTCTGCAATATAAGCTCTAATATAAAGACTCCTTTCGAAAGATAAGTATTGATTGCTTATTGTTCTATGACCAAGAATGAAATGTGCCATTACTAATCTATAATTTCCTTCGTGTATTTTTTATTGTGGTTGTTTCACTACTCATGTTCAAGTTAGGTTATATGAAGAGTAGTTGTTGTTTAAAATGAGTTGTGTTGTTTAGTAATTACTGATGCTTCTTGTCCGTATTCTTTATTATCGACGCTTCACTCCATAAACTTTTGTTCTAGTTTACTGAGCTCAGCTTTTCTTGGGGACAAGCGAGGTCTAAGCTTGGGGGGGTTGATACGTCCATTTTGCATCACTATTTTATAGCATAATTTACTGTTATTCAATGATATATTTCATATTAGGAGGAGTTACTTATGTTATTTTGTCTTATTTTGCATGTTTGATGATCATTGGATAATTAACTGCCGGAGTCAGATTTCAGCTGGAAAAAGCATCGTCAAGGCACTATATTTCTGGAGCACTAAAAATATTTCCGAGAAGACAAATGTTCCTATTTTATCAGAAGATGGACTAAGCCAAAAGGGGAGGCTGAGATGGGCCAGGAGGGGCCCACACCACCCCTGGGCGCGGGGCCCACCTTGGCCGCGCCCTAGCCAGGTGTGGTGCCCCTGGCCCACCTCAGGCCTTCGCGTACTTCATACCCCAGAAACCATAAGACACGGGGAGTCCGTGAGAAAATATTCCGCCGCCTCCACGAGGCGGAAACAAAGAGAGAGAAAAAGCTCTCCGGCAGGGAGAAATCTGCCGAGGAAATTCCCTCCCGGAGGGGGGAGATCATCGCCAACCTCATCGTCATCGTGCTGGACTTCATCGGGATCATCATCATCATCTCCACCACCATCACCACCATCACCGCTGCACCATCTCGTTCCGCTATAACATCTAGGGCTATACTTTGTTTAGTTCATAGGGGAAACTCTCCCGGTGTTAATTACTCCTTGTGGTTGATGCTATTGAGTTTTATCGGTGAATTAATGTATATGTTCAGATTGTTATCCATCATTACATCACCTCTGATCATGATCCATATGATGTCTTGTGAGTAGTTTATTTTGTTCTTGAGGACATGGGAGAAGTCATGCTGTTAGTAGTGGAATTATGTTGAGTAATATTTAATGGTTTGATATTTAAGTTCTGGTGCTATTCTTCTAGTGGTGTCGTGTGAACGTCGACTACATGACACTTCACCTTTATGAGCCTAGAGGAATGCATTGTGGATTTGGTTGCTAATTGTGGGGTTGCCGGAGTGACAGAAACCTAAACCCCCGTTAGTACACCGGTGCACAAGGGAGCGTAGGATCTCAGAGTTTAAGGTTGTGGTTAGATTTATCTTAATTACTTTCTTGTAACTGCGGATGCTTGCAAGAGGTATAATCACAAGTATGTATTAGTCCAAGTAAGGGCGGTGCATTAGCATAGGTTCACCCACACAACACTTATCAAAACAATGAAGATTAATCAACTATGTGAAGCGAAAGCACTTGACTAGAATTGTAACATCCCTAGCTTTTCAAAAAGCTGAAAAATCAGAAAAATTTAAAACTTTTGAAAACTATTATGTATTTTGCTTTGAAAAGAAAATTCATGCATACATTCATCATCATATAGCATTGGTTGCATTTGGATATTTCGAAAGTGGAATAATAATTCCACCTGAAAACATATTTAAGAAAATATATTAGTAGAGCATTTATGCTCCAAAATTTTCTTTTACTTTTATATATTGTTTTGTTAATGTTTGCTTGGCTTGATTATATTGGTTGAAAATATATTTATTTTTGCAAATGCTTATCTTGTGGTATTTAAGTTTTACATAGGCCACCTTTGATTGTTTTAAAACCTATTTTTAAATTTGACATTAAGTGTCATTTTGTTTATTAAAAACCTAGTTTGGAAATCAAAATGATCTCTATTTGAAAAAGTGTGTTTGGCTAAGTTTGTTTGTATGTATTAAGATTTATTCTATTACCTACCTATTCTCTATTTTCAGTTTTATAGTTTTACTTTTGAAAGAAAATAGTTATTTGGATTTTTAAGTGAGTCTTGAAATCATTTTGATTTATCAAACCCCTTTTAAACTATTTAAGTTTTATGCAAATTATTTTATTGAGTGATATGTAATCTTATTACTCATATTTTGCATTGGTTTAAAAATATAAGATCAAAGGAATTTATAAAACCCTATAGTTTTCAAATGACATTAATATGCCCAAAAAAAATTCATTTAATCACTTTTCAAAAATATATTTGACAAAATGTTTTGGGAAATGTTATTAGAGGTTTTCAAATTAAAGAGTTGGTTTTTACAAAACTACAGAAATTGGTTTGACTTAATTTGGTTTTGTATTTAAAAAGATATAAAAGTTTTAAGAAAAGAAAAGAAAAGGTTTTGAACAAAAAAAATACGAAACCTAGCTAAGTGGGCCAAGCCCATGTCTTACCTAACGCGCGTGCGACGGACAGCAGCCCAGGCCCGCTACTCCTTCTCTCTCTCGCTGCCAGGCGGGCCCCGCAGGATGACGCAAGCACTGACGTCATCGTCGCCTTCTTCGTGTTGAACACGAACTCACCGAAACCCTAACCGATTTGTTTCCAAAATTCGCACGATTCTGTTGAGATTCTTCCGGGTATGTTGGCCTCATATAAACCCCACGTCCGCCGCACCAAAAGCCCCCACAAAACCTAGCTCCATCGCCGCAAGGCTGCCCGCATTGCTCCGCCGCCGTCCGCCTCGGCCGCCGGCGAAAACTTCAACCTCCGGTGAACCTCGGCAAACTCCGAGCCCTCCCACCCCTTCCTTTCCTCATATTTCGTCTTTGCGCATCGATTTGACAAGGTGCAGTACTTTATTTCATCCCAGATCGACGCGTCCGTCCTCGACCGAAGCAAGCCGCCGCCGTCCTTCACTCCAGCGAGCATCCATCGACCACCCGAAGCATCTGAGACATCATCGTCTGCACCACCGACTCCGCCTCGACCTTCTGCACCCCGTGGTATTCCCCAATCCTTCCCTATCTCTCTGTTTCTTTCTCCGGCGAAAGTCCGGCCATGGAACCACCGCGACTGGAGCTCCTCCGGCCGGCCGTGCCGCTTGCATCTGGTCAACGACGCCAGAACCGTCCGATCTGTAATCAACGCGATGGATTAGACCACCACGCGAAGGGGTATCAACCAATGAGGAACCGCCACGTCACGAAGTCGTCCGCGAAGCCGTCCGTCCGCGTCCGTCCGCCCGCACCCGCATCTGCCCGCGAAGAGTAGCGCACCAATCGGAGACCGCCGCGTGGACGCCATCGCCAAGGACCTCCGCGTGAAGATTTTTTTCTTTTATTCTTTCAATCTGGCCCCTGCACGTTACAGATAGGTCCCTGCGAATTAAATTGATCATTAATTTTTATTGCCTTATCCAAAATTTATAAAAAAAATATATCTGGGTAGCTTATGATGTGTAGAAACTTTCTAGCAGGTTTAATTTAGGGTTTGGTCGAATTAATTTTGCTTAATTTTAAAAGTGACTTAATTGATGTTTTTGAACATATTTCTAAATTAAAATTTGATATTTGTTTAAATTCCTTGGCTATGATTTTACTTAATTAAGTTCTGGCCGTAGGATTATTCTAGTATTTTTGTAGAGGTATTTTTCTACGTTTGTAATTAAATAATGTTTAAAATGCTTGTTAGGTGTTAATTTAATAATTAAAATTGATTAAAATTATTCCTCACCATATTTTTGACTAGAATTTTTGACTAAGTCTTTATGACCATGTTAGATGCAAAATAACTTAGATTTATTCCACCTTTTTCCACCAAAGTGTTATTCTTCCTTAGAAAATATTTGGGTAAAATTTGATAACACTTTTCCTTAGAAAAATTCTCCACCCTTATCTAAAAAGCTAAAATCCTTTCCTTAGAAAATTTAGCACTTTAGGAAAACTTAGTTGATTGGTTATTTTGCTAAGTTATAATAGTTGACAAATTTTTATCCTTAGAATTTATTTCATACTTCTGCTAGAATACTTTTCTTTAGCAAAATCTAGCACCTCTTAATTAGTTTACTTTTCCTTAAGATTATTTTTGACTTGTTGTCTTAACCTTTATTTCCTTAGTGGAAATTTCGAATCACATGCTTGTGACCTGGTCCTTAGTCATTTTTGGACCATCTTGTTTGCTTGCATTTCCTTAGAGCATTTACATAAGCATGGCATGCATAATTAAGTCCTTAGTAATATTTTATGCTTTTCACATGACTCCCTCCTTAGAAATTTTGAGGATGCATGGTAGATCTTTGACCCTCCTAGTCAAAAACCACTAAGTTAGAAATTAGTGGTAAACAAAGAAGGACTTAGCATGAAAACAAGACTCCAGAAGAATCTCCAAGAAGAAAGGACTAAGAAGAAATCAAGAGGAAGTTCATGAAGACCAACCAGCAACATTTTCCAAGTCTTCTTTCCCCTTTCTCTCTTTTCTTCCTTCTTCTCTTAAACTTCTTGGTGAATATTCTACAATCAAGACCAACCTTGATGCTACCAACAATCAAGTCTTCAGAACCATCAAGTCCACATTTTTCAATGGAGTCAACACACCAAGGAGAAAGTTACAAAGAAATTGAAGATGCTTGGAAGACCAACTACTACATTCTTTCTATATTTTCTTCTTTCTAATTTCTATCTCTCACCTTGGACAAAGATCAATCAAGACCGTTGAAGATCAATTATGCTACCAAGGAGTTGAAGATTAATTAAAGACCAAAATTGTGAAGACATAGAGTAGCCTTATAACTTTTCAAGTTGTTGTTTTATCAAATTTATTTTACTTTACCTTGCCTTAGCCTTTTTTGGAATAAGTTGTTTTATGTCTTTCCCTTATTTTGTTTGCATGTCTTTCATATCATAATTACTGTGTCATCCTGCATCACATGCATATCATATTTTTCTAAGTGTTGCATTTATGATTGTATGTTTATTTGTGATTTGTTTGACTTGTTAGAAATTCCGGAGAGAGACGAAGGTGGTTGCAACTGCTACACCTGTTCTTCTGTTTGCCAAGGCAAGTGGCACACCCCCATAAATTTCCTAAGTATTTTTTATGCATTACTTAGTGTATTTCCTTATATGCATGTGTTGGATAGTATTGCTATGCTAAAACTACTATCCTTTACACTAGTTGTGTCTAGAATCCTTTGATAACTTAGTAGATTATTGATGCTATGCAAATGTGTTTTCTTTAAAGCTAAATTCTACTAAGTAATTTATCACCTGGGTGGACTTGGTTATGAAAAGATGATGGAAAGGTTGAGTGTCATCTCTTAGGGGTGACCTCTAAGGGATGGTCACTTGTGGTTGCCACCCAGGGTATTAAGGGGCCAATGTTTTCTCTAAGTGAAGTTGCTTACCGTGCAGCCATTAGTCATATGGGCTCTGGCTAGATGGATTAAGTTGCGTGGACTCATCCCGACTTGACAGGTGGTGGTAGATGGTTAGAATGGGAGCGCGTCAAGGCAACATGGGATGGGAAAATGCTTCTGAAAAGTCTCGTCTCAACTCTCTCCTTTTCCTTAGCACAATTGAGTGCTTGAGGATAGTTTGGGTTTGTTGGGTCTAATGGTGAAAGTGCACAACCTCTGCAGAGTTAAAAACTAAGTACTTAGCCGTGTCCCCGGTTACGGACAATTTGAGCAGCTGATCAAGGATTCAACGGAGGCTCCCATCTTATTCTTTAAGTAAAATTTTGATGGTGAACAAGGGTAGATGAGACTATGGATTTCATGCCATATTGTCTCAAACATTTGAGAAAATGTTTTACAAAGTGTTAGGCAAAATTGGCTTTTATGCAAAATAGCCTTGAAACTCCACCAGCCAAATATGCATATAGGCTATTAGAGTTATTCCATTAAGTGTCCACATAGTGTCACTTGCCAGATCCATTTTTAATGGTTCTGACCCACTCTGTTGCAAATTTTTATATGTTGCAGATTGTTCTGACGACGAGTGAGTTTCGTTAGGGTTTCGAGTCTGCAACCAACATGTTTCGCCTGTGGCACATGAAGATGATGGAGACTCCATGAAGATAAATTTCCGCTGCTTTACTCTTTCAAGCTAGCTATATGCTATGCAAGTTGTAATGAATATTTTACCAAGTCTGGATCATTCGTAATATGATACTGTTGTGATATTTCATCTTAAACTGTGTGTGCAAATGAAACGATCCAGGGGTTTGCACTATACACAGGTACCTTGCCAATTTTAAGTGCAGGTACGCTACAGATGGTATCAGAGCACTGTGTTGCCTGTAGGTTCGAAACCCTAAGTCTGGTTGGAAATAAGAAAGCCCATAGGATAAAACTTTATTTGCTTTTTGTCTAAAAACTTTTGATATCACTCTTGTAACTTCTTAACTATTCGCGTTCTAAATGCCTTCTCTTATTTATAGATGTCCCGCCTCCTGGAATCACTCAAGAAAGGTCCAGCAATGACCATGACCTTGGAATGTGAGACTGAGTTTCCAAAAGCTTTGAAGGACCTCATGTTGAGCATGGGACTTGAAGGAGCAGCAGTCTACAAAGGATTTCCTTTCATGGGAGAAGGTCAAGAGTACTGGTGGGTGCAACTCCATCTATACAAGAACAAAGACGATAACCACAAGACCAATGGTTGCTGCATGTTCACAAACCCAATACTCCACACATCATTCTTTGATTCTGGAAGAAGTGCAGCATGGGAGGCCATCAAGTACCTTGGAGAAAGACTTCGATTTAGACTTCACAACACCCAGAAGTACCTTGATGAACTCAAGAAAATAGAGGAGGAACTCGATGCACTCAGGAAGGAGATAGACTAGACCCCCTTAAGTAATAGAATAATGAGAGCATGTTGATGTATTGACCTATCAAATTGTGGTATGGCAGTACTATCATATTGTTTTCCCCATATCCTAGGTGTACTTCGATCCAAAAACGACTATTTTGTTTTTCTCAAAAATTTGTGAGTTTATCATGTGTGGTTGTTTGTGACAAACTGCTTGTATGGGTAGGAATATTTCTTCTAGATCTGTCTATCTTTTGCTCATCTATGCTTAAACCACAGATGCCTCCCCGTCGTGCACCTGAAAACAACAACAACAACAACAACAACGAAGCTATGATGCAACAGATGATGGCTGCCCAGACTCAGCTTATGACCATGATGGCTCAATTCATGGCAAATCAACATGGACCTCCACCACCACCTCCTCCCCAAGTGGACAGACTTGCCAGGTTTCTTAGGCTTAGGCCAAACAAGTTCTCAACTACAACTGACCCAATTGTGGCTGATGACTGGCTGCGTTCTGTGCAAAAAGATCTGGTGACAGCTGAATGTGAAGATGCTGAGAAAATTAGGTTCACCGCACATCTGCTTGAAGGACCTGCTGCCCAGTGGTGGGAAACGTATCAGCTTACTCACCCATTGGACACCTTGACCTGGGAGGATTTCAAGGAAGGCTTTCGTCATGCTCATATCTCCACTGGCGTTATGAACCTGAAACAGGAAGAGTTCCGCAATCTGCGTCAGGGGAACAGAAGTCTTAAGGAGTACATGGATGACTTTCATGCCTTGTCTCGATATGCTCCAGAGGACATTGACACAGATGTAAAGAGGAAGGCTAAATTTCTCAAGGGACTAAGTGATGAGCTGAAAATACCTTTGACTGTTGCTTACGCTCCAACCTATCAGACACTTCTTGATCAAGCAGTTACCCTTGAAGATAGCATGAAGAAAGCTGAAAACAGGAAGAGGAAGGCTGGAATCAACAAACATCATGCTGAATCCTCATTCAAGAAACATTCTTCTCATAATTCTCATCAACATAATGGTCACCACAAGCATCATGATCACAACGGTGGACTCAAAGGAAGCAATGGAGACCACAAGGGAAATGGACATGCTGGTAACAATAACAATGGACAACACCGCCCAAATCCTGAACCCAAGAAAGATATCAGCCACATCACCTGTTACAAGTGCAGGAATAAGGGACATTACTCAAATGAATGCCCTGAGAAGAAGGCAGAAGAAGCCACCAAGTCAAATCCTTTTGACAAAGGATATGTGAACCACATCAACGTGGAAGTAGTAAATGGTACGTTCTGAAAGTTTTCCCTACCCACGAAAATACTTTTAAGGGTGGTAGCCATACCGTCCCAACCCTTTTGCTAGCCTCTTCGAATCTCGGGGACGAGATTCCTTTTAAGGGTGGTAGTCTGTAACATCCCTAGCTTTTCAAAAAGCTGAAAAATCAGAAAAATTTAAAACTTTTGAAAACTATTATGTATTTTGCTTTGAAAAGAAAATTCATGCATACATTCATCATCATATAGCATTGGTTGCATTTGGATATTTCGAAAGTGGAATAATAATTCCACCTGAAAACATATTTAAGAAAATATATTAGTAGAGCATTTATGCTCCAAAATTTTCTTTTGACTTTTATATATTGTTTTGTTAATGTTTGCTTGGCTTGATTATATTGGTTGAAAATATATTTATTTTTGCAAATGCTTATCTTGTGGTATTTAAGTTTTACATAGGCCACCTTTGATTGTTTTAAAACCTATTTTTAAATTTGACATTAAGTGTCATTTTGTTTATTAAAAACCTAGTTTGGAAATCAAAATGATCTCTATTTGAAAAAGTGTGTTTGGCTAAGTTTGTTTGTATGTATTAAGATTTATTCTATTACCTACCTATTCTCTATTTTCAAGTTTTATAGTTTTACTTTTGAAAGAAAATAGTTATTTGGATTTTTAAGTGAGTCTTGAAATCATTTTGATTTATCAAACCCCTTTTAAACTATTTAAGTTTTATGCAAATTATTTTATTGAGTGATATGTAATCTTATTACTCATATTTTGCATTGGTTTAAAAATATAAGATCAAAGGAATTTATAAAACCCTATAGTTTTCAAATGACATTAATATGCCCAAAAAAAAATTCATTTAATCACTTTTCAAAAATATATTTGACAAAATGTTTTGGGAAATGTTATTAGAGGTTTTCAAATTAAAGAGTTGGTTTTTACAAAACTACAGAAATTGGTTTGACTTAATTTGGTTTTGTATTTAAAAAGATATAAAAGTTTTAAGAAAAGAAAAGAAAAGGTTTTGAACAAAAAAAATACGAAACCTAGCTAAGTGGGCCAAGCCCATGTCTTACCTAACGCGCGTGCGACGGACAGCAGCCCAGGCCCGCTACTCCTTCTCTCTCTCGCTGCCAGGCGGGCCCCGCAGGATGACGCAAGCACTGACGTCATCGTCGCCTTCTTCGTGTTGAACACGAACTCACCGAAACCCTAACCGATTTGTTTCCAAAATTCGCACGATTCTGTTGAGATTCTTCCGGGTATGTTGGCCTCATATAAACCCCACGTCCGCCGCACCAAAAGCCCCCACAAAACCTAGCTCCATCGCCGCAAGGCTGCCCGCATTGCTCCGCCGCCGTCCGCCTCGGCCGCCGGCGAAAACTTCAACCTCCGGTGAACCTCGGCAAACTCCGAGCCCTCCCACCCCTTCCTTTCCTCATATTTCGTCTTTGCGCATCGATTTGACAAGGTGCAGTACTTTATTTCATCCCAGATCGACGCGTCCGTCCTCGACCGAAGCAAGCCGCCGCCGTCCTTCACTCCAGCGAGCATCCATCGACCACCCGAAGCATCTGAGACATCATCGTCTGCACCACCGACTCCGCCTCGACCTTCTGCACCCCGTGGTATTCCCCAATCCTTCCCTATCTCTCTGTTTCTTTCTCCGGCGAAAGTCCGGCCATGGAACCACCGCGACTGGAGCTCCTCCGGCCGGCCGTGCCGCTTGCATCTGGTCAACGACGCCAGAACCGTCCGATCTGTAATCAACGCGATGGATTAGACCACCACGCGAAGGGGTATCAACCAATGAGGAGCCGCCACGTCACGAAGTCGTCCGCGAAGCCGTCCGTCCGCGTCCGTCCGCCCGCACCCGCATCTGCCCGCGAAGAGTAGCGCACCAATCGGAGACCGCCGCGTGGACGCCATCGCCAAGGACCTCCGCGTGAAGATTTGTTTTTCTTTTATTCTTTCAATCTGGCCCCTGCACGTTACAGATAGGTCCCTGCGAATTAAATTGATCATTAATTTTTATTGCCTTATCCAAAATTTATAAAAAAAATATATCTGGGTAGCTTATGATGTGTAGAAACTTTCTAGCAGGTTTAATTTAGGGTTTGGTCGAATTAATTTTGCTTAATTTTAAAAGTGACTTAATTGATGTTTTTGAACATATTTCTAAATTAAAATTTGATATTTGTTTAAATTCCTTGGCTATGATTTTACTTAATTAAGTTCTGGCCGTAGGATTATTCTAGTATTTTTGTAGAGGTATTTTTCTACGTTTGTAATTAAATAATGTTTAAAATGCTTGTTAGGTGTTAATTTAATAATTAAAATTGATTAAAATTATTCCTCACCATATTTTTGACTAGAATTTTTGACTAAGTCTTTATGACCATGTTAGATGCAAAATAACTTAGATTTATTCCACCTTTTTCCACCAAAGTGTTATTCTTCCTTAGAAAATATTTGGGTAAAATTTGATAACACTTTTCCTTAGAAAAATTCTCCACCCTTATCTAAAAAGCTAAAATCCTTTCCTTAGAAAATTTAGCACTTTAGGAAAACTTAGTTGATTGGTTATTTTGCTAAGTTATAATAGTTGACAAATTTTTATCCTTAGAATTTATTTCATACTTCTGCTAGAATACTTTTCTTTAGCAAAATCTAGCACCTCTTAATTAGTTTACTTTTCCTTAAGATTATTTTTGACTTGTTGTCTTAACCTTTATTTCCTTAGTGGAAATTTCGAATCACATGTTGTGACCTGGTCCTTAGTCATTTTTGGACCATCTTGTTTGCTTGCATTTCCTTAGAGCATTTACATAAGCATGGCATGCATAATTAAGTCCTTAGTAATATTTTATGCTTTTCACATGACTCCCTCCTTAGAAATTTTGAGGATGCATGGTAGATCTTTGACCCTCCTAGTCAAAAACCACTAAGTTAGAAATTAGTGGTAAACAAAGAAGGACTTAGCATGAAAACAAGACTCCAGAAGAATCTCCAAGAAGAAAGGACTAAGAAGAAATCAAGAGGAAGTTCATGAAGACCAACCAGCAACATTTTCCAAGTCTTCTTTCCCCTTTCTCTCTTTTCTTCCTTCTTCTCTTAAACTTCTTGGTGAATATTCTACAATCAAGACCAACCTTGATGCTACCAACAATCAAGTCTTCAGAACCATCAAGTCCACATTTTTCAATGGAGTCAACACACCAAGGAGAAAGTTACAAAGAAATTGAAGATGCTTGGAAGACCAACTACTACATTCTTTCTATATTTTCTTCTTTCTAATTTCTATCTCTCACCTTGGACAAAGATCAATCAAGACCGTTGAAGATCAATTATGCTACCAAGGAGTTGAAGATTAATTAAAGACCAAAATTGTGAAGACATAGAGTAGCCTTATAACTTTTCAAGTTGTTGTTTTATCAAATTTATTTTACTTTACCTTGCCTTAGCCTTTTTTGGAATAAGTTGTTTTATGTCTTTCCCTTATTTTGTTTGCATGTCTTTCATATCATAATTACTGTGTCATCCTGCATCACATGCATATCATATTTTTCTAAGTGTTGCATTTATGATTGTATGTTTATTTGTGATTTGTTTGACTTGTTAGAAATTCCGGAGAGAGACGAAGGTGGTTGCAACTGCTACACCTGTTCTTCTGTTTGCCAAGGCAAGTGGCACACCCCCATAAATTTCCTAAGTATTTTTTATGCATTACTTAGTGTATTTCCTTATATGCATGTGTGGATAGTATTGCTATGCTAAACACATCTCCTTTACACTAGTTGTGTCTAGAATCCTTTGATAACTTAGTAGAATATTGATGCTATGCAAATGTGTTTTCTTTAAAGCTTAAATTCTACTAAGTAATTTATCACCTGGGTGGACTTGGTTATGAAAAGATGATGGAAAGGTTGAGTGTCATCTCTTAGGGGTGACCTCTAAGGGATGGTCACTTGTGGTTGCCACCCAGGGTATTAAGGGGCCAATGTTTTCTCTAAGTGAAGATTGCTTCCGTGCAGCCATTAGTCATATGGGCTCTGGCTAGATGGATTAAGTTGCGTGGACTCGTCCCGACTTGACAGGTGGTGGTAGAATGGTTAGAATGGGAGCGCGTCAAGGGTATGGGATGGGAAAATGCTTCTGAAAAGTCTCGTCTCAACTCTCTCCTTTTCCTTAGCACAATTTGAGTGCTTGAGGATAGTTTGGGTTTGTTGGGTCTAATGGTGAAAGTGCACAACCTCTGCAGAGTTAAAAACTAAGTACTTAGCCGTGTCCCCGGTTACGGACAATTTGAGCAGCTGATCAAGGATTCAACGGAGGCTTCATCATTCTTTAAGTAAAACTTGATGGTGAACAAGGGTAGATGAGACTATGGTCTTATGCCATTGTCTCAACATTTGAAGAAAATGTTTTACAAAGTGTTAGGCAAAATTGGCTTTTATGCAAAATAGCCTTGAAACTCCACCAGCCAAATATGCATATAGGTTATTAGAGTTATTCCATTAAGTGTCCACATAGTGTCACTTGCCAGATCCATTTTTAATGGTTCTGACCCACTCTGTTGCAAATTTTTATTTGTTGCAGATTGTTCTGACGACGAGTGAGTTTCGTTAGGGTTTCGAGTCTGCAACCAACATGTTTCGCCTGTGGCACATGAAGATGATGGAGACTCCATGAAGAATAAATTTCCGCTGCTTTACTCTTTCAAGCTAGCTATATGCTATGCAAGTTGTAATGAATATTTTATCAAGTACTGGATCATTCGCGTAATCATGATACAATGTTGTGATATTTCATCTTAAACTGTGTGTGCAAATGAAACGATCCAGGGGTTTGCACATACACAGGTACCTTGCCAATTTTTAAGTGCAGGTACGCTACAAGAATCCCGTGTGTCCTCAAGAACATTTTGTCATCATAAGTAAACCAACCGGCTTGACCTTTGCTCTAAAAAGGATTGGGCCACTCGCTGCAATTATTATTACTGTCTTTTACTTACTGGCATTTTATTTACCTGCTATATCAAAAACCCCTAAAAACTTGTCTGCTAGCATTTACAGTGAAACCTTTATCGAAACTCCTTGTCAGCACCTTCTGTTCCTCGTTGGGTTCGACACTCTTATTTATCGAAAGTACTACGATACACCCCCTATACTTGTGGGTCATCAGTCTCCTCAAGAGACTTTAGTGGTTTGTTCTTCTTCAAGAGCTTCCTTGAGATCGGCGATCTCATCCGCGTACTTATATTCGTGGCTAAAGCATTCATCAATGCGTGCTTCCAAATCCACTATGGTAAGCTTGCGCTCAACAAAAGTAGCCATGATTTCTAAGAATTTAGCACGAGCATATTTATTATTAGCAATAGCATGAAGAACCATTTGACCCATCTCAATAAGGGAAGCATCATTATCATCTTCTTCATTATCAACATCATTCTCATTTTGAGATATATTGGGAGTCAAGGTAGAAATTACCGTTGATCCCCTTGCCATAAGGCAAAAGTGCGAAGTGGTTGATGATGATGAAGCAAAACTTGAAGCCCCATTCAAGTCCATGTCTTGTTCCATGGAGTGTTCGGTTTCCTCTACATGGTTAGCTAAACAAATACTAGAGGAAATAGAAATATTTTTATCAAGGGAACAAGACATAGAGAGCATATCATCACGAGGATTAGTCAAGCAATTTGCACATGATATGCAAGGACCATCAACACAAGCATGTGAATCATTTTTTGTGCTAGATATGTTTAAGTCCAAAGATAAATCATTGCAATAAGATAGAGGTGAAGGATCATCAATTATAAGCTCACTATCATCATTGCAATGTTTATCACTACTCACCATTGCATTACTTTGTGGCTTGCTACATGTAGGTGAAGTAGGAGAAGTTGAGAACTCATCACAACCGGAGGTGGAGGGAGAACAATCATCTCCACAAATCTTGGACACATCATATTTATCTTGAAGCTTGGTCCAAAGCTCATGAGCATTCCGAAATGGAGTGACCGACATTATAACTACATCGCTCAAAGCAATGAAAATCATATTAGAAGCTTGAGCATCTAGATAGGAATTATTCTTATCCAATAAAGATAATCTTTTGGGATTCTTGGAGGAGAATAACCCCTATCTAGAATTCGCTCTATGTATGGGTCCAAGACCCGAAAACTATCAAGCATGCGAATTTTCCAAACATCATAATTTGTGCCATCTAATAGAAAATAAGCATTGTGCACTAATTCACTAGACGACATCATTACTCTTGAGGTGGTAAAGCCAAAAACGAGAGAACCCGCTCTGATACCAATTGAAAGGACACGTATGTCGCCTAGAGGGGGGTGAATAGGCGATTAAAATTCTTTACGGTTTAGGCTTGAATAAATGCGGAATAAAACTAGCGGTTAATTTATCATGCACAAAACCTAAACAAAGCTAGGTTTACCTATGTGCACCAACAACTTATGCTAATCAAGATACGCAACTATGTGATAGCAAGATATATTACTTCAAGCTCGATGGCTATCACAAAGTAAATTGCATAAGTAAGAAGCTCGGGTATAGAAATACCGAGGCACTTGGAGACGATGATTTATCCCGAAGTTCACTTCCCAATGGAAGCTACGTCTCCGTTGGAGCGGTGCGGAGTCACAAAGTGATCCCGAATAGCCGTCAAATGGCACACCGTAATCTCCTTCGTGCCTCTACCAATGTAGAGTACCACGAACCACTATGGGACACTCTAGGGTGGTCACCGAACTCGTACAAGGATGAGGCACACTCCACAACTTAATTGGAGGCTCCCACCGAATTCCCGCGGCTCCCAAAGCCACAAGAATCACAAGGTTGAGGCACACTCCACAACTCAATTGGAGGCTCTCAACTAATCTCGGGAGCCACCAAAACTCCGAGATCAACAAGGACCGTCTAGGGCACCCCAAGTACCCTAGAGGACAAGCTCTAGGGCTCCCCAAGTACCCAAGAGTAACAAGCTACTCAACTTCACTTACCACGTATCACCGTGGAGAACTGATGCATGTAAAATGCATACATGAACTTTGCATTATATTACTTATATTTCAATCATATTTGCATCATATAAGGGTTATATCATTGTTTTATATTGATTTTGGGAATATTTCATTGTTTCCCTATTTTTTCTGGAATTAACCCTGCACAGGCAGAAAACCCTATTTTCTATATTTTGATATTTTAGGGGCCCAAACGACGTCCAAATGACATAATAATTTACGAGCATCAGTTTTTGGAAGGAACAAAGCATGGAAGCGAAGGAAGCGAACAAACGGAGGCCCGAGGGCCAAGATGGGTGGGCCCACGTGGCCAGATTCCTTGGCCGCGTGGGACCCACCATCTGGGGCCTCGTGGCTCCGTTGTCGTCGATCTTTTTTTCCCGAGCCTCCGTCTTGACCTATAACGACTATAAAATAGTTCCGATGCCCTTCGGAAAAGGAGCGCCGCATAAACACAAACCATGAAACAGAGACCTGGAGTTGCAGATTGGAGGGGGAAAACTCGGGGGGCGCTGCCAGCGTAGTCTCCATCTTCTCCAACGACTTCCCCACCGTCTCCATGATGAAGAGGGAGTAGTCCACCCCTGGACTATGGGTTTGTGGAAGTAACTTATGTATCTCTCCTCTCTTGAGCTTCACTAATTAGTACCGTATGAGCTGCTGAACATGATTACGGTCATCTATGTAATATCTTTGTGGTGGATCTTTTTTGTAACATCCCAAGTTTTCAAAAAGTTGAAAAATCAGAAAAATTTAAAACTTTTGAAAACTATTATGTATTTTGCTTTGAAAAGAAAAATCATGCATGCATTCATCATCATATAGCATTGCTTGCATATGAAAATTTCAAAAGTGGGGAATTATTTCCACTTGAAAACATATTTAAGAAAATATATAAAAAGGGCAGGTGATGCCCTATATATTGTTTTTGATTATTATGGTTTTAATTGTTAAGTCTAAATTTTGGTTGTGATTTGATTGTACTTATTAGGAAAATAAATTATTTTCAAATGTTTACAATTGTGGTATTTTATTTAATTTTATTTAAGCCACAATTAATTTGTTTAAAACCCTATTTTAAAATTTGACATAAAAGTGTCAAACAAGCAAATATGCAATATTTTAAAATTCGAATTTTGAAATGTTTTGTAAAAGTGTATTTGAAAGTTCTAAAAGATGGGTCTTGATTTTACAAAATTTTAGAAACTGGTTTGAGTTGTTTTGGACTTTTAAAACAAAAGTTATGAAAGATTTTTAGAAATCAGAAAAGAAAAAGAACAAAAAAAAAAGAGAAACGGGCCGCTAACTAGGCCGTGGCCATCTTCCCTCGCGCGCGTGCAGCAGCCAGCAGGCCAAATCCGGCCCAGTACACACCCGCCCTCTCCTTTTTCCTCTTGTCTTTTTTTCTGACGGGAGACGCACGCAAGCTGTTCGATAAAACGAATCCGAACCGAAAACGAACCAAATTCTTTCAAAACCGACTCAAACCTAACCCTGCCCCAAGACTCCATCCCCTTATATACCCCGCACCCCTTCCTACCCCAGGGCTGCCTTTTCCTCGAAATCTGGCCACGTTTTTGACGGGAACGCGATCGACGTCCCTGCAGCCATCGAAACTTCCGATCAAGGTCGTCGTCGCCTCGAGGCACCCCAGCCGCTCTAACCTTGTCTTCTGAACTCTCCTAATTCCCGTGCATCTATTTGACATCGTTTTCCTTGCACTTAACTCGCAGGATCGGGCTAGAACGCGCAGAGATCGCCGAGTCGCCTCTGCAAGATCCGATCAAGATCTCCAGCATTTCTGTCCGTACCAACACCTGAAACCTTGTCCTCCTATCTGTACTCACCTTCCTTGATCTATTAGACATCATCATATTTGATTTTATTCGCAGAATAATCCAGGAACATCTCCATTGTCCGGTGATCGAATCTACAACACCATCAGCGACCGGAAGTATCCAGTACACTTCTGAGCGTGTCATCATCTTTGGATGAGGAGCAAGCTACGTAGACATCTTTGACAAACCGGAAGACAAGTGCTGCGACCAGGAACACACACATACCCTGTCCGCCACCCGGTAAGCGTCTCCGCGTTGCTTCACTTACAATCCGTGGTAGTATCCATCACAAAGAGTTATCTGGCCCGGTGGCTAGCAGCCCACGCAGCACCCAGGAGATCCTGAGTTCGAATCCCACCTGTGCAAATCCACCCCCTTTTTACGATTTATTCTGAACTGACATCCGGGACCCAGTCGTCAGCCTCAACATCCTCAGATCCAGATCTCAGATCCAGTCAATGCCCAGTCAGCAGCTTCGTCAGCGCCTCGTCAGCAGTCAGCGCCTAGTCAGCTTTTTTTAAATCGAGTTAAATTTTCAGAAAATATCAGATCTTGCAAAAATTATAGAAAAAGATCTCTTCGTCCAAAATTTTCAAACCACATATGGCTGGATTCAGAAAAATGTGTAGAATTTGTTTCCGCAATAAAATTTCACGTTTTCCATTCTGAAAATTTCGAATTTTCAAACACTTCGTTTTAATATTCCAAAAAATTGTTAAAACTTGTAAAATACATATCTCTCAAACCGTATGTCCAAATTTAACAAACTTTACGTCTACGGATTCAGGAAATTGTGATATGCTCAGATCTGTTAAAATATTTAACTTTACCGAATTTAATTTCGATGAATTTGAAACTCTAAGTTCGAGTATTTTTTTACATAACTTTAGTTTAAAAATAGATTTTTGAGTAATTCCAATTGCTAAGGATTTGTTTAGTTGATCTTTGGTCGTAGGAACACTCTAGTATTTTTGGTAAAGTAATTTTATACGATTTTGGTATTTATTTGTTGTTATGCTCTTTGTAGTAGTATTTTAATTATAATGTTTAAAAAAAATATTTCTTTATGTTTCGAGTTATGAAATAACTTAGAATATTTTGGCCTCTCAACAAAATATTTTCTTCCTTAGAAAAAAATTTGATAGCACCTTTGTCAAACACTTTTTCTTGAGAAAAGTTAGCAACTATGTTTTGATTTATTTTCCTTAGAAATTCTAGCACCTCTTATTTTGTTTACTTTTCCTTAGAAATTATTTTGACTTATTGTTTGACCTTGGTCCTTAGCTATATTTTAACCATCTTACTTGCATGCATTGCCTTAGAGTAATTTTGCATGGCATGGCATTCATATCTTGTCCTTAGAATTTTGGAGGTGATGCTTGTTAGCCCTTTTAACCCTCCTAGTCAAAAACCACTAAGTTAGAAATTAGTGGAAACAATGAAGGACCAATGAAGATTGCATTGTTATCCTGGGAGAATTCAACATGAAGTTAGAAGACCAATGAAGGACTTAGCCAAGAAAAACAAACTCCAGAAGCATCTCCAAAAAGTTAAGGTACTTAGAAGAAAATCAAGGGGGAGTTCACGAAGACCAACCACCTACATTTTTCTAAGTCTTTCTTTCCTTTCTCTCTTTCTTCCTTTTTCTCTTAGACTTCATGGTGACTAAGTTATATTCAAGACCAACCTTAATGCTGCCAACATCATCAAGTCTGCAGAACCATCAAGTCTACAAAATTCAATGAAGTCAACACACCAAGGAGAAAGCTACAAGGAAGCCTGGAGAAAATTCAGCTACTCCTTTCTTTCTATCTTCTCTTTCTTTCTAAGTTTTGTCTCACTTTGGACATAGACCAAGTCCTTGGTGATTAAGACTAAGTTCTTAGAGTTCTGATTGAAGACCATGGAAGATACATGAAGCTGCAAAGGAGTTGAAGATTATTGGAAGACCAAAACTTGTGAAGACTTAGAGTAGCCTTACAACCTTCAAGTGGTGGTTTTATCAAATTTATTTTACTCTACCTTGACCTTGACTTAGCCAAATGGATTAAGTTAGTTTATGTCTCTTCCTTATTTTGTTTGCATGTCTTTCATATCATAATTCTTTGTATCATTCTGCATCTCATGCATATCATATTTTTCTAAGTGATGCATTATGATTGTATGTTTATTTGTGGTTTGTTTAACTTGTTAGAAATTCCGAAGAGAGACGAAGGTGGTTGCAACTGCTACACCTGTACTTCTGTTTGCCAAGGCAAGTGGCACACCCCCATAAAATTCCTAAGTATTTTCTATGCATGACTTAGTGTATTTCTTTATATGCATGTGTAGGATAGTATTGCTACGCTAAAACTACTATCTCCTTTACACTAGTTGTGTCTAGAATCCTATTGATAATTTGGTAGAATTATTGATGCTATGCAAATTTGTTTTATTCAAAGCTTAAATTCTACTAAGTTAATTTATCACCTGGGTGGATTTGGGATTGCATGGCTGCCAGAGTTGAGTGTTTATTCACTTGTGGATTGCCACCCAGGATTAAAGGGACCAATGTTTCTCTAAGTGAAGTTGCTTACCGTGCATCCATTAGTCATATGGGCTCTGGCTAGATGGATTAAGTTGCGTGGACTCGTCCCGACTTGACAGGTGGTGGTAGAATGGTTAGAATGGGAGCGCGTCAATCGGTATGGGATGGGAAAATGCTTCTGAAAAGTCTCGTCTCAACTCTCTCCTTTTCCTTAGCACAATTTGAGTGCTTGAGGATAGTTTGGGTTTGTTGGGTCTAATGGTGAAAGTGCACAACCTCTGCAGAGTTTAAAACTAAGTGCTTAGCCGTGTCCCCGGTTACGGACAATTGAAGCAGCTGATCAAGGATGGCAACGGAGGCTCCCAACATCTTATTTCCTTAAATAAAATTTTGATGGGTGAACAAGGGTAGACGAGACTATGGATTTCATGCCATATTGTCTCAAACATTTGAAGAAAATGTTTTACAAAGTGTTTGGAAAAATTGGCTTTTATGCAAAATAACCTTGAACTCCACCAGCCAAATATGCATATAGGCTATAGAGTTATTCCAATAAGTGTCCACATAGTGTCACTTGCCAGATCCATTCTTAATGGTATCTGACCCACTCTGTTGCAAAATTTTATTTGTTGCAGATTGTTCTGACGACGAGTGAGTTTTCGTTAAGGGTTTCGAGTCTGCAACCAACATGTTTTCGCCTGTGGCACATGCAAAGGATGAGGACTCCATGAAGATTTTTATATTTCCGCTGCTTTACTCTTTAAAAGCTAGCTTCGCGCTATGCAATTTGTAAAGGATATTTTCCTAAGTACTGGATCTGCGTGTAATAATTGATACAATGTTGTGATATTTCATCTTAGACTGTGTGTGCAAATGAATCGATCTAGGGGTTTGCACTATACACAGGTACCTTGCCAATTTCTAAGTGCAGGTACGCTTCATTTTTATGAGTTAATATATGTTTGAGATTGCAGTAGTTTTGCTTCAGTTATGAAAGTAGATGCATATTATGTACCCCGTTCTTGTTTACTTGTTCTGATCAAACTGTGTATGAGAGCGTGTGAGGGGGAACGTGTGCATTAGTTGGAGTAACGGGGGTGGCTTGTGCGGTGAACGTGAGAGAAAGTTCCGCGGTCCACTTGGGTTTTTACCTTACTTTGTTGCCTCACTAGGGATAAAGAAAAATACCTTGCTGATAACCCCCAAGAGCAGGGGATCACTGTAGCACCTCTCAATGTGGAAGTAGGGTATCGATCCGCAGGAGCAAGAAGGAAAAATTATCTATTCCCTACAACTAAAGTGTCACAAGTTTTAGTTGATTATGCACTAAACAAGTTTAAAGAATAGAATGGTTGATTTAATGGATGGAAGTTTAATGTAACAAAACAAGAATGTAAAAGTGTCTCAATCCTCTTCAATGCAAGAGGACAAGACAAAGGTTTTCTCTTATAGGAACAATGGACATGGGTTCATGGGTTCATTAATCCTCTCTCTCATCTACGCTGATTATCATGTTATAGATAAAGTACACACAATTGTCATGTTTTAATGGTAGCTTTTATGACGGCTATACTTCCTAAAACACATAGTTAAAAGAAGTACTCATTTGTGTTGCTAGGTCACCCTCGTAAGGCTAGTGTGGTTGCTGTCACTCTCACATCATACTCTTCCTTTTTACCCCCAGATAAAGGATGTTGGGCTGTATTTCACATGTCACTCAATACATATGCCGTGTCACATCGGCCATCCCGTACCTACATACATCATACTTCATAATGGACAATATTCTAAACACTAGTGCAATGATTCATAATTCGTGTGCATGACCACATCTCTCTCATCTATCCACACTTGGTGGTGTCAATCACCTCATGACAAGGATAAACAAGGCATTATGCATAAATCAAACCATCACATGCATCATATATAGAATATCTCCAAAGTATGACAAATCATAAAAGCTCCAACACAACGGTAAATGTATAACAAATCATCTCATACCACAATATCCACCATAAGAATTACATAGATAGATCCATACTTATGCAAGGCACATCATATGGACTTCAACAATGATCATACATAGAGAGATTGGATCAAGCTACCACCATAAACCCAAAGTCCAGGGGGTGGACTACTCCCCCTTCATCATGGAGACGGTGGAGAAGTCGTTGGAGAAGATGGAGACCACGCCGGCAGCGCCCCGCCAGAGTTTTCCCCCTCCAATCTGCAACTCCAGGTCTCTGTTTCGGTGTTTTGTGTTTTTGCGGCGCTCCTTCCAGAGAACGTCGGGGGACTATTTTATAGGCGGTTTTAGGTCAAAACGGAGTCGGTGGAGGAAAGATCGACGGCAACGGAGCTCCGAGGGCCAAAAGGGGGGTCCCACGCGGCCCATGTACCTGGCCACGTGGGCCCACTCATCTGGGCCCTCGGGCCTCCGCTTGTTTGCTTCCTTCGCTCCCACGCTTTGTTCCTTCCAAAAAATGATGCTCGTAAATTTCTAGGTCATTTGGACGTCGTTTGGGTCCCTGAAACATTAAAATATAGAAATAGGGTTTTCTGCCTGTGCAGGGTTAATTCCATAAAAAATAGGAAACATATCAAATATTCCCAAAATCATTATAAAACAGTGATATAACCCTTATATGATGCAAATATGACTGGAATATAAGTAATATAATGCAAAGTTCATGTATGCATTTTACATGCATCAACATCCCCAAGCTTAACCTATACTCGTCCTCGAGTATGAAGGTGATAAAACTAACATGGACTTTGCAATTTAATACTAACAATGGATATCAAAGATGAGTACTATTGCTACATAGAGTCAAATGGTTCATTCTTAAAAGGAGTAGCAATATGCAAGATAGTTTATGAAGTGATATCAAGTATTCAATGCAAGGATGTTCAATGATAATTCACAAAGTGTAACATAAGAGAAGGTACTATGGACCACATGTATGCATAATGAAAAGAAAGAACATCCTATAATGGCCATAGAGTATTGGATGAAAATCTGAATATAAAAGGTGGACACTTTGGAAAGATATATATGAGTAGAGGTAAAGCATGAATAAGTTTCATCTAACTTCTGAACTTTCTACTTAAGTCAATGATTGTAATATGGTAATCCTTGGTGTCAAGCTCTCATTCCCCTATCATAGCATCTTGAATGATTAAGTTTAAAGTGAAATCAAATACGAGTAGTGTGCTTGACAAAGTACAGGTTGAAAGTCTCATGCCCCTTGAATACAAGTACCTACTCCATGTGTTACTCAACTTGGAAAACAGAGCAAGTTCAAGTTAAATATCATTGTAAGTAATAATAGTATCATTAAGAGCGTCAACTGGGGTACCTCTTGTCCCAGGATATGGAACACGCCCATACCAAAATGACAAGACAAACAAACACAATGAACAATCTCAACACCCTTTTTATTTACCATTAGATAGCTTTTTATTGTAAGGTGTATCACAGAAGGTTCACCATAGCATGTAAGTAAATTTCCACCATGAATGATGCATGGCTTAGATTAGCGGCCCAGGCGTCTCTCTAACCATTTATACAAACTCATTTAAACTCACTTCATTTCCACATTTATTTCACCCATGGTAAGCATCCATAAACAAAAGTACATGATATCAACTAATGAGATGAAGTGCATGTTGAAAGCTTGCCATGTGACAGCACATATGAGCTAACTCTCAACCAAAGACATTTGTCAAGCTCACAACATCATAATTTTAATCACAATGGGTCATATTTTATTTATGCAATAAAAGTAAAGTGTGCATCAAGTTCGAGATGGCTCTATAACCAACTTTTCCCACAACAATCAACAACATAAGCATTTTCATTCAGAGGTATAGATAACACAAATATCATGATAAACATACTCGGAATAGCATAAAGCTAATAGGTAGATATGGTGGACTCACTGGAAAAACTTTGGTTGAAGGTGTTGGAAACAAGTTTTAGCTTGTTGGAATTTTTGGGCTAGCAAGAGGGAGAAAGTTGACCATCTAAATGCATGCATGAGTGTCCATACAACTAACTAATCCATGTTAAAACAAGATAAAATAACATTCAGCAT
This sequence comes from Poa pratensis, assembly GCA_947311845.1. Taxonomy (NCBI): domain Eukaryota; kingdom Viridiplantae; phylum Streptophyta; class Magnoliopsida; order Poales; family Poaceae; genus Poa; species Poa pratensis. Next base: position 23,431,183 of record CAMZMU010000064.1, read on the forward strand.
CAAAACATGAATAAAAGATAGCTCTTGATAAAATACTTGCAAATTATTACTCATTAACAAGTTCATGAATTATGCAACTATATGTGTCTTTTAAAATCAACTCAAACATCCCCTTTCCCAATCTTATAATAGCATCCAACATAATTCAACCCAAATTTCCAGTAGCTCTCTCATATATAAATGATAGTGTGGTGGTCGCACAAAATAAAAATCAAACCTAAACAAACAAAAAGACGCTCCAAGTTTATGCGATAAAGTGTTTCGATCGAAAAACAGAAGTTAGACGTGTGCAAACCGAGAGTGTGTAGGTCCAGTGGGGTTGTCTTCACATCCCCAAGCTTATGGTCTTCACCATCCTTGGATAGCTCTTGGTGCATCTCCTCTAATCCCTGTGAAAAAACTTCAAAACACCGTTTCTCCCATTTCTTTTTCTGTGGGGTGCATTAGTAGTGATAAACAAATAGATTTCTTGCTGCATATAATCCTTGAACAAAAATTCATATGAATGTCCAGAAAGTGTATAATGTTGTATGCCTACTCATAAACTTAATTGTATAAAAAAGATTCAAGTTAAAAGTTCTAAGCATGCATCAAACAGAATGGGACATAATCTGTCCAGAAAAATAGCAGCAGCTAAACGTATTTTCTACCCTACTTAACTTTGTCGGAAAATTACGAACAAATTCATGCATACAGAGGATGAAAATTTGCCACTACAGTTTAAATATGAGCTCATTCGGAGTTACAGAATAGGAATTAAAAATCATACCGTGCACAGATTCGTGCAGGAATAAAATCTCCGAACGCTATAAGCAACTTTTTCACACCAAAATGAGTAAAACTTGGCACTTTATTAAAAATTCCAGAAACTAAACTAAACACTAAGTCTCTTGTTACAGCAAGAGGACACAAACAAAATCAAAATAAAAACAACCGGGTTGCCTCCCGTAAAGCGCTTTCTTTATAGCCATATAGCTAGGCTTCTTACTTGATGTTTATTGTAGATGAAGCTCATGAGGGAGCTTGAACTTTGATGTGCCCCCCTTTCTTGGAAAGTGTTCATGAATAATACCAGGTTCCCATGGTGCTCTCAAACCGATCAAAATAATAGTCAAGTTGAACCCTAGTAGAGAGAAAAACAAAACACAAAAGTAATAACAACGAAGTCTAACTTTCTTTCTATGCATTGGCATTTTGTATATGAATGAATCACAATAAATAGAAGTTTTCCAATGCCTATTAAAAATAGTTACTTGCAGCCCATAATTATTAGTAGCATACAGAGGGCTCTTATCACCTCCTTTTCATAATAGTTGCAAGTAGTAGAAGCAAATTCAACCATATAACCACAAGAATCATTCAACTTACATGATTTAGGAAAATAAAGAGGATTATTAAATTTATTTTGGAATTCATTAGCATGCTTCCCTCTTTCAAAATAGTTATTAAGATCAATATCAAGTTTAATATCATGGTTGCAACAAAGATTTGGAACTAAAGATAATTGCAAACCACATAAGCATTTCTCAACATAAGCAAATTTCTCCTCTATGGTGTAGTTAGGAGAATTCAAGAACATAGCAGGACTCTCATGAGTAAGAGTACTATCAAACAGCAAGTATATCATTTTTATCCTCACATAATTTAGTAACAACTAAACATGGAGGTTTATCAATAAGCATAGGACCATCATCTAAAGCATTATCATATAGCATTGTAACAGCTCAAAACTGAGAACCTAAAAACCTGTAAATTTTTCACTTCTTGTGTAATTGCATCATGGCATCCATGCATAAACATGTCTCTTTTGGAGTTAATACAACATTGGTATCGAAATGATATGGAGTTGCTAAAACCAAATTGCCAAAGGTGCTTCCACAAATTTCAAAACAACGAAGGCACTCAATCTTGCAAATAAAATTACTATGACTTCTCATATTTGTCAAGGAAGTTCCAAGAGCTCCAAAACAATCTTTTGCACTTGCTCCAAATTGGTAAAGGAGCAACATTTTGAACTTTAGCAAAAATGCCATATCCAACCTTTCTAAACAAAAGTGGTTCAAAACATTTTATTTCGAGACACCAATTTTCATGGAGCTCCCACATGAGATGAAAAGGCTACACAAATTATTTCATAATTTTAGAAAATGTCTAGATGCCTCAAATAAATCAGGGAATAGCTGTTGTCTTATTTTTAAAAGAGAAAAGGACCCGTTTGTAATTATGGGAGGACCTGTCCGTGATGGAAATAGAAGCTCCAGGGAGGTTTTCAGAAGTTTGCCATCTTCTTCATCTCTGTAGCGACACGGTCGCGTCGCTGCCGCCGGACCACCTCGTCGCCATGGCCTCGCTGCACGCTGCCGGCCCCCCTCTGCCTTTCCCCTGCAAGGAGCACGCACCGCACGAGGCCCCCACTGCTCCATCCCTCGACTCCCACCCCGTTCCCCTTCCTCTCTCCTCGCTCCCGTGCTCCACCATGGCCGCCGAGCTTCAGCTCCAAATCGCCGTCGCCTGAGTGCCTCTCCGCCCAAACCGAAGAATACTCGAGGCTCCGCCGCGTCGCCAGCTCCGTCCACGCCGCAGGAATCGAGCCCTAAGGTCGTAGAACGCCGCTGCCGTCCATCTCCTCGCCGCGGCCGTCCGCCGCTCCGCCGCTTGATTCCGGCACCGTCGAGCCACCTCCGGCCTCGCCGAGCCTCCGTACGCGCTCGTGGTGAGTCCCTGCACCACCCCGTGCCTTTCCCCTCGCTCCTCCCTCGCCGTGGTCGCCGCGCCGTCGCAAATGGTGCCGTCGCCGTAGCACGTTTTCGTCGCGTTGACATATCCGGTGGAGAACCCGGAATATTCCGGATCCTATACCGGAATAAGGTTTTAGCTACTGGACACCGACGTCTCAGCCCGGTCTATACCCGAATTTAGAAAAGTAATAACTTTTTACCGGGACCTCAGAAAAATGTGTTCGTTATATCAAAATGCTCAGAAAAACATAAGTGATCCAAAATCTTTATCATCATGCATCATTGATCACATTACAATAATGTGCTCTAGTAGTAATTATAATCACTAAGTTTAAATATGGGGTTTATTCCAAATGATGCAATAAATATAATGGGGACCCTATTTAACTTGTTGATCTTGTTCAAAGCTAGTAGGGTGCATTTAAAATGTCATATCATCATCTTGTATGCATTGCACAATTGCCATGTGTTGATTGTTCTTCCGGTGTTGTTTGTGCATCGGTAGATCAAGGAGGTGAAGTGCCACCCCCGTCTCGTGACGATCCGTACTACCAGCCGTATCAACAAGGCAAGCGTAATCCCCCTCTGAGCATATCTTATCCTATGTTTCCGCAAATATTTTCTCCACTATAATATTGCATGCGGTTCTAAATGTCAATTTTTGGATTAGAGTATCCTATAGTTGCATTAAGTTTCCGATGCCAATACCTGTTTCCCTCCTATTATCCATAGGTTTGTTTGGCCGAGATACTTACTATGCTATGTTGATGCTTAGCCATGCTTAGTAATTGCATAGCTATACGATGGATGGTTTGTGTGGAAACAGGTGTGAATGAATGTTGATGGTGGAGAATTGTGGTGACGGATAATAAAATGCTTAAAGGTGGGGATGAGAGGCCACTGTGGTTGTGGTGTTTTGTCTCGTTCTCGCCGCCTAGGTGCGAGTTCTATACCTCTTGAACCAAGACTGAGCGTGCAACCATGCGTGAGGCCTATGCATTTGCAGGAACCCTCATAGACTAAATAACTCGAGCGGGGCTAGCCAGGGTCCTCTAGTTCGGGCTTCCATTTGCGCGTGCGTGATGATGGTGGGATGAACTGAGATGAGGATGGTGGTGTTAGGAAAATGAGTGGCCGTGGGGGGGGTGTTGTGATCCTGGCAGTCCTACCGCCACTGATGATCCTGGAAAGTCCTTAACGAGGGAGAAGTCGACACCGCTCCCACCCAGCCGGCTTTCCAAGGAAGAGAGCTAATGGCAGGTAATGGGCCGGACGGTACGCGTGGCAAACATTTGTACACCCCTGCAGGGTTAAATCTTTTCGAAAAGCCGTGTCCGCGGTTATGGACGAACTTGGGAAGTGAAGGTAAGATCATAGAATAACTTTAACGGAATGATTAAAAACTGGGTACTAGAGGTACCACTCACAATGCAAGGTGAGCTTCCTCGAGGGTGATTCGGGGAGGTGCCTTTGATGAACAGGTACAGTGGTTGTTGATGAGAAAGGTGATGAAAGAAAGAGTACTTCTTACCTCTTTTGAAAATACTCTGAATAGTCGATGCCTTTGAGTTATGTTTTCATAAATAAAATCAGCTTTATGCAAAACAGCCATATAACTTTGAAAGCCTCATCGAGCATATATTAGCTCTTAATCTTGCGAGTTCGTCGAACTCAACGTCGTTTGTTTTGTTTCAGAGGAGGACTTCACCGACCTCGAAGGTGGGTTCTTTGTGGACGTCGACGAGTAGTCTGGGGTTCCCAGGTGGCAGCTTGGGACATCCTGGAACAGCTGGCGTGTGATGTTTATCTGTAGGCCTCTTAGGCCATATTTGGATCTTGTTGTTTAGAACAACCTAATTTGCTTCCGCTTGTTGTAATGTTGGGTCTGTGACCTCTGGTTGTCATTTGCTATCTTTCTCTATTATAAGAGTTGAACTATATGATTTGTGTCGTAGAGTCTGTGATGTGCCAGTTGTTCCACAAGTCTTGATCTCTCTATTATGCATTGAGGGTTGTGCCTGTGTTAAGGCATCAATCGGGGTGTTGCGTTGCCGATGATCCATTCCGAGCAACGCCTGCCAAAGGTTTTGGCCGGGGATTGGTAAACCCGTAACCTCCGGTTGTATCGCTTAACCGGTGACACACAGCATCACTGTATAACAGTCGGGTCGGGGCCACAAGTTGGTATCAGAGCAGTACTGCCTGTAGGAAACCCTTCTACTGGTCGATGTTGAGTCTAGTGTTTGTGAAAATATTTTTAACCTAAAAATGAGTTGTGAAAACCATCTTAGGATTCTTTTTACTCCTTATCTGGTTACCCTCTAATCTCGGAGCAATCTTACCTCGATTTGAGTTTAAAGGTTTTACTCTCTCTGTTACTTCAAAATGATTAGAAACGGGGTGGGTTCGACCTTTAGTGTTATGTGTCACGTTGCTCCCGCTGCGTTGCAATCCCAAATCAACTCAGATGTTTCTACCGAATCAATCTTTGATCCTTTCTTTGGGTTTTAACCCACGGACTTGAACATAAGGTCCCGGATTGTGTCAACTAGAGTGTGTTAAGTTGTGATTTCTTAACTCTCACTAGTAGCACATGATGCTGATCTTTGACCCAAGTTCTATCTTGTTGTTTTCCTTCTCGCAAAGTATTATCGTCCCTAGTCTGTGTACTTGTGTAGACGCTAATGCTATTGTTCGACCATTCGGAGAAAGATACTAACTGTGTCATTGTCAAATCTCCAGAATGGCTCGAGGAGGCGTGGAGGCCGTGGTGGTCGCGGTAACCACAATGATGATGAGGATGATCTGCCGCCACCACCCTCGATGGCTGAGGTCTTGATGGCCATTGAGGAGAACCGTGGGCGCAATGAGCGCTTGCTTGAGCAGTTGGTGCAGCAGAATGCACGGAGGAACGAGTGCAACACTCTCACCGAGTTCCTGCGCTCGCAGCCACCCACTTTGCTGATGCTAAGGAGCCACTGGAAGCTGATGATTGGCTTCGTGCTTTGGAGCGCAAGTTCTCCGCGCTTCATGTCCCATTGGCGGAGCAAGTCAACTTTGCCACCTACTCTTGGTTGGTGCTGCTGGCTGTTGGTGGGAAAGCCATGTGGCTTTGTTTCCAGCCAACCATGTCTTCACCTGGGCTGATTTCCGCACTGCCTTCCGTGCGGAGTACATTCCCAGCCATCATGGACTTGAAGAGGAGGGAGTTCCTGGATTTGCAACAGGGACGGATGGACCTCCGCACTTATGGTCGTGAGTTCAACCATCTTCTCGTTACGCCCCAAGGGACGTGACCAATGATGCTGACAAGCAAGAGCTGTTCCGCAAGGGTCTGACTCCGCAGCTCCGCTATGAGTTTGCCCTTCAGGTTCCAGACCTATCAGGAGCTGTTCAACCAGGCTTTCACTCTTGAGCAAGGAAGAAAGGAACTTGAAGCTTCCAAGAGGCCCGCACATGGGGACCACCAGAGTTCCTCGGGTTCTGAGAGCAAGAAGCGCAGGGTGTTTGTCCCTACAGCGCCGTACCTCGTGCTCCTTCATGCCGAGGCAGCAGGATATAGGCCACCTCCTCCGCGCCCCACTACTTCGACACTTGGGATAGGCGGAAGTGGGTACCGTCCTATGCTACCTGCTCCACCTGGAGTCACTTGCTACACCTGTGGCCAGGCTGGTCACTACTCCAGGGAGTGCCCCCAGAAGGCACCTCTCGCGATAACTCCTGCACGAGCCCCTGCCACTCCAACTGGCAAGGCTGGACCTATTGTGCGTGGTCGCCTGAACCACATCTCTGCTGAAGAAGCTGAAGAGGACCCCGGCGTTCTTATGGGTGAGTTACGAATCAACGGCAATACAGCTACAGTTTTGTTTGACTCTGGAGCATCGCATTCATTCATATCCATAGCGTTTGCAAAAGACCACAAATACCGTTCGAGAAAATGAGCCGTCCCTTGGTGATCGCTACTCCTGGTTCCAAATGGCAAACCGATGGGGTTACTCCTGAGGTCCAGATTAATATAGGTTCCTTGTCTTTCCTTATGCCTTGGTAGCTCTGAAGTCCAAAGGCATTGATGTCATACTGGGCATGAACTGGCTAGCCAAATACCAGGCTAATCTCGACTGTGCTGCCAAGACCATTACTGTGACCGCTCCTTCCGGTGACATTGTGAAGTATTGGCCTGCAACATCAATACCTCCGTCCGCCATCGTACCCCTCACCTGAGATTCTCCTTTGCTTTATGGAAGGCGAATCCCCTCCTGAAATCCAGGACATACACGTGGTGTGTGACTTCCCGGATGTGTTCCCGGAAGAATTGCCTGGCATGCCTCCTGACCGAAGTGTGGAGTTTGTCATAGATCTACTTCCCGGTACCGCTCCAATTTCCAAGAAGCCCTACCGTATGCCGGTGGAAGAGTTGGCTCTGTTGAAAGAGCAAATTGATCAGCTGTTAGCTAAGGAGTTCATCCAGCCTAGCAGTTCACCTTGGGGTTGTCCGGTACTCTTTGTCAAGAAGAGGGATTCTACCGTGCCTCGTCTAGTCTCTGACTATCGACCGTTGAATGCGGTGACAATCAAGAACAAGTATCCTATTCCTCGCATCAATGATCTGTTGGATCAGTTAGCTGGTGCAACGGTATTCTCCAAGATGGATCTGAGGTCAGGCTACCATCAGATAAAAATCAGAAAGGAGGATATTCCAAAGACGGCATTTGTTACTCGTTATGGCTCATATGAGTATACCGTCATGTCCTTTGGTCTCACAAATGCCCCGCTACTTTCATGAGGCTCATGAACTCATCTTCATGGATTATCTTGACAAGTTTGTCGTCATTTACATTGATGACATCCTCATCTATTCCAAAACCAATGAAGAGCATGAGGAACATCTTCGTTTGGTTCTGACAAGACTTCGAGAACACCGCCTCTATGCCAAGTTCTCCAAGTGTGAGTTTTGGTTGGATAATCTCATCTTCCTTGGTCATGTGATATCCGCGATGGTGTGGCTGTCATTCCTGACAAGATTCAGTCCATTCTGGATTGGAAAACTCCAATGTCAGTCAAGGACATTCGTAGCTTTCTCGGATTGGCGGGTTACTACCGCCGATTCATCGAAGGTTTCTCCAAGATAGCCAAGGCCCTGACTGACCTTCTCAAGAAGGATAAAAAGTTTGTATGGTCGGCCGAAGCTGAAGAGAGTTTCCAAACACTGAAAGCCAAGCTCACGTCCGCTCCTGTGCTTGTCCTGCCGGACACAAGCAAGGATTTCGTCGTCTTCTGTGACGCCTCTCTACAAGGTTGGGCTGTGTGCTAATGCAAGATGGCCATGTGGTGGCATATGCTTCTCGCCAACTTAAGCCGCATGAGCACAACTACCCAACTCATGATCTAGAACTTGCCGCGTGGTCTATGCTTTGAAGCAATGGAGACCATACCTGTTTGGTAACCGTTGCGAGATCTTCTCGGATCACAAGAGTCTGAAGTACCTCTTCACCCAGCCGGATTTAAATCTCAGGCAAAGGCGTTGGTTGGAGTTAATCACGGACTATAATGTGAGTCTGAACTATCAACCCGGCAAAGCAAACGTCGTGGCTGACGCGCTAAGTCGGAAGTCCTATTGCAACAATCTGATGATTGAAGAGGCCCAACCTGCCCTCTATGAAGAGTTTGCCCGTTTGAACCTGGAAATTGTTCCTTCCGGCTACCTTGCAAATCTGGAGATCAAATCTACTCTTGTGGACCAGATTAAGGATGCTCAAAGCGTGACAAGGGTATTCTAAAAATCAAGGAGAACATTGCTAGCGGGAAGGCCAAATGTTTTCTGTCAATGAATCCGGAGTTGTTTATTTTGGTGACCGCTTGGTGTGCCAAAGAAACGAAAATTGAGGGAGTTGATCCTCCAAGAAGCTCATGAATCTCCTCTCTCTATTCATCCCGGTAGTACCAAAATGTACCAAGACCTTCGGCCACAATTCTGGTGGACCGTATGAAACGGGAAATTGCTAGTATGTTGCTGAATGCGACACCTGTCGACGGGTAAAGGCTGAACATCAAAGGCCTGCCGGCACTCTTCACCCTATTGCTATTCCCGAGTGGAAATGGGATGAAATTGGTATGGATTTCATTACTGGTCTGCCGAAGTCTCCAAAGGGACATGATGCCATTGGGTCATCATTGATCGACTATCAAAAGTGGCTCACTTCCTCCCGTTCGTGTGGACATTACAGCTGCCAAGTTGGCAGACCTGTATACCTCTCGTATCGTCGTCCTTCACGGCATTCCCAAGAAGATAATTTCTGATCGTGGAAGCCTATTCACCTCCAAGTTTTGGACTAGTTTCCAAACTGCTATGGGAACTCGTCTTAACTTCAGCACCGCTTTCCATCCCCAAACTGATGGTCAGACCGAAAGAGTGAACCAAGTTTTGGAAGACATGCTTAGGGCATGTGTAATCTCTTTTGGCAAGGATTGGGAAAAGTATCTCCCTTTCGCGGAATTCTCCTACAACAATAGCTATCAAGCTAGTCTGGGCATGGCTCCATTTGAGGTTCTCTATGGAAGAAAATGCCGCACTCCTCTAAATTGGTCCGAGACCGGAGAGAGAGCACTCTTTGGTCCAGATATTATCAATGAAGCTGAGGAGAAGGTTAGAATCATAAGGAGAATCTGAAGATTGCTCAGTCTAGGCAAAAGAGCTACTATGATAAGCACCATCAGGAAATTCACTATGAAATTGGTGATAAAGCTTATCTCCGCGTCTCTCCCCTTCGTGGCGTTCGCCGCTTCGGAATCAAAGGGAAATTGGCACCTCGCTATGTTGGCCCCTTCACCGTTCTGGCCAAGCGAGGAGATCTTTCTTATAAGTTGGAGTTACCGGTCATCTTTCCCAATGTACATGATGTGTTTCATGTCTCTCAACTTCGCCGGTGTTTCAAAGATCCTATCCATGGGGTCAATCATGAGGAGCTGGATCTCCAGGAAGATCTTACCTATCGCGAGCATCCTATCGGTATCCTAGATGAAGCCGAAAGGAAGACCCGGAACAAGACTACCAAGTTCCTCAAATTCAATGGTCTCACCATTCCGAGGAAGAAGCGACTTGGGAAAGAGAGTCTAGTCTTCGTGAGGAGTATCCCGACTTCTTTTCGCACTCTTAGAATCTCGGGACGAGATTCCTGTAAGGGGGGTAGATTTGTAACAGCTCAAAACTGAGAACCTAAAAACCTGTGTAAATTTTTCACTTCTTGTGTAATTGCATCATGGCATCCATGCATAAACATGTCTCTTTTGGAGTTAATACAACATTGGTATCAAAATGATATGGAGTTGCTAAAACCAAATTGCCAAAGGTGCTTCCACAAATTTCAAAACAACGAAGGCACTCAATCTTGCAAATAAAATTACTGTGACTTATCATATTTGTCAAGGAAGTTCCAAGAGCTCCAAAACAATCTTTTGCACTTGCTCCAAATTGTTAAAGGAGCAACATTTTGAACTTTAGCAAAAATGCCATATCCAACCTTTCTAAACAAAAGTGGTTAAAAACATTTTATTTCGAGACACCAATTTTCGTGGAGCTCCCACATGAGATGAAAAGGCTACACAAATTATTTCATAATTTTAGAAAATGTCTAGATGCCTCAAATAAATCAGGGAATAGCTGTTGTCTTATTTTTTAAAAGAGAAAAGGACCCGTTTGTAATTATGGGAGGACCTGTCTGTGATGGAAATAGAAGCTCCAGGGGGTTTTCAGAAGTTTGCCATATTCTTCGTCTCTGTAGCGACACGGTCGCGTCGCTGCCGCCAGACCACCTCGTCGCCATGGCCTCGCTGCACGCCGCCGGGCCCCCCTCTGCCTTTCCCTGCAAGGAGCACGCACCGCACGAGGCCCCCACTGCTCCATCCCTCGACTCCCACCCCGTTCCCCATCCTCTCTCCTCGCTCCCGTGCTCCACCATGGCCGCCGAGCTTCAGCTCCAAATCGCCGTCGCTTGAGTGCCTCTCCGCCCAAACCGAAGAACACCCGAGGCTCCGCCGCGTCGCCAGCTCCGTCCACGCCGCAGGAATCGAGCCCTAAGGCCGTAGAACGCTGCCGCCGTCCATCTCCTTGCCACGGCCGTCCGCTGCTCCGCCGCTTGATTCCGGCGCCGTGGAGCCACCTCCGGCCTCGCCGAGCCTACGTACGCGCTCGTGGTGAGTCCCTGCACCACCCCGTGCCTTTCCCCTCGCTCCTCCCTCGCCGTGGTCGCCGCGCCGTCGCAAATGGTGCCGTCGCCGTAGCATGTTTTCGTCGCGTTGACATATCCGGTGGAGAACCCGGAATATTCCGGATCCTATACCGGAATAAGGTTTTAGCTACTGGACACCGACATCTCAGCCCGGTCTATACCCGGAAATGGACCGGAAACATTTCCGGATTTATTTTCCGCCGGTGCAAAATCCGGAAATTTTCCGGACTGACAACCGGATTTGCTGTACTGTTTCGAAATTTTTGTTTTTCCTTTCACCCTAATATCCCTAAATGGTATAATAATTATTGTTGTTATTTAAATCATCAAAAGATCATATTCGAAAGAAAAATGTATAAAAATAATAATCTTTATCGGTGTATCCGAAAAATGCATGTAATACCCCAAAATGCACAGAAATTTGAGATTAAAACTTTTAAATAAATATCACGCATATTTGATCACAATTGAAATATGGTGCTTCTAGTAATATTAAAATCCTAACTTTAAAAGAGAAAATTTAGAAAAGTAATAACTTTTTACCGGGACCTCAGAAAAATGTGTTCGTTATATCAAAATGCTCAGAAAAACATAAGTGATCCAAAATCTTTATCATCATGCATCATTGATCACAGTTACAATAATGTGCTCTAGTAGTAATTATAATCACTAAGTTTAAATATGGGGTTTATTCCAAATGATGCAATAAATATAATGGGGACCCTATTTAACTTGTTGATCTTGTTCAAAGCTAGTAGGGTGCATTTAAAATGTCATATCATCATCTTTGTATGCATTGCACAATTGCCATGTGTTGATTGTTCTTCCGGTGTTGTTTGTGCATCGGTAGATCAAGGAGGTGAAGTGACACCCCCGTCTCGTGACGATCCGTACTACCAGCCGTATCAACAAGGCAAGCGTAATCCCCTCTGAGCATATCTTATCCTATGTTTCCGCAAATATTTTCTCCACTATAATATTGCATGCGGTTCTAAATGTCAATTTTCAGGGATTAGAGTATCCTATAGTTGCATTAAGTTTCTGATGCCAATACCTGTTTTCCCTCCTATTATCCATAGAACTGTTTTGTGGCCTGAGATACTTACTATGCTATGTTGATGCTTAGCCATGCTTAGTAAATTGCATAGTTATACGATGGATGGTTTGTGGTGGAAACAGGTGATGAGATGAATGGTTGTTGATGGTGGAGAATTATGGTGACGGATAATAAAATGCTTAAAGGTGGGGATGAGAGGCCACTGTGGTTGTTGTGTTTTGTCTCGTTCTCGCCGCCTAGGAGCGAGTTCTATACCTCTTGAACCAAGACTGAGCGTGCAACCATGCGTGAGGCCTATGCATTTGCAGGAACCTTCATAGACTAAATAACTTAGGCGGGGCTAGCCAGGGTCCTCTAGTTCAGGCTTCCATTTGCGCGTGCGTGATGATGGTGGGATGAACTGAGATGAGGATGGTGGTGTTAGGAAAATGAGTAGCCGTGGGGCGGGGTGTTGTGATCCTGGCAGTCCTACCACCACTGATGATCCTGGAAAGTCCTTAACGAGGAAGAAGTCGACACCGTTCCCACCCAGCCGGCTTTCCAAGGAAGAGAGCTAATGCGCAGGTAATGGGCCGGGCGGTACGCGTGGCAAACATTTGTACACCCCTGCAGGGTTAAATCTTTTCGAAAAGCCGTGTCCGCGGTTATGGACGAACTTGGGAAGTGAAGGTAAGATCATAGAATAACTTTAACGGAATGACTAAAAACTGGGTACTAGAGGTACCACTCACAAAAGCAAGGTGAGCTTCCTCGAGGGTGATTCGGGGAGGTGCCTTTGATGAACAGGTACAGTGGTTGTTGATGAGTAAAGTGATCAAAGAAAAGAGTACTTCTTACCTCTTTTGAAAATACTCTGAATAGTCGATGCCTTTGAGTTATGTTTTCATAAATAAAATCAGCTTTATGCAAAACAGCCATATAAACTTTGAAAGCCTCATCGAGCATATATTAGCTCCTAATCTTGCGAGTTCGTCGAACTCAACGTCATTTGTTCTGTTTCAGAGGAGGACTTCACCGACCTCGAAGGTGGGTTCTTTGTGGACGTCGACGAGTAGTCTGGGGTTCCCAGGTGGCAGCTTGGGACATCCTGGAACAGCTGGCGTTGTGATGTTTATCTGTAGGCCTCTTAGGCCATATGTTGGTTCTTGTTGTTTAGAACAACCTATTTCGCTTCCGCTTGTTGTAATGTTGGGTCAGTGACCTCTGGTTGTCATTTGCTATCTTTCTCTATTATAAGGGTTGAACTATAATGATTTGTGTCATAGAGTCTGTGATGTGCTAGTTGTTCCACAAGTCTTGATCTCTCTATTATACCTTGAGGGTTGTGTCTGTGTTAAGGCATCAATCGGGGTGTTGCGTTGCCGATGATCCATTCCGAGCAACGCCTGCCAAAGGTTTTGGCCGGGGATTGGTAAACCCGTAACCTCCGGTTGTATCGCTTAACCGGTGACACACAGCATCACTGTATAACTGTCGGGTCGGGGCGCCACAAGCATATTTAAGCAATACTCCTCATTATCATCAATAAATTCACTAGTAGTATTATTAAAAAGTAAAGGAGCATTATTAGTTTCATCATAATAGCATGGGTTATCATATAGGACCATAGAATTTTCAGTTTCACACTCATCATAACATGGGTTCTCATAAATAACAAAAGATTTTTGAGTTTGAGTGCTACTATCAAATGTCAATGGTGAAGATGGGAGATCCAACTCTTCCCCAAGCTTAGGTTGGAACACATCCATTTCAATCTCCTCTTCACATACTTCCGCTTCCAAGCTTATGTTTTCATCATCCTCTTGGGGTTGCACGGGCATCCCCAAGCTTAGGTTCTTATCCTCCTCTTCCTACAAAATGTTAGTGCTTTCCGTGGCAGCAAGAATTCTATCTTTAACATAAACATTATCACTAAATTCTTTTTTGCAAATTTGGAGAATAATAGAAACTTGCCCTTTCATTTCACGAGCTACATGACTGGTTGCAAGAAATTTATCAAGAAGAGAGTCTATCTCATGGGCTCCAACATAAGCAATATATTTCTCAACTTGTTCTATATCAGGGCATAAACATTCATCTTCATGATAACAAGCAATTATAGGATCACTATTATACTTGCATTGATAGTGGGAATGTTTAACAACTCTTCTATTGCAACAAGTTATGCCATGTAACTCACAAAACTGATTAGCTATTTTGTGAAGAGCTTTAAGCAATTTACCCACTCTATTTCCCTCTTTGGTTGATTGATATTCAGAGTAGGCGTCATACTTTTTAAAATAATCATTACCCATAGACATTCCAGAAAGTTTCTCCATTTTTTTAATTTTTATGTGTTTTGATATATATAACTGAAAATAAAACTAATGAGAAACTCACAACCAAACAAGTTTAAAGGAACCTCCCCAAGCTTAGATGATTGCAAGATATAAAACAAGATAAAATAAATCTAAAGTCTAGTACACACAAGAATAGAAACTTAAGCGCTACGCTCCCCGGCAACGGCGCCAGAAAAGTACTTGATAACCCCAAGAGCAGGGGATCACTGTAGCACCTCTCAATGTGGAAGTAGGATATCGATCCGCAGGAGCAAGAAGGAAAAGTTATCTATTCCCTACAACTAAAGTGTCACAAGTTTTAATTAATTATGCACTAAACAAGTTTAAAGAATAGAATGGTTGATTTAATGGATGGAAGTTTAATGTAACAAAACAAGAATGTAAAAGTGTCCCAATCCTCTTCAATGCAAGAGGACAAGACAAAGGTTTTCTCTTATAGGAACAATGGACATGGGTTCATGGGTTCACTTAATCCTCTCTCTCATCTACGGTGATTATCATGTTATAGATAAAGTGCACACAATTGTCATGTTTTAATGGTAGCTTTTATGACGGCTATATGTCCTAAAACACATAGTTGAAAGAAGTACTCATTTGTGTTGCTAGGTCACCCTCGTAAGGCTAGCGTGGTTGCTGTCACTCCCACGTCATACTCTTCCTTTTTACCCCCAGATAAAGGATGTTGGGATGTATTTCACATGTCACTCAATACATATGCCGTGTCACATCGGCCATCCCGTACCTACATACATCATACTTCATAATGGACAATATTCTAAACACTAGTGCAATGATTCATAATTCGTGTGCATGACCACATCTCTCTCATCTATCCACACTTGGTGGTGTCAATCACCTCATGACAAGGATAAACAAGGCATTATGCATAAATCAAACCATCACATGCATCATAGAATATCTCCAAAGTATGACAAATCATAAAAGCTCCAACACAACGGTAAATGTATAACAAATCATCTCATACCACTATATCTACCATAAGAATTACATAGATAGATCCATACTTATGCAAGGCACATCATATGGACTTTAACAATGATCATACATAGAGAGATTGGATCAAGTTACCACCACAAACCCAAAGTCCAGGGGGTGGACTACTCCCCCTTCATCATGGAGACGGTGGAGAAGTCGTTGGAGAAGATGGAGACCACGCCGGTAGCACCCCGTCGGAGTTTTCCCCCTCCAATCTGCAACTCCAGGTCTCTGTTTCGGTGTTTCTGTGTTTCTGCGGCGCTCCTTCTAGAGAACTTCGGGGGACTATTTTTATAGGCGGTTTTAGGTTAAAATGGAGTCGGTGGAGGAAAGATCGACGGCAACGGAGCTCCGAGGGCCAAAAGGGGGGGTCCCACGCGGCCCATGTACCTGGCCACGTGGGCCCACTCATCTGGGCCCTCGGGCCTTCGCTTGTTTGCTTCCTTCGCTCCCACGCTTTGTTGCTTCCAACAAATGATGCTCGTAAATTTCCAGGTCATTTGGACGTCGTTTGGGTCTCTGAAACATTAAAATATAGAAATATGGTTTTCTGCCTGTGCAGGGTTAATTCCATAAAAAAATAGGAAACATATCAAATATTCGCAAAATCATTATAAAACAGTGATATAACCCTTATATGATGCAAATATGACTGGAATATAAGTAATATAATGCAAAGTTCATGTATGCATTTTACATGCATCACTTGCTACCGGAGATATGGGTGTGACCATTGCTACTACTCCATGACTAGATCTAGCATGTTCTTATTTTAACTTCATGTCATGAAACTTAATGCTATGCTCTGATTTATCTTAATTACTAAGGTGTTATGATTTAGTTCGCATCTTGGTGGAGTATAAGAGAGATTAATAAACAAAAGATCTCTATGTTAGGACGTGATGCCCATATAATTAGTAACGTGTCATGAAACCTTTTTGTTGCAATCTCATATGTCAATTCTAGTGTTCCATTGTCTACCACTTTATTAAAGAGAGAGTGCATTTGTGAAACCATGAACCCCTCCATTTTTAATCATAAGAAACACCTTTCCAACAACTTTTATCCACTTTACATTTTCTGCCATTTAAAAATCCGAAAATACAAAAACACTTTTACATCTTGCATTCACAATACAAAACCCAAAAATATCATCCATCATTGTTTACACCATCCTTGCATATTTATTTATCATCATTGCATATTTATTACTGTTTTGCATTCATTTTATTTTGATATCATTCTCACACCTTGTGCTTGACAACCACTTGGTGAGGTTGAGGGCACAAACAATTTACTTTGTTTTGTAGGTTTTCAAGAGAAGGATAAGAAGATAAATCTTTCACTACTGATTCCCCGAGAGTTCGATATTAAACCCTCGAGTCACCCCTCGTGGGGAAAACCGTATTTCCTATACTATACACTCTGCACTTGGAGTCTCAACCTAACCCATATTCTTTTGACGCAGGTAACTACGTCAAGGGCCATCAAGACAGTTTTCTGGCGCCGTTGCCGGGGAATCATTGCTGTAAAGGTTTATCCAAGGGTATCTCACAACAAAGTCAACTTCATCACCAACTTGTGCAAACACCTAAGCTTGGGGAGGTTGCACCTACGTGAGCATCATCTTATCCATCTTTACCTTCAAATCATTTTATTTTGTTTTGTTATTGTCTTGCATATCATATTTCGGTTTCATATTTTATTTTCAGTTTTGCATTTTGTTTTGCATTTGTTATTTCGGTTTGCATTATTTAGTATCATTTTATTTTCAGTTTTTCATCTAAAAACATAAAACCCATAAAAACTAGTGTTGTTTTTAATATGTATGCTAAGCTATGGAGAAAGGTTATGTCAAAACTATGGGAGCTTACTATGAATACCGATCAACCAAAGAAGGAAATAGAATGCTTGAATTGCTTGAACATCTCAATGATATGGCCACTGAGTTTTGTGAATTACATAATATAACTTGCTGCTTTAGAAAAGACTATAAACACTCTCTCTATCAATGTAAGTATAATAGTGATCCTATTATTGCATCCTATCAAGAGTGTAAATTTGCATGCCATGATATAGAACAAGTTGAGAAATATATTGCTTATGTTGCAGCCCATGAGATAGACTTTCTTATTGATAATTTTTTTGCAACTAGTCATGAAGCTCGTGTAATGAAAGGACACATTTCTATTCTTCTCCAACTTTGTAAAAAGGAATTTAGTGATAATGTTTATGTTAAAGAAAGAATTCTTGCTTCCATGGAAAGTACTAATATTTTGCAGGATGATGAAAACATAAGCTTGGAAGAGGAAGTATGTGAAGAGGAGATTGAAATGGATGTGTTCCAATCTAAGCTTGGGGAAGAGTTGGATCTCCCAGCTTCACCATCAACAAATGATAGTAACACTCAAACTCAAAAATCTTTTGTTATTTATGAGAATCCATGTTATGATGAGTGTGAAACTGAAAATGCTATGGTCCTATATGATAACCCATGCTATTATGATGAAACTAATAATGCTCCTTTACTTTTTAATAATGCTACTAGTGAAGTTATGGATAATAATGAGGAGTGTTGCTTAAATATGCTATATGATAATGCTTTAGATGATGGTCCTATGCTTATTGATAATCCTCCATGTTTAGTTGTTACTAATTTATGCGAGGATAAAAATGATATACTTGCTGTTTGTGATAGTGCTCTTACTCATGAGAGTCCTACTTTGTTTTTGAACTCTCCTAATCACACCATAGAGGAGAAATTTGCTTATGTTGAGAAATACTTATGTGGTTTGCAATTATCTTTAGTTCCAAATATTTATTGCAGCAATGATATTAAATTTGATATTGATCTTAATAACTATTTTGAAAGAGGGAAGCATGCTAATGAATTCCAAAATAAATTTAATGATCCTCTTTATGTGCCTATATTATCTAAATTGAATGATTCTTGTGGTTATATGGTTGAATTTATTTCTACTACTTGCAACTATTATGAAAAGGAGGTGATAAGAACCCTCTTTATGTTACTAATAATTATCAGCTGCAAGTACCTACTGTTAATATGCATTGGAAAACTTTATCTATTCTGATTCATTCACATACAAAATGCCAATGCATAGAAAGGAAGTGAGACTTCGTTGTTATTACTTTTGTGTTTTGTTTTTCTCTACTAGGTTTCAACTTGGCTATTATTTTGATTGGATTAAAACACCATGGGACCCTGGTATTATGCATGAACACTTCCCAAGGAAGAGGGACACATCAAAGTTCAAGCTCCCTCATGAGCTTCGTCCACAATAAATATCAAGTAAGAAGCCTAGCTACATGGCTATAAAGAAAGCGCTTTACGGGAGGCAACCCGGTTGTTTTTATTTTTGATTTTTTTGTGTCCTCTTGCTGTAACAAGAGACTTAGTTTTTAGTTTTGTTTCTGGAATTTTTAATAAAGTGCCAAGTTTTACCTATTTTGGTTTGAAAAAGTTGCTATTTGCATTCGGAGATTTTATTCCAGCACGAATCTGTGCACGGTATGATTTTTAATTCCTATTTGTAACTCCGAATGAGCTGATATTTGAACTGTAGTTGCAACTTTTCATCCTCTGTAAGCATGAATTTTTCAGAATTTTTCGACATATTTAAGTAGGGTAGAAAAATACGTTTTGCTGCTGCTGTTTTTCTGGACAGATTCTGTCCCATTTTGTTTGATGCATTCTTTGAACTTTTAACTTGAATCTTTTTATCCAATTGAGTTTATAAGTAGGCATACAACATTATACACTTTCTGGACATTCATATGAATTTTTGTTTAAGGATTTTATGCAGCAAGCAATTCGTTTGTCTATCACTACTAATGTCCCCACAGAAAAGAAATGGGAGAAACGGTGTTTTGAAGTTTTTTCACAGGGATTAGAGGAGATGCACCAAGAGCTATCCAAGGATGGTGAAGACCATAAGCTTGGGGATGTGAAGACAACCCCACTGGACCAACACACTCTCGGTTTGCACACGTCTAACTTCTGTTTTTCGATCAATGCACTTTATCGCATAAACTTGGAGCGTCTTTTATTTGCTTTTTATTTCGGTTTGATTTTTGTTTGTCTTGAGACCACCACTATCATTTATATATGAGAGAGCTACTGGAAATTTGGGTTGAATTAAGTTGGATGCTATTAAAAAGATTGGGAAAGGGATGTTTGAGTTGATTCAAAAAGATACATATAGTTGCATGATTCATATGCTTTTAATGAATATTAATTTGCAAGTGTTTTATCAAGAGCTATCTTTTATTCATGTTTTGATGCTGAATGTTACTTTACTTTGTTTAACATGGATTGGTTAGTTCTATGGACACTTATGCATGCATTTAGACGGTCAACTTTCTCCCTCTTGCTAGCCCAAAAATTCCAACAAGTAAAAACTTGTTTTCCAACACCTTCAACCAAAGTTTTTCCAGTGAGTCCACCATATCTACCTATTAGCTTTATGCTATTCCGAGTATGTTTATCATGTTATTTTGTATTATCTATACTTCTGAATTAAAATGCTTATGTTATTGATTGTTATGGGAAAAGTTGGTTAAAGAGCTCTCACGAACTTGATGCACACCTTACTTTTATTGCACTTAATAAACATGACCCATTGTGATTAAAATTATGAAGTTGTGAGCTTGACAAGAGTCTTGGTTGGGAGTTAGCTCATATGTGCTGTCACATGGCAAGCTTTCAACGTGCTCTTTATATTTTGTTGATATCATGTACTTTTGTTTATGGATGCTTATCATGGTGCCAAATAAATGCGGAAACTTAGTAAGTTTAATGAGTTTGTATAAATGGCTAGAGAGACGCCTGGGCCGCTAATCTAAGCCATGCATCATTCATGGTGGAAATTTACTTACATGCTATGGTGAACCTTCAGTGATGCACCCCACAATAAAAAGCTATACCAATAGTAAATAAAAAGGGTGTGGAGATTGTTCATTTTGTTTGTTTGTCTTGTCATTTTGACATGGGCTTGTTCCATGTCCTGAGGCAAGAGGTACCCCAGTTGACGCTCTTGATGACGCTATTATATTACTTACAATGACCTTAACTTGAACTTGCTTTTGTGTCCCAAGTTGAGTAACACCGTGGTGTAGGTACTCGTATTCACGGGGCATGAGACATTCAACCCATACTTTGTCAAGCATACTACTCATATTTGCTTTCACTTTAAACTTTAACCATTCAAGATGCTATGATAGGGGTAATGAGAGCTTGACACCAATGAATACCACATTGCAAACATTAACTTAAGTAGAAGCATTTGGAAGTTAGATGAAACTTATTCATGTTTTACCTCTACTCATTTATATATCTTTCCAAAGTGTCCACCTTTTATATTCAGATTTACAAGAATACTCTATGACCATTATAGGATGTTTTTACTTTTCATTATGCATACATTTGGTCCATAGTACTTTCTTCTATGTTACACTTTGTGAATTATCATTGAACATCCTTACATTGAATATTTGATATCACTTCATAATCTATCTTGTATATTGCTACTCCTTTGAAGAATGAATCATTTGACTCTATGTAGCAATAGTAATCATCTTTGATATCCTTTGATAGTATTAAATTGCAAAGTCCATGTTAGTTTTATCACCTTCATACTCGAGGACGAGTATAGGTTAAGCTTGGGGATGTTGATGCATGTAAAATGCATACATGAACTTTGCATTATATTACTTATATTTCAATCATATTTGCATCATATAAGGGTTATATCATTGTTTTATATTGATTTTGGGAATATTTCATTGTTTCCCTATTTTTCTGGAATTAACCCTGCACAGGCAGAAAACCCTATTTTCTATATTTTGATGTTTCAGGGACCCAAACGACGTCCAAATGACCTAATAATTTACGAGCATCAGTTTTTGGAAGGAACAAAGCGTGGGAGCGAAGGAAGCGAACAAACGGAGGCCCGAGGGCCAAGATGAGTGGGCCCACGGCCAGATTCCTTGGCCGTGTGGGACCCACCATCTGGGCCTCGTGGCTCCGTTGCCGTCGATCTTTTTTCCCGAGCCTCCGTCTTGACCTAAAAACGACTATAAAAATAGTCCCCGACGCCTTCGGAAAGGAGCGCCGCAGAAACACAGAAACCACGAAACAGAGACCTGGAGTTGCAGATTGGAGGGGGAAAACTCCGGCGGGGCGCTGCCGGCGTGGTCTCCATCTTCTCCAACGACTTCTCCACCGTCTCCATGATGAAGAGGGAGTAGTCCACCCCTGGACTATGGGTTTGTGGAAGTAACTTATGTATCTCTCCTCTCTTGAGCTTCACTAATTAGTACCGTATGAGCTGCTGAACATGATTACGGTCATCTATGTAATACCTTTGTGGTGGATCTTTTTATGAGTTAATATATGTTTGAGATTGCAATAGTTTTGTTTCAGTTATGAAAGTAGATGCATATTATGTACCCCGTTCTTGTTTACTTGTTTGATCAAATGTGTATGAGAGCGTGTGAGGGGGAACGTGTGCATTAGTTGGAGTAACGGGGGGTGGCTAGTGCGGTGAACGTGAGAGAAAGTTCCGCGATCCACTTGGGTTTTTACCTTACTTTGTTGCCTCACTAGGGATAAAGAAAAATACCTTGCTACCGGAGATGTGGGTGTGACCATTGCCACTACTCCATGACTAGATCTAGCATGTTCTTATTTTAACTTCATGTCATGAACTTAATGCTATGCTCTGATTTATCTT
Source organism: Poa pratensis (assembly GCA_947311845.1). Classification (NCBI taxonomy): domain Eukaryota; kingdom Viridiplantae; phylum Streptophyta; class Magnoliopsida; order Poales; family Poaceae; genus Poa; species Poa pratensis. Next base: position 23,453,290 of record CAMZMU010000064.1, read on the forward strand.
AATTACTAAGGTGTTATGATTTAGTTCGCATCTTGGTGGAGTATAAGAGAGATTAATAAACAAAAGATCTCTATGTTAGGACGTGATGCCCATATAATTAGTAACTTGTCATGAAACCTTTTTGTTGCAATCTCATATGTCAATTCTAGTGTTCCATTGTCTACCACTTTATTAAAGAGAGAGTGCATTTGTGAAACCATGAACCCCGGTCCATTTTTAATCATAAGAAACACCTTTCCAACAACTTTTATCCACTTTACAAACACTTTTATATATTGCATTCACAATACAAAACCCAAAAATATCATCCATCATTGTTTACACCATCCTTGCATATTTATTTATCATCATTGCATATTTATTATTGTTTTGCATTCATTTTATTTTGATATCATTCTCACACCTTGTGCTTGACAACCACTTGGTGAGGTTGAGGGCACAAACAATTTACTTTGTTTTGTAGGTTTTCAAGAGAAGGATAAGAAGATAAATCTTTCACTACTGATTCCCCGAGAGTTCGATATTAAACCCTCGAGTCACCCCTCGTGGGGAAAACCGTATTTCCTATACTATACACTCTGCACTTGGAGTCTCAACCTAACCCATATTCTTTTGACGCAGGTAACTACGTCATGGGCCATTAAGAACTCAAACCGACGCAACCGATGCAATGGGCAAGAACTCAAGAAGTGCTCAAGTCCTTCTCTCTCAAATCCCACCAAAGCAACTAATGCTTATGGGGGAAGAAGAGAGGAAGAACAAGGAAGAACACAAAATCCCTCCAAGATCTAGATCCAAAAGCTTCCCCTCACTTAGAGGAGATATTGATTGGTGGATTGGTAGATCTAGATCTCCTCTCTCTTTTCCCTCTAATTGGAGGCAAGAATCATGGAGGAATAGAGAGAAAGCAAAGCTTCAAAGGGTCAACAATGGAGGGCCAAACCGTGCTCAAGGGATGGGAATCGTTGGGGAAGAAGGCCCCATTATATAGGTTCCCAAAAACCGACCGTTATGTAGTTTTCGTGCCGTCCGGAATCAGTTCGGAATAGATCCAGAATCCGTTCGGAATTCGTCCGGAATTCCGGATGCCCGGAATAGTCCACACGTCTACCAACTGGTTCCGGAGGGTAGACAGTACCGAAAGAGCCAAAACCCGGAATCTATCCGAATGAGTTCAGAATTCTGACCCGCTCGGAATCCGTTCGGAAATTTCCGAGTGGTTCGGAATTCTAGAATCACACGGACGACAAACGCGATATCTTATGCATATGAACTCTGTTTTTGATGTTCTTAGGCTCGTTAGAATCACCACGATGAGCCCGACAAGATCAGGCATAGAAACATCATAGTGCAGCATGGGAGCATAAAACCATATGTAAAAAGGTAAAACCTATCTATAAAGAAACAATCGGTAAAACCTCCAACATCAAAAACGCAATAAGTTTTTCATACGAAATTCGTTTTTGATGAACTTGAGCTTGTTATTAAGATCACAACAAGCTCCAAAACCCCACACAGAGAAAATCCAAATAAGAACCAAGAAATATGAAGCCAAGTATGCAAAGGTTTGAGCTCTCTCCAACTGATACGCTAAAGCTCAATTGAGAGCCCCTCTTGATAGTACGGTATCTATCCTATAACCCGGTCTCCCAACTAGCACCATGAGACCTGTAAAATAGAAACCCTATCAACATCATACCTTTACCTTGCGCATTCCACTTGATCTAGATGACGTCGATCTTGATCTCTTCAAGTGGACCACCTTTCTTGATTGCGCTTCACTTGGTGAAGACTCAAACATTGCTCCCCCATACTCCACTATGGGAGAGCCTCTCTTAGGCACATCTTCATATGAACATTATCTCTAAATGGGTGGCAAGCTTCAAGCCTAGGATTTCTTCGAGATGCTCCTCTTGAACTTGCGCTTCTCAACATTGATGACGATCACCACTTGACGTCATCGTTTATGGGCTATATGAAATCTTCATTTGATGCAAGCCCATAGAAAGATACCTAACCACACATAGAAATGCTACACACATATCATGGATTAGTTCACAAAGCTATATGGACAATTGCTTACCATACCAAGAGATACATGATCCCACTTGGTACATCTTGTAGCTTTGTGTGTTGATCAATATCTTGATCAACCTTGTATCTTTTCTTCTCTTTTGAATAGATTATGTCTTGAAGATAACCATGAATGATCACATAATCCTTTTCTTCAAGACATACTTGCAATATTCTCAACTCACATATGGCCAATCATCGGATAACTCCTCGAATAACAACTTGGTCATCACATACTCTTCTTATTGATCATATCAAATATATATCCATACACCTCGATGATCTTGATGCCAAATACTTCATTATATCAATATATTCATGGCATCAACCTTGAATCCAACATATGGAGTTCAAGCATTGCCTTCAGACAAACACTACAAGGATAACTCATTGCAACCATTAGTCCATAGGGATTGTCATTAATTACCAAAACCACACATAGGGGTGCCATGCCCTTTCAGTCAACAACATGATGCTTTGAGTAATTAGCTGCCAATGTGATGTTAATCTAGTTACTAAGGTGATATTGATTTAGTTACCAAGGCGTCGAGTGGGAAGTTATGATGATGATGTAGTTAAATGATGTTAATTAAATAGTTATCAATATGAACTGGTGGGCTTAGGATTTCAATGCGTGTATTAAAAAATTCCAAGGGCACAAGAAAATCTATAGTCTAAAGACATGGATAATTGATTATGGCATCATATAGTCCTACTGTATAATGTATGTAAAAGATATGAAACAATATTTGACACAATAATATGTGCAAATATTGTATACAATATTTCTAGAACGGGGCGGGGAAGGGAAGACCGATCGATCGGATGAGGAGCGGAAATTGATGAGAATGGCAAAGACGCAATCAGCACGGCAGAACATATTAGTCGTGGATGCACCGAGTAGGGGACGAGTAGACTCAAGGAAGACGGACAACCCGTGCGCGTGGATAGGAACTCTGGCGAGTGCCGCTTGCGGCATGTCGCGTCGACCCCACGACTCCGCCTGGTCGTCGCATGTCACGCATCGCCCATCTAATTCAGTCTAGGTCTGTAGGCCTAGGCAGGGGTCTGGTTGTGTGGTAGGTTCATATTTCAGTTTAGAGAACCGAGGGATGCACGATTAGAAAATAGAGAGGACGAATGCTATCGAACAGCGCAATTCCTATTTGGCGCTGGCTAGCGGCGCTTCTGACTCGCGCCGCCTGAAGGAATTCTGCAGCAGGTCGGCCCATTTAGATAGTGTCGATTTTTTTTCTTTTTTTGTGATGTTTTTTCCTTATTTTTTAATTTTCTTTTCTGTTTTTGTTTCTCTTTTTTCATCTTTTTATGATTTTATAATATGTTTAGATTTGAAAATAGTTCATTTCAAAATATTTAGATTTTGAAATGTTCATTTTTTAACAGTGTTCAGATTTTGGAAAAAAAATCAAATTTAAAATGTATATATTTTCAATATATAGATTAAAAAATTAGGATTTGAAAATGTTCATTTTTAAAAATGTTCAGATTTTAGAAAATATTCAGATTTCAAAAACATTGATCAATGAAATATGTTAAGATTTTGAAAATTATTCAAAATTAAAAATGTTCAGATTATAAAACTGTGAAGATTTGAAAAATATTTAGGTCTGAAAAAAATTAAGTTTTCTTATAAACCTAAAAAGAAAAAAGGAAATAACCAAAAAAAGGAAAATCGTACATGTTAAATGGGCCGGTGATACGTCCAAAAAGTATCTACTTTTTCAAACACTTTGCTATTGTTTTTTATTTAATTTGCGTGATTTGAATGAAACTAATACGGACTAACGCTGCTTTCAGCAGAATTGTCTTGGTGGCTTATTTTTGTGCAGAAATCAAAGTTCTCGGAAAAATCCCAAAAATTCCAGAAATTCAACTTTACCAAAAAACTCACGGAGCAGAAGACGGAGAGCAGACGGGACCCACGGCCCCAGACGACCAACCGACGCGCCAGAGGTGGGGCCACACCGGGGTGGCGTCTCGCTGCCTCGTGTGGCCCTCGCGACGCCCTCTAGACTACTTATTCCCCTCGACTAAAAACTCACGACCCCCAGACAATTTTACGAGAAACACTTCGAGCTCTGCCGCCTCTGAAAACCATAGTTCGGGGACCAGAAGTTCATGTTCCGGCACCCTGCCGGGACAGGGATTTGGAGGAGATCATCGCCATCGCCATCACCACCGCCTCTCCATCAACCATCCATGATTCCCCCATCCATGTGTGAGTAATTCCCGCGGTAGGATGAAGGGGATGGTAGGGATTGGATGAGATTGGTCATGTAATAGATGTCAGATTGATAGGGCATGGTGCCTAGTATCCGTTGTGTGGTGCCATGTTTTCAGATTGAACATGTTATGTTTTCATGAGTATAATTATTGTTTTGGATCATATCTACAAATTATATGCACTTGTTATTGTCGGAACCTGAGGCCCCAAAGTGACAACAATTGGGACAACCAAGGGGAATGACTATGACTTGAGGATTACATGTGTTCATGGAGTCTTAATGCTTTGCTCCGATACTTTATTAAAAGAAGTACCTTAATTACCAGTAGGTTCCATGATTGGCCCTGCTGCAAACGGGCTGGTAGGACAAAAGATGTCGGGCAAGATTCTTATTGCAAGCACGTACGACTATATACGGAACACATGCCTATGTTTGATTAGTACATGAATGCTTTATTATTGTTTACCTGCAAATGTCCTGTGTTATGACTATTACATGTGTTATCCTATTCATGCAACGCCCGTTCATCCGTCCCCATGCCTACAGTATTTTAATCCTGCTGTTTACCACAATCGCTACTGCTGCCTTTATTTTATTGTTGTTACTATTCTGCTACTGCTGCTGCTATATTAATGTTGCTACTAATAAATTGTGCCCAGCAAGTTTACTTCCAGGTGTGGTTGAATTGACAACTCGGCTGCTAAGACTTATAAATATTCTTTGTCTCCCCTTATGTCGAATCAACAAATTTGGGTTTTACTTACATCGAAAACTGTTGTGATCCCCTATACTTGTGGTTCATCACCCGGCAAATATGTGGCTCATCTAATCTTTGCCTCAGGCGACGTGGGGCTGGGGCCCGAAACTCGTACCATGACGTCGAGTGAAAAGTTTATATCACGGTGATGATGTAGTTATTAATATGTTGAGTAAATAGTTATCACTATATTGTATCTAGTTATGATATAGTTACCAGTATTGAGTAAAAAGTCGTCAAGACATTCTAAATGGTATATACTTTTGATACTTCTAACTTATGTATTGCAGGTTGGTATACTTTAAACCCCCCAAAACTTGTCGGAACAAAATAACATCGCATCTAATTTTGAAAATCCCGTCATGATCGATTCAGGGGTGAAAACGGATCATAAATCGGGTTTTTTGTGAGATAAAATATGTTTATTTTTTGGAACAGAAAAGAATGACACTAGATTTTACATACTATATGCATACATGCAATGAAATGGAGCACAACTATGTACAATTTTGGTATATATGTAACATTTTTAAAGTATAAATAAAAATACCATTTTGGGGGACTAGTATATGTAAGTGTCAAAAATTCCTTTCTGCTCCGGAGATCTACTGCTCCATTTATTAAAAAAAAAATCTGAAATCATATTTATAAGTTTCAAAAATATTTATAAAATTACTATATGCAGTTAATGATGTTTCCTCCAAGTATGTAAAATCGCAACGGTAAATTTTTATAGCTCTATGATGCACTGGCAGCACTGCTCACTGTACTTAGATCCACACTTTTTTATTTATGTGTAGCTTGGTCATTAAGTACATCTAGAATTGTTTTTAGATTTATATGAAACTTGAATACGAATTCAAAGTTTTTAAAATAGAAAAACACAAGTTAGTACATTAACTTGCCGAGAATGTGCAATTTGATCACGAAGTTGCAGAACGTGAAAAGCGGGTTACAAAGCGCGAGCGTATTTGTCACTTTGTGACGGCGGCCGTTAGTTTGCTGACGTGACGAACTTAACTTAGGGGTGATTCGTTAAGAAAACAGTATGCAATGTAGGCAAACTAATGCTGCCATCACAGAATGGCAAAAACAATCACAAGTGGCAAATTTCTGACCCTCATGACCAAGCTGCATATTTTAGGCAAGTTCATGTTTTAAACCTGTGTTTTCCTTTTAAAAATAAAAAATTACTACTCTGTAAAAAAAATCTTGTTTCAGTTGCCGCAATAAACTCGGTACGCGCAAGTAGTACATAGGGGTCCTGACTGAGATCGGCCTGCCATCAATCCGAACTTTCCATATATCCTGGTCGCTCCCGTAATCGCTTTCCATATCTCCAGAATCCAGGTACCATATTTCCGATCTATAAACTTTCCATATCCCGGCCCAACGCGTGATCGCTTCCTGATCGAACTGCCTTTCCTTGCAGCAGAAGCCGTGTGCCTTCGAGTTCGAGTCCGGCTCCGGTGCCAACTCCACTTCACCGCCTTCGCTAGCCTAGGTCTAACCACCGTCCGTCTATATAAGGCACCACGCAGCGGCGGCGTCTTCACCACCACCCGCATCCACTTTCTCGCCATCGCACACGAACCAACCGGAGAGAAGCGACCGATCGGAACACCGGAGGCGAAGGGGGATCGATCGATCGATGATGATGGCGTCGTCGTCGTCGTTACCGGCCACGTCTGTCCCTGACGCCGCCGCGGCCGCCGCCGCCGCGCGGCAGGTGGTCAGGAAGGCCATGTGGACCGAGGAGGAGGACCGCGTGCTGCGGGAGCAGGTCCGCCGGCACGGCCCGCAGAACTGGGACGCCATCTGCCTCGAGCTTCCCGGGCGGAACTCCAAGTCGTGCCGCCTCCGCTGGTGCCAGCACCTCGACCCCAGGGTGGAAACCAGGCCCTTCACCCCCGAGGAGGACCGGCTCATCGTCAAGTACCAGGCCACCCACGGCAACCGCTGGTCCACCATCGCCGGGTTCCTCTCCGGCCGCACCGACAACGCCGTCAAGAACCGCTGGAACTCCGTCCTCCGCAAGCAGCACTACGCCCACGCGCCCGCGCTCCCGAGCCAGTACTGGGCTCCTTCCGCCGCCCCACACGCCGAGCACGAGGCGACGCTCCCGCTCTTTCCTATGGAGAACGGGGATGTCAGGATGGACGAGGGAAGCTCTTCTCACGCGCCCGAGGACGACGCGTCGTCGGAGGACGAGACGTGCGCGGCGCCGATGGAGTGCCTCCAGCTCTTCCCTCTGGCGCCCGGGGATCTCAGGGCCAGTGCGGCGTCGAGTGACATGTCCTGCGGAGCAGGCGACCGCGCACCGTGCTGAGGCTCGCGCCGGCGGCGAGGTTGGTGTTCGACGTATTGCCGCTCAGGGCGTACCGGATGTAGATTCGTTTAGTCTTGCCTTAATTTGGTTCGTCTCCGTCTCTCTACTTTTGTTGATCGTGGGGAATTTTACTAGCGGAAGTTAACTTGTGACTGAAGATGCTGTGGATGATCAGACTGTTTTCACGCTACTGTAATTGAAGAGCTGTGGATGTTAGTGTCAGGAGAACCCTGAATTTTCTGTAATCGTCTTGCTTGTTGGTTTGGTAATCTAGAATGTTACGGACTTATTATAATCTTCTTGTTTCTTCATTATCAAGAAAATCCTGAATGTTTGGAAGCTATTGTGATCTCGGATTCTTGGTATCTAGAGAAATCTGAAATTTTGTAATCGTCTTGCTTGCTTGTTGCTTTGTAGTCAAGAATGTTCTTGCATCTTGAAAATGCTGTAATATCCTTGCATGTTAGTGGAAGTTAACTTGTAATCGAAGAGCTTTGGATGATCAAGACTGTTTTGACGATACTGTAACTGAAGAGCTGTGGATGTTAGTGTCAGGAGAACTCTGAATTTTCTGTAATCGTCTTGCTTGTTGGTTTAGTAATCTAGAATATGTTCTGGACTTACTGTATTCTTCTTGCGTCATGATATAATCAACAGAATCCTGAATGTTTTGAAGCTATTTTGATCTCGGATTCTTGGGTATCTAGAGAACTCTGAAATTTTTGTAATCGTCTTGCTTGCTTGTTGGTTTAGTAATCAAGATAGTTATGGAATTATTGTAATCTTGATAATCAAGAAAATTCTGAAATTGCAATTTCCTTGCATGTTGGTAAACAACCATCTTCAGTGTTTAGTAATAATGGAAATTGTTGCCTTCTATTTGGTTTGCTTGCTTGTTGGTAGTAATTAGACGACAACCTTTGCATGTTGCTTATTTCGTTTTCTCCGTATGCTTCATGGGATTAAGATTTAACATTCTTGAACTGAAGTTCAGTGTGTTCGGTTACACGCTCCGTTGTCAGTAAAACTTACACGCTACTGTAATTGAAGAGCTGTGGATGTTAGTATGAGGAGATTGGTATCAGGATAACTCTGAATTTTCTGTAACTATCTTGCTTGTTGGTTTGGTAATCAAGAAAATCCTGAATGTTTGGAAGCTGATGTGATCTCGGATTCTTGGTATCTAGAGAACTCTAAATTTTCTGTAATCGTCTTGCTTGCTTCTTGATAATCAAGAAAATCCTGAATGTTTGGAAGCTATTGTGATCTCGGATTTTTGGTATCTAGAGAAATCTCGTTGCAATCTTCTTGCAACTTGATAATGTTGTAATGTCCTTGCATGTTGGTAATCAACCATCTTTAGCGTTTAGTAATCATGGAAATTTTCGCCTTCTTTGTAGTTTGATTGCTTTTTGGTAGCAATTAATCAGCAACCTTGCTTGTTGCTTATTGCGTTTTCTCCGTATGCTTGATGGGAATCAAGATTTAAACCTTCTTGAACTGAAGTTCCGTGTGTTCGGCTACACGCTCCATCGCCAGTAAAATTAATACTCCCTCCGTTCTAAATTAATTGACTTGGTTTTATCCAAATATGGAGGTATCTATACTTGTTTGATGTCTAGATACATCCATGTGTAATAAAATATGTGTCAATTAAATCCGAACGGAGGGAGTAGTGAAGTACGTAGTAGTTCGCCCGTAGTTCGCCCTGAATTCATCAGTGTCCAGACCTTATTTTCTTGCTTCTGTTTATACTTTAGAAGACTGAAAATCAGAGCGTCAGTTGAAGAAGCAACCTTCTTCAGTCGTTTGCATTGAACTCTGAATTCTGAAACAGCAAGATTTGAACGCTCGTTTCTTATATAGTAGACTGAAGGTTAGACTAGTTTAATTGCAACCCGAGTTATATATATAGGACTGTTTTGGAAGAAATTGGCTTTACGCCCCGCTATATTAATATAGCAACCACCCGAGACAACACTGAGTCCACTGCTGGGGCAAACAACACAGTCAAGACCAAAAGGAAATGAAGAGAAAACAGAAGAGACAAACGCCAACATCGGTGGATCAACGAAAAAGAAAGTGGCTCGCAACCGCCGCATCCTCTCCGAGTTCCCACCACGATCCCAACGCCTGAATCGCCGTGTACCAAACAGCATCTCCAAGAAGGAAAGCGACGACGACGACGTGCTGCCCGGACAGGTTCTAGGGTTCCCCCGGTACGCTCCGAGGAAGTGGGAAAGAGGTACACCCGACGCCCTTCAAGAAGGAAGGGTGACACACTCAAGTGTCACTGCGTCGGTGCCAAAAAGACAGGGATTTCTCCTGACCCCCAAAAACCACATCCCGAACAATTGTAGCGCTAAACCAAAATTGCAACCCACCAACATACGCCACCACGATCTTGTAGTCACCATCGCCGTCTCGCCATGGCAAAACGTTGTAGGGCCGGGCCGACCCGAACGAAGCAGCCCTCGACAAGAATCGGCAGTACCACAAACCGCGCGGGAGGTACAACTCCACCACCATAGGCGATAGCCGACCGGACGCAAGGACAAGAGCAACCAAGCCATTTGGAGCGTAGGGCGGCAACAGCACAACCACCTAGAGGGCATCCTCCACCGCCATCGGCGGGTGTCGACCGGACAGGCAGCAAGGACACACCAGGCCAAATAGCCCGACCGAGCCGGGGGGTTCGTAAGTACTCGAGCCGCCATGCTGCTGCACGTAGGCCGCCACGCCGCTGCCCTCTAGATCGGCCCCCATAGGTCGGCTGGACCCCAAGAGGCCCGCGAAGCTCCCGTCGCCACGCTGCGGCGCGAACATCATTGCTGCCATCCCCCGTCACGAGCAGTTCATCAGGCAACCCTAGGCATCACGGCCGAGCCACCGTGGCCCAGATCTGGGCCCTTCGGGCCCGATGGGCCTGCAGGGCCGAGCTCCACCACAGCCACCAATAGCAGCGCCGCCACCCCATCCGCCACCCCGGGCCTGCACGCGAGAGCCCCTCCGCCACGCCAACACAGCCGCCGCCGAGCTGCACCTCCTGGGAGCCGGTGCCCCGCGCCGTCCGAAACCAAGAGGGGAGAAGCCGCCGGTCCGCCGCCACGGCGCCCCCAGCCAAGGGCTGGCACGAACACTGACGACGGCGGGAGGGAGGAGCAGAGGGAGGGGCGGGGAGCACGAGACGGAGGCGCGGCCCGGCCGCCGCGGGGACGGCGCGGGTCGCGAGAGGAAGGAGGGTTTTTTTTTCACCCGCCTCTCACCTAATGTCGGTACTGACCATATAGGAATACTTTCAGCATGTCCGTCACTGCAGAGAAGCAAACATTCTTCAAATGAGAACGACTTCATCGTGTACGTTCGCCTCGTCCTTTTTTTGTCGAACACGCAAAAGCTTTGCGTGCCATTTGCATTAGAAGAAAAGGACAGAGTCCAGAGTACAGCGATTCCGGCATCCAAAGATGCGGTAACACAACCAAACAACATGTCCTCACAACAACTAAGTGAGGAGGTATCTCAACCTACAAACTACAACAACAACACGAGACCTTGCCCAACCTTGCCTCCATCCATGTCATAGCCATTGCCAACTGCTCCCGGGAGGGCCAACACTCCAAAACTACCTAGGTCAGAGAACCACACACCTATGTGCCAGAGAGAGTCGGCAGGTGAAGGGCAGGATCCAGCTAGAACTGGTGTACTGATCATCTGGGATAAACTGGCGCTGACGTCCATTGTGTCCCGGAGGTCCGCGCCCTATCGACTCCGGAACCAAGCATCGCTGGATTCCAGCCGCCACATCAGAGCCACCACGTGCAACCAAGCAGCGCCTACAAGAAGGGAACGGCGCTGAGACGCCGCCGTTGCCCGATCCGGCAAGCCGGACCTAGGGTTTCCCCTGGTGCTCAAGGAGGAGGTCCAGCAAGGGTCATGCCAACGCCTCCAAGGAGGTAGCGGCACCCTCGGGCATCGCTGTTGACAACGCTGACAGCCGCCGCGCGGGGATTTCACCCCGACCCATAAACAAGGACCCCCAAAGACTCGAAGACCGCCGAAGCAGGGGCAGCCCGGAGACGGCAAAGCTGGTCGCTTGAGAAGACAACGGTGCAAGGTGCAGAGCCTCGAATGTTGTTGTGTAGGAGGGAGTCACCGCCAAGGGTCAACCACCGCGGGAGCGCGTCGAGCAGATGGCACCTAGCTGCCATCTGCCGTCAGGATCCACCGCCGCACGCTGGCCCATAGCCTCCGCCGTCAGGGATCCACCGGAGCGCGGCAAAGCAGCAACCACTGCTTGCCGGCGAGCCCGCACGGCGTCCACCACGACGGCGGACATGAGGGGTGGGAGGAGGGAGATGGCCGGCAGGACCAAAGGGGAGGTCGCGCCCGCAGGCCCAGCGGCACCCACGCCTCCGTGGCACGTCGCCGGAGACGCCGCAGCCACCCGCGCCGCCGCATCTACCTTCCTGGCCCGCCCCGGCCCAGATCGGGCCCGGGAGCCACCACCACCTCCTGCACAGCCGCAGGGCCTGGGGGCAAAGAGCCAGCTGAGCCCGGTGATATGTCTCCAACGTATCCATAATTTCTGCTGTTCCATGCTTATATTATACCATTTGCTACATGTTTTATATACACTTCATATCACTTTTATGCATTTTCTGGGACTAACCTATTAACAAGATGCCACAGTGCCAGTTCCCTGTTTTCTGCTGTTTTTGGTTTCAGAAAGTTACTTCTGGAAATATTCTCGGAATTGCACGAAACAAAAGGCCAAGTCCCTATTTTTCCAACACGTACACGGAGTCCGAAGGAGAGACGAAGGGAGCCACGAGGTGGCCAAACCACCTGGCGGCGCGGCCCACCGCGCGCCAGCCTGTGGTTTGGGCCCCTCGGGGGTCCGCCGACATCGCCCCTTCGCCTATTTATTCCCCGAGACGTGAAAACCCTAAAACACCGAGCCTTTCATCCAGAACATATTCGCTGCCGCCGCCGTCGTCAACCCTAACTCGGGGGGTTCTGAAGCTCTTCCCGGCACCCTGCCGGAGAGGGGAATCATCACCGGAGGGCTCTACATCGCCATGCCCGCCTCCGGAGTGATGCGTGAGTAGTTCATCCTTGGACTATGGGTCCATAGCAGTAGCTAGATGGTTGTCTTCTCCACTTGTGCCATCATGTTTAGATCTTGTGAGCTGCCTATCATGATCAAGATCATCTTATTGTAATGCTACATGTTGTGTTTGCTGGGATCTGACTTATATTGATACCTATGTGGAGCTGAATATTATATTATCATGTCTATGTCATTTGTGATCTTGCATGCTCTCCGTTACTTGTTGAAGCCTTGGCCAAGTGAATACTTGTGACTCCAAGAGGGGGTATTTATGCATGATAGTTGGGTTCAACCTCTATTTAACCTGGGATAGTGACAGCAAGTTCTAAGGTTGTAGATGTGTTGTTGCCACTAGGGGTAAAACAGCAATGCTTTATTCAAGGATGAATGTATTGTTTACATTACGCACATTACTTAATGCAATTGTCTGTTGCTTGCAACTTAATACTGGAAGGGGTACGGATGTTAACCGGAAAGTGGACTATTTAGGCATAGATGCATGCTGGATAGCGGTCTATGTACTTTGTCGTAATGCCCAAATGAATCTCATAGTAGACACCACAACTCACACATGCATGTTATATGCACTTATCAATTGTCAATTGCCCAGCTGTAATTTGTTTACCCAGCATGTTAGTTATCTTATTGGAGAGACACCACTAGTGAACTGTGGACCCCGGTCCATTCTTTTACATCTGAAATACAATCTACTGCAATCATTGTTCTCTACTGTTTTATGCAAACAAACATCATTTCCATTCGATACGTTTAACCCTTTGTTTTCAGCAAGCCGGTGAGATTGACAACCTCACTGTTAAGTTGGGGCAAAGTAATTTGATTGTGTTGTGCAGGTTCCACGTTGGCACCGGAATCCCTGGTGTTGCGCCGCACTACACTCCTTCACCAACACCTTCGAAGCAAACCTCGTTTTCCTACTGGTTCGATTAAACCTTGGTTTCATACTGAGGGAAAACTTGCTGCTGCACTCATCATACCTTCCTCTTGGGGTTCCCAACTGACGTGTGACGTACAAGCATTGTTTCTGGCTGTTGCCGGGGAGATATTCCCTCGTCAACTAGCGCTAGCAACACGTTTTCTGGCGCCGTTGCCGGGGAAAACCGAATTGCTTCTGCAAGGGGAGTCTCTCACACCCAATCTCTTTACTTTGTTATTTGTCTTGCTTAGTTTATTTTTATTTAGTCTTGTTTGCTCTCTTTATCAAAAACACAAAAAAATTAGTTACTTGTTTAATTCGTTTGATTTTGTTTTTCAAAATGAGTACTCCTGAGAACACTAAGTTGTGTGACTTCACTAGCACAAACAACAATGATTTCATATGCACTCCTATTGCTCCACCTGCTTCTACAGCAGAATTTTATGAAATTAAACCTGCTCTATTAAATCTTGTTATGAAAGAGCAATTTTCTGGTGTTAGTACTGATGATGCTGCTGCCCATCTTAATAACTTTGTTGAACTTTGTGAAATGCAAAAGTATAAGGATATGGATGGGGATATTATAAAACTGAAACTTTTTCCTTTCTCCTTGAGAGGAAGAGCTAAAGAATGGTTGCTTTCTTTGCCTAGAAATAGTATTGATTCTTGGACAAAATGCAAAGATGCTTTCATAGGGAAATATTATCCTCCTGCTAAGATTATATCCTTGAGAAGTAGCATTATGAATTTTAAACAACTTGATAATGAACATGTTGCTCAAGCTTGGGAAAGAATGAAATCTTTGGTGAAGAATTGTCCCACTCATGGACTGACTACTTGGATGATCATCCAAACCTTTTATGCAGGATTAAATTTTTCCTCAAGGAACTTATTGGATTCAGCCTCTGGAGGAACCTTTATGTCCATCACTTTAGGTGCAGCAACAAAGCTACTTGATGATATGATGATCAACTATTCCGAATGGCACACCGAAAGAGCTCCTCAAGGTAAGAAGGTAAATTCTGTTGAAGAAACCTCCTCTTTGAGTGATAAGATTGATGCTATTATGTCTATGCTTGTGAATGGTAGATCTCATGTTGATCCTAATAATGTTCCTTTAGCTTCATTGGTTGCTCAAGAAGAGCATGTTGATGTAAACTTCATTAAAAACAACAACTTCAACAACAATGCTTATAGGAATAATTTTGGTAGCAACAACTATAAGCCTTATCCTTCAAATGGTTATGGCAATTCTTATGGTAATTCCTACAGCAACAATAGAAGTGTGTCCTCTGATCTTGAAGCTATGCTTAAAGAATTTATTAGCACACAAAAAGCTTTCAATAAAACTGTTGAGGAAAAGTTTGAAAAAATTGATGATCTTGCTTCTAAAGTTGATAGTCTTGCTCATGATGTTGAAATTCTAAAACTGAAAGTTATGCCTAATGAAGTTAAAGATACTAAGTCATTTGCTACAGCAAATGCCATCCAAGTTCGAATTGATAATAATATTAGGATGTTGGCTGAATTGCATGCTAGGTGGGAAAAAGAGGAAGAACTTGAAAAAGAGAATAGTATAGTTAGAGTTTGTACTATCACCACCACTAGTAATGCTAATGTTTCACATGCTAGTAAGCCTCCTACTATTGATGGTAATGTTATTGGTGTTGGTAATGTCTCTACTACTTCTGCAAAGCGTTTGAAATTGCCTAAAACTGCTGAAACTTTTTCTGATAAAAGTGCTGAAATTTTTCAAACTATTGGAGACAATGGTTCCACCACCATTGACAATAATGATTTTGATTTTGATGATTGTAACATCTCTGAAGTTATTATGTTCTTGCAAAAATTAGCTAGAAGTCCCAATGCTAGCACTATTAATTTGGCTTTTACAAAGCATATTACAAATGCTCTTTTGCAAGCTAGGGAGGAGAAGTTGAAACTTAAAGCTTCTATTCCTAGGAAATTAGAAGATGGTTGGGAACCCATCATTAAGGTAAAGGTGAATGATTTTGATTGCAATGCCTTGTGTGATCTTGGTGCAAGTATTTCGGTTTTGCCCAAGAAGCTTTATGATATTCTTGATTTGCCACCTTTGGAACATTGTTATTTGGATGTTTTTCTCGCTGATAATGCTATGAAGAAACCTTTGGGGCGAGTTAATGATGTTTTTATTACAGTAAACAATAACCTTGTCCCCGTTGATTTTATTGTTATGGATATTGAATGCAATGCATCTTGTCCTATTGTTTTGGGAAGACCTTTTCTTCGAACTGTTGGTGCCATCATTGATATGAAAGAAGGTAATATAAGGTACCAATTTCCTCTCAAGAAAGGTATGGAACACTTCCCTAGGAAGAGAATGAAGTTACCTTTTGACTCTATTGTTAGAGCAAGTTATGATGTTGATGCTTCTTCTCTTGACAACACTTGATTTTCACTTTCTGCGCCTAGCTGAAAGGCGTTAAAGAAAAGCGCTTATGGGAGACAACCCATCGTTTTTATTTGCTGTTATTTTTGTTTTCTTTGAGTCAAGGAGTTTTGTTACTTCTGTAGCAACTCCTTTGTATCTTTATTTTATCGCAATGTTGTGCCAAGTAAAGTTCTATATTGAAAGTTGATGCAAGATTTGGATTTCTGCGCAGTGACAGATTTTTAGCTGTCACGGATTTGAGCTTATCTCCCTGTAGAAAATTCAAAAAATTCTGAAAAAATCACGCATATTCCTGAGATATGTACGCAACTTTCATTATTTTAGGCCAGATCCATCTGAGCAACTTAAGTGCCTCGAAAAAATTCGTCATTCCAGACTGTTCTGTTTTTGACAGATTCTGCCTTTTGTTTTGCATTCGCTCTTTTACTGTGTTTGTGTGGATTTCTTTGCTCCACAAAGCATTGGTGGCTGTAGCTAATGTCCAGAAGCTTTGGGATTGATTGTATCATTACAGAATATGAGAATTTTTGATTATGCACTAACCCTCTAATGAGAACTGTCTTGAGTTTGGTGTGAAGGAAGTTTTCAAGGATCAAGCGAGAAGGGTGATATTATGTGATCAAGAAGAGTGAAAAGCCTAAGCTTGGGGATGCCCCCGTGGTTCATCCCAACCATATTCAGAGAGACTCAAGCGTCTAAGCTTGGGGATGCCCAAGGCATCCCCTTCTTCATCAACAAACTTATCAGGTCATCTCTAGTGAAACTATATTTTAATTCTTTCACATCTTATGCGCTTTACTTGGAGCGTCTGTGTGTTTTTATTTTTGTTTTTGTTTGAATAAATTCGGATCCTAGCAATCCTTGTGTGGGAGAGAGACACGCTCCGCTTTTTCATGTGAATACTCATGTTCTTCACTTATATTTGTTGAGTATTCTTAACTAGCTACTGCAGTGCTTTTAGCTCCTGTTTTTCATGCATCTCTTCGAGCTGTTAGCACTTGTTTATAAATACTCTCTTGCTGCATTATATTATCATTTGGAGAGTTTATGTTTAAATAAATTGATTGGTGTTTGTTTGGAAGAAAGAAAATGCTACATGTAGTAGTTGGTATTGGAAAAGACATATGCATTCTTGTAGATCATTGTCTTGTTTCGATTTGATGCTTTGCAATTGTTTTGAGCTCTCAAGTAGATCATGTTTAAGCTCTTGCATCATGTAGTTAAAGCCTAGTAGTGGAGAACTACCGTAGAGCTTGTTGAGACTTGGGATGCATATTTGTTCTCTCTAAGGTCTAGATATTTTCTGGTAAAATGTTTGAGCAACAAGGAAGACAGTGTAGAGTCTTATAATACTTGCAATATGTTTTTATGTGATTCTTGCTGTACCGGTTTATACTTGTGTTTGCTTCAAACAACCTTGCTAGCCTAAACTCTGTACTGAGAGGGAATGCTTCTCGTGCATCCAAAACTTGAGCCAAAACCCATGCCATTTGTGTCCACCATACCTACCTACTATGTGGTATTTCCTGCCATTCCAAGTAAATATTTCATGTGCTACCTTTAAACTATTCAAAACTTTATTACTCCTTATTTGTGTCAATGTTTTATAGCTCATGAGGAAGTATGTGGTGTTTTATCTTTCAATCTTGTCATTTACTTCTGACAGACTTTCACCAATGGACTAGTGGCATATACATCCGCTTATCCAATAATTTGCAAAAAGAGCTGGCAACGGGGTGCCCAGCCCCAATTAATTACAACTTTCATTAATAATTCTCTTCACATGTTTTGCCCTGATTTATCAGTAAGCAACTTAATTTGCAAATAGACACTCCTCCATGGTATGTGAATGTTGGAAGGCACCCGAGGATTCGGTTAGCCATGGCTTGTGTAAGCAAAAGGTTGGGAGGAGTGTCATCTATAAAGAAACTAAAATACATGTGTAAACAAAAGAGAAGAGGGATGATCTACCTTGCTGGTAGAGATAACGTCCTTCATGGGAGCCGCTCTTGAAAGTCTGGTTGACAAGGGGGTTAGAGTGCCCACTACCATTCGTTGACAACAACAAACACCTCTCAAATACTTATTTTGTGCTCTCTATATGCTTTCGAAAACTTAAAAAGCTCTAGCACATGATTTAATCCCTGCTTCCCTCTGCGAAGGGCCTATCTTTTACTTTATGTTGAGTCAGTTTACCTACTCCTTTCTATCTTAGAAGCAAACACTTGTGTCAACTTTGTGTGCATTGATTCTTACATGTTTACTTATTGCACTTGTTATATTGCTTTATGTTGACAACTATCCATGAGATATACATGTTACAAGTTGAAAGCAAATGCTGAAACTTAATCATCCTTTGTGTTGCTTCAATGCCTTTTACTTTGAATCTATTGCTTTATGAGTTACCTCTTATGCAAAACTTTTTGATGCTTGTCTTGAAAGTACTATTCATGAAAAGTTTTTGCTTATATGATTCATTGTTTACTCTTTATCTATTTGTTAGCAAACTATAGATCATTGCTTTGAGTCACTTCATTCATGACATGAGCCTTGCAATATATTGATCAAGATTGTGTGAAAGCATGTCTCCTCAGAAATTATTTGTTGTTATCGTTTTACCTACTCGAGGACGAGTAGAACTAAGCTTGGGGATGCTTGATACGTCTCCAACGTATCCATAATTTCTGCTGTTCCATGCTTATATTATACCATTTGCTACATGTTTTATATACACTTCATATCACTTTTATGCATTTTCTGGGACTAACCTATTAACAAGATGCCACAGTGCCAGTTCCCTGTTTTCTGCTGTTTTTGGTTTCAGAAAGTTACTTCTGGAAATATTCTCGGAATTGCACGAAACAAAAGGCCAAGTCCCTATTTTTCCAGCACGTACACGGAGTCCGAAGGAGAGACGAAGGGAGCCACGAGGTGGCCAAACCACCTGGCGGCGCGGGCCCCCGCCGCCGCCTGTGGTTTGGGCCCCTCGGGGGTCCGCCGACATCGCCCCTTCGCCTATTTATTCCCCGAGACGTGAAAACCCTAAAACACCGAGCCTTTCATCCAGAACATATTCGCTGCCGCCGCCGTCGTCAACCCTAACTCGGGGGGTTCTGAAGCTCTTCCCGGCACCCTGCCGGAGAGGGGAATCATCACCGGAGGGCTCTACATCGCCATGCCCGCCTCCGGAGTGATGCGTGAGTAGTTCATCCTTGGACTATGGGTCCATAGCAGTAGCTAGATGGTTGTCTTCTCCACTTGTGCCATCATGTTTAGATCTTGTGAGCTGCCTATCATGATCAAGATCATCTTATTGTAATGCTACATGTTGTGTTTGCTGGGATCTGACTTATATTGATACCTATGTGGAGCTGAATATTATATTATCATGTCTATGTCATTTGTGATCTTGCATGCTCTCCGTTACTTGTTGAAGCCTTGGCCAAGTGAATACTTGTAACTCCAAGAGGGGGTATTTATGCATGATAGTTGGGTTCAACCTCTATTTAACCTGGGATAGTGACAGCAAGTTCTAAGGTTGTAGATGTGTTGTTGCCACTAGGGGTAAAACAGCAATGCTTTATTCAAGGATGAATGTATTGTTTACATTACGCACATTACTTAATGCAATTGTCTGTTGCTTGCAACTTAATACTGGAAGGGGTACGGATGTTAACCGGAAAGTGGACTATTTAGGCATAGATGCATGCTGGATAGCGGTCTATGTACTTTGTCGTAATGCCCAAATGAATCTCATAGTAGACACCACAGCTCACACATGCATGTTATATGCACTTATCAATTGTCAATTGCCCAGCTGTAATTTGTTTACCCAGCATGTTAGTTATCTTATTGGAGAGACACCACTAGTGAACTGTGGACCCCGGTCCATTCTTTTACATCTGAAATACAATCTACTGCAATCATTGTTCTCTACTGTTTTATGCAAACAAACATCATTTCCATTCGATACGTTTAACCCTTTGTTTTCAGCAAGCCGGTGAGATTGACAACCTCACTGTTAAGTTGGGGCAAAGTAATTTGATTGTGTTGTGCAGGTTCCACGTTGGCACCGGAATCCCTGGTGTTGCGCCGCACTACACTCCTTCACCAACACCTTCGAAGCAAACCTCGTTTTCCTACTGGTTCGATTAAACCTTGGTTTCATACTGAGGGAAAACTTGCTGCTGCACTCATCATACCTTCCTCTTGGGGTTCCCAACTGACGTGTGACGTACAAGCATTGTTTCTGGTGCTGTTGCCGGGGAGATATTCCCTCGTCAACCTAGCGCTAGTACCCGGCCAGATCCGGCCGCCCCCGCCCGGGCCGCCACCGGAAAACCCGACAGCCTCGCATCCACCGCCGACGCCGCCACCTGCATATGCCATGAGAGCCGCCGAGCTCACATCGGCCCCTCGCCCCCCTTTTTTTTGGAGGAGAGGGGGCCGCCACCACTGCGCGTCACCGGCGGCAGCAGCGGCCAGGGAGAGACGCGGAGGGGCCCTAGGTCGGCGCCGGAGTTGGGTCGCCCCGGGTCGCCAGCCTGGACGATACGGGAGCTCTCTTTCATGTTGGTTTGTTGCTTTGACTCAGTCGTTGCTAAGCCGTTCACCTCATCCTCCGCGTCACTCTCTTGGCAACCACGGCGGTGACCCGACAGTGACCAGCAGCAGAAACTCCGCAAAGCGCATCTCTCCTGCAGCAGCGGCGGCCAACAACTCAGATCAGTATATCTGCTACATCTGCCGCCAGCATAACACCTGATGATCAAGTGGTGTCCCTGGGCGTGGACGACTCCCACATCGCGTGCATGTCGTACCCAGATTCCCTCGCGTCTTTTCTCCCCCGGCAACGACGATGACGGTGACAAGAACACGCTGGAAACCGGCCCTGGCGGCGCAGCCCCGACGATGTTACGTCATGAAGCAGTACCTAGGCGGTCGCAGGCTGCTACCTTGCGTGCGGCAACGGGGACGACGCGCGTGGGAACACCACCCGGCCGTGGCCAGGGGCCCGCTGCTGCCCCGCCTCGATGCCAATTTCCAGCGGTGCGGCGATCAGATCACGGCGGTCGTTCTCGGCGTTTAGGCACCGTGGGGAAAATTGGAGTGCAAGTAGCTGACGCCGGCGTGTTGCGCACTTGCGCTTACGTCCTCAATGAGACGCATGGCGTGCAGGCTGCACACAGAATCACAGATTGGTGCAGAACAAAAATTCTGACTGAGAAAACTCCTCCTCTCATTTATACCAAGTAAATGGCACCGGCGGTCACCGTTCACCGAAGTAGTTCGGCTTAAGTCGTGAAAAATCTGACGAAACCTGTCACTCAAATGAGCATTCGTGTTCGTGTGCACTTTTTGACCGAAATCGGTCACGGTGTGCTCGTTCCGGGGCATTGTTTTTTTTGCAAATAACCCTTCAGTTTAAGTGATGTACCCAGTCTCCCTCTTCTGTAAAGTGGGTCCCATCTGTAGTGGGAGGAAATAAATAACGGAATTAAAATTATATGCACGGGAGTAGTTTCGAACCTGGCTTCAGATCGCGCACACATATGTCAACAATGTACATGTTACATTATCATACACGAATTTAGGTTTTATTGTAAAATGGAAATAATAAGGGATTTTAAATTATATGCTCGCGGAGGGGATTCAAACCAGGGATTTCTCGCCGCAGCAACAAAGTCGCTAGCCACTGCGGATCGCGTGTGTATGGGAACGTTTGGATCCTAGGCAAAATCAGTTCCTTGCCATGCTAGGAGATGCGTTTGGTACCCAAATAAAAGATTGCTTTTGAGGTCCAGCTAGCCTCGACGGGTCAGAAAAACCTCGCCCAGCAAGGAGAGCCGAATCGGCTCGCTTCCGACGGCAAAACTGCTTCGCGCGAAAAAAAGTCCCACGTTCTGCATGTTCCGCTGGGTTCAGGTACTAGCTTGCCTCCAAAAGCAACTGTGGCAATCTATCCAAACAAGTAGCCCGCTAGAATTAGCCAGCAAAAGCAAGCAGCGGAACCAAACGTACAGCCAAGACAGGCTTAGCTAAGCGGAGCTGGGCTAGCTGGCTAGCTAAGCTATGACCTATTGGGCATGGAACCAAACGTACCCAATGTCTACAATGTAGACGTCATGTTCCAATTATTCATGTCAAATAACCGCCAGATGCACACGTGAACACAGCCAATTTCTGGGGCTGCATGCAAGGATTTCGAAGAACGAGCAAGCATTCATTCTGCCACTACTACACACCAAAACCTTGTGCCATCTGACCATCTCTCGCTCACGTTCTCGCACGCACGCGATGCCTCTCTCGGCAGCTTCCGCCCTCCGCGCCTCCTCCCTCGCACTCCTGCTCCTCGCCGCCACTGCTACGGAGGGCGACGTCAGCGCGACGACGGCCATCAGCGGCAACTCGCGGTGGTGCGGCCCAGCGACGACACGGAGACGTACCTCTGCTACCTCTGCGACGGGCGCAACCCGATGCTGATCAGGTACTGCCCCATCTACTGGGACTGGTGCCACCTCAATTGCGCCGAGCCCGCCGCCGCCGCGTCCCTGCGACCGGCGGCGGCAGCACGGCCCCCCGCGATGTATACGGCCAGGTGTGCTACGTCATGAAGCTGTACCAGAACGGCTCCTACGTCATCGTCAGCCACCACGACTGCTCCAGGATGGCCGTGTGCAACCTCTCCTGCGGCGGCGGAGACGTCGCCGACAGCAAAGCCTGGGCGTGGCCTCTGCGCGGCCGGTGGCAGCCACGGCGCCCCAGGGAATGCTGCCGCCGTCGTGGCGCGTTGACAATTTCCAGCGGTGCGGTGATCAGGCCATGTCGGCTCTGCCTTTGAGCGCCGTCCCCGGCCGCGTGTAGCAGCTAGCGGCGCCGCTCGACTTCGGAGTCAGTTCGACGGATACCTGCGTGACGGCGTGTAAACAGGCATGCGCGCTTGCAAGCCAATTGTGTTAGTGGCAAGATATGCGATAGGTTGTGTCACACATTGCATGGAAATAAAATTATTTAGCCATATTTTATTCAAATGTGTTCTTGATCTCGATATTATAGTTCACCAGATCGGACTATAAAACACATAGATGAGGGATGGTACGGGGATATACTATAGTGGGTACATTCCATATTGACAGTGTTTGGAAAATGTGAAAAAAAACGGGGATCTGCTAGAGTTGCACAAGGAATATTTCAAATCTGGTTGGCCCTACATGGAAATCTCCTCACGGCCGACATGTTGGTCGTCCGTGGTTCGCTGCACGACCGATCAGTCAGCTTTGTCTTTTGGTCCAGAACCGTCAAAAACTGTGATACACCTTGCAAGGACTATATATTGTTGGATATTTTTAGTGATCTAGGCTGCTCTCCTAGGTCAGAATTTTTGGCTGCTACAGTAGGGCGGCACTACAGTAAATGCTACAGTAAGCAGTGCTACAGTAGCTGCTGATGAGGTGTCTTGATCGGAGACATCGAATTTTGATCCAACGGTGCTGGTTCCCTATTTCATAGTGCTAAACAAAATAAAAGGGTTAGATGACCCTAGAAGAGGGAAGACACTGGTAGAAGGATCTATCTGCCTCTCTCTCTCACTCTCTAACTCTCTCAAAAGAAAAGCTACCGATCTAGTAAGCACTACAAGCACTAGGAAGAACCAAAACACAAATTGCTCCATCAGGAGGTGGTGTGAGCAACAAAAGAAGACATGGCATCATCACAAGATCAAGGTAATTTTTCCTATCATCTTTAAGTTGTGGCTCAAACTTGTACTAGATGATTCTGGATATTCAATAATGGTATCAGAGCCTACTAGCTCTCAAGTTTGAGCCCTAGCTCGAGATCTTGCTTGATCTATTAAGTTTATGTGCTAAAGTTCATGTCAAGATCAAGCATGTTATGTTGTTTATTAAGATGTTCTTCCTGGTTTAGATCATGTCATGCTTTAGCCCTGTCTCTGTTAAGTTTTTAGCCTAAAAGTACTAAAGTGAACCTAGGGTTTTAAGTTTTAAGCTATTGTCAAGGGGATTAAGGCAGTTTCTTGTGAATTATAAAGTTTCCCCAATTTTCTGCAACCCTAGAGCTCAAAACACTAAAGATTCTCCTCTGAAATTAAGCTGTGGTTTCGGTTTAAGCATGAATTTTAAAGGGGAATGAATAAATCATGATGAATTTAAGCAGTTCTTCCCATTTCCGAAACCCTAAGTTATGAAATCTTCCAAATCCGGAGGAAACCTAAAATCCTAACCCTAATGAAAAGATGATGGCGGTGGAAATTTACCTCATGGGCCTCGCCGTCGTCACTGGCCACGGCGGCGTCGAAGCCACCAACTCATGTTGGCAGGTGACCCCGGGCTGGATCCCGAGTGACTCGCCGTCCGCCGCACCGGGCCGTGGCGGCTCATCCTCGCGCGCTTGTCGACGATGTGGGCCGCTGCGGTGCTGGATGCATAGGTCGCCGACGCCGAGGCAGGGACGCCTGCTCGTGCGCCGTCGCCTCTCAAAGGGGCGCCATTCAGACCCGCTCGACGGAGGCGCGCGCTAGCCATAGCTGCACGCAGCTCCGGCGAGAGGATCTGAATGACGCCGTCGTCTCTCTCCGCGCTGGTGCTCGCCGCCATCGCCGCGTGCACTCGGTGCCGTCGCCGTGTGCCCCGACGCCATCGGGGAAGAAGAGGAAAGAAAAGGGGATTAGGGTTAGGGTTGCGGCCGCACCGGCCTTATCCGGACGGGTACGTGACCCGGCTGTTGGATTTGCTTCCAACGGCTCGTCGTCCTCCGCGCCGTGTAGGGCCGTCGGCCCAGGAGGGAAGAGGGGGAGGAATTGGTGGGCTGGGTTCTTTTGGGCCAAGTTCGGCAGAAAGCTTTTGACAACAAAAAAAATTGGGGCTGAAATAAATAAATTTCAGGGCTATTTCTCTGCATGTTTTTGTTATGCTTGTTATTATTAGTCATGCCTTTTTAATTGCCATGCTTAGTTATTTACATGTTTTTATTATGTTTATTATCAAGTTTGTTTATGATTTATGAATTATGGTGATTTTTATCACTATGATTATTATGGTATAATGTTTCCGTTGCGAAATAAAGTTTAATGGATCCTCAAATAAAGTGTGGTTTTTGTGCTTTGTCATTCTGACCAAAGTTGTTTGACGGGCATTTTAACCGCAAAATTCTTTTATTGATCCGTTTCACTTCTGGCCAAAGCTGACGTGAACCGGGTTAGTAGAAGGAAATTAATGAATGAGGATTATTAATGTGTGGCTTTTATTTATCAATTTGGCCAAAGCTAATTGATGAATATTTGTCCATAAAATTTTGTTGTTCATTTTCATCTCTGGCCAAAGCTATTTTGAATTTGATCAATAGAATTTAATGATGATTATGATGATGCTTACTAAAGCATTTTGAATTTTTCTTTTGCATCAACTAATATCTCTAATATTACTGGAATGCTTAATGGCATCGAACAGCTAAATGGTAGCAATTATGTTATGTGGAAGGAGAAGCTTGAGATCACGATGGCCTTACTCAATATTGATTATGCTCTCCTTAATGATCCTCCTGAGGCACCTAAAGAAGATAATGAAAATTATGAAACCCTCAAGAAGGAATATGATGTTATCAAGGCTAAGTGGGATGACTCTAATCGCAAGTGCCTTATGATGATAAAGGGCTCCATTACACAGAGTATGAGGGGAGCCCTTCCTGACTGTGAGACAGCTAAAGGGTACTTTGCAAAAATTGAGCATCAGTTTAAAGAGTTTTCTAAAGTTTATGCAACAAGTCTTATCCGAAGACTAATTGATGAAAAATATGATCCTACTGGATGCCTTCGAGAGCATATTATGAAGAAGTGCAACATGGCTGCCAAACTTAAGTCTATGGAGATGGAAATTTCTAGTGGTTTCCTCGTCCATTTTATCATGTCATCTTTGCCTCCTCAATTTGATCCATTTATGATCAACTATAATGCGATGGATGTTAAATGGGAGATTGATGAAATGATGGCGCGATGTGTGCAAGAGGAAGAAAGGCTTAAGGCTGACAGAATTGAGCATATTAATCAGTTTGCTCATTCACAAAAGAAGAGGTATAAAAAATTTGTGAATGATTATATGAAGCCCAAGCCTAATAAGTTCAAGGAAAGATGCCAATCTTCAAAAGGTTCATAGCAAAAGAAGCCAGAAAGAGCGCCTAATGCGGAAGGAAATAATTCTGATGCTTGCCACTTTTGTGGAAAAGGTGGGCATAGACGAAAGGATTGTTTTGGCTTCAAGAGATGGCTCAAAGAAAAAGGGATTCAATATGAGGAGGACCCTAAAAAGAGGGGAAAGAACAATTAGAGTTGCTAATGGTGTTCAGGCTTATGCCGAGGCGCTTGGAGATTTCACTCTCATACTTCATGGTGGTTTTAAGCTTCGACTAAATAATGTTCTCTATGTACCCTTGATGAAACGGAATTTAGTTTCCGTTTCATGTTTAGGTGATGATGGTTATGAGTGTCACTTTGGGAATAAGCAATGTATAATTATGTATGACAATAATAATGTTGGTCTTGCCTGTCGACAAGATAAGCTTTATGTAATTTCCCTATGTGATGATATAAATAATGTGGGTTCTACCTCAAATATAAATGTCGGTACCAAACGTAAACGTAATGATAATGAGACTTCTTCGAAATTATGGCACTATCGTTTAGGCCATATTTCGAGGGGGAGAATTGAGCGTCTCATTAAAGATCAAGTTCTTCCTTCTCTTGATTTTTCGGATGCGGATGTTGATCATTGTATTGATTGCATCAAAGGAAAATATGCCAAGAAAATTAAGAAAGGTGCAAATCGAAGCACGGGAGTTTTGGAATTAATTCATACGGATATATGTGGTCCGTTTAATGTGAGATCGGTGGATGGTTTTAATTCATTCATAACGTTCACTGATGATTTCTCCCGTTATGGATATATTTATCAAATTAAAGAAAGATCAGAGGCATTAGACAAGTTCAAGATTTTCAAAGCTGAGGTTGAAAATCAATGTAATAAAAGAATTAAAGTTGTAAGATCTGATCGTGGTGGTGAATACTACGGCAGACATACTACTTATGGCCAAATTCCTGGACCGTTTGCAAAATTCTTACAGGAAAATGACATTGTAGCCCAGTACTCAGCACCGGGCGAACCCCAGCAAAATGGGGTGGCTGAAAGGCGAAACCGCACACTTATGGATATGGTGCGGAGTATGTTAAGCCACTCCACTCTGCCGGTGAATTTATGGATGGAAGCCCTTAAAACAGCAGCGTATATTCTTAACAGGGTCCCTAGTAAATCGGTGCCCAAAACACCGTATGAATTATGGACTGGGACTAAGCCAACCCTGAATTATTTTCATGTATGGGGCTGTCCTGCTGAAGCAAGAATTTTCAATCCGGTTATGGGAAAATTAGACCCCAAGACAGTCAGTTGCCATTTTATTGGTTATCCTGACAAATCTAAAGCATATCGATTTTATTGTCCAAAGCATGCAACTAAATTTGTTGAAACAAGACACGCTGTGTTCTTGGAAAGTGATGTGATGAGGGGGAGCATAACACCTCGGGAAATAATTTTGGAGGAAAAATGGGTATATGTCCCAGCTCCAATAATTCAAGAACCTATTTTCCCGGTGTCTGCTAATATTGCACCTCCTGTAAATGATACATCTGTTGAGACTCCTGTGACTATTTCAGATGTCACACCTGATGATACTTCTATTGAAGATACTCAGCAGCCTCAAATTGTTGATGATGTGTCAAATAATGAACCTCTCAGAAGGTCACAGCGGGCTAGAAAGTCTGCTATTCCTGATGATTATTTCACTTATATGAGTGAGGATATGAATGAGTCAGTGTTAGATAATGATCCCACCTCATTTAAAGAAGCTATGCAAAGTGAATATTCGTCTGAATGGCTTAATGCCATGAAAGATGAAATGAAGTCCATGAGCACTAATGATGTATGGGACTTAGTAGAAATTCCTAAAGGAGCCAAAATAGTTGGAAGTAAATGGGTCTATAAGACCAAACGTGATTCCAAGGGTGATATCGAAAGGTTCAAAGCCAGACTTGTGGCAAAAGGTTTCACTCAAAGAGAAGGGATTGATTATAATGAAACATGTTCACCGTCTCTGTGGGGACCCCGGACTACCTGTCCGAAATACTCGATTATGCTTAACACAACGATCCCGTGATCAGTTTGTCGTTGCACATAATCAGAATTGGATACCAAAGTTCACATCCATTACAATACCGAATAAAAAGTCTTACATAAATGGTCATTTAGACCAAGTCTTACATAGGTGCCTTCATGGGCCAAACCAAAATATCAGCGGAAGCTACGGCGTAGTAGACATCATATTCTAACGATGACAACCCGACAGGCAGCTGACTTGTGGAGATCCTTAGTTGGCGTAGAAGTCGCCATACTCCTGCTCGGCGTAGTGCTCCTCCTCATAGTCTGGCTAGGACAATAGCCAGGGACGAAACCAATACGAGTACATTTGAATGTACTCGCAAACTACCCCAACATGAGTATGCACTAGTTTTATTTCAGTTGACAACTTTTATTTATTTTAAAACATCTCTATATCTTTACTGAAAAAGGTAAGAAGAGTTTTATAACTATCTTTAAAGAAGTCACCAGTTTTAACTGTTTCTCCAAAACTCCTCCTTTTTCCGACCATAGCCCGTCATGGTCCACTTTCATCCAACCACCTCATACCGATCTGTTGGTATAGGTGCAGGAAACATTCTCCACTTCATTTTTCTTTTAAAACTCAAAGTCTTTTAAAAACTTGCACATGGTCTTAGGATAGTCTCCCAATTGTCCATTCGAGGACTCGGCTATTCGAATAGTTTTAACACTCTGCAGAGGTAGCACGCTTTTAGCCCACATCCATCCGGCAACTCATCGTGTCTGCCACGTCTCGCCATACCAGGTGTATGCGAAGTAAGCCGCCGGCCATAGCCTCTTATTTGCTCATGCTAGTATAGGATCCTTCCCATATGACACTTTCCATCAACACCCAGTCCAGTTTCCCGTCAGAAACCCTAAGTGTGAGGACTCATAGTTTTGTCCGGCGGTTTATGGTGGAACCTTCTATCCTCCCCACCAACTTGTGTGAGGACCGGGTCAGGGGGTAGGTCCTCGGACCATCCCCTCATGCATAACGGAGTCATCTCCGTCGATGAGGTATCCCATACTAATAAGAGCAAACTACATGACTAAGTCTTTTCCCATATATGGTAAATGTGGTCGCACAGGGTAAGATTGGTCGTCATAGTACTAGGACACTGTGCATTTTTCATAAACATCACCATTTTTCCACTTCTCCATTCCAACACCGACATCTCGGCATTTCATAAACTCACAAGTAATTGCAAAGGAGTTTTGAATAAACCACATTTGTTTTTCCCATCCTATAATTTGATATAACTATCTTATATTTCTACATAGGTGGCAAAATAATTTCCATATACTTTTGAAATGGGTTTTATAAATCTTGCTTTGAGAGTAAAACATGTTATGAAAGTAGATGCATATGTTTGTAGTGCAAGCTCAGAGAATAGCTTGCCTTGCTCGGCAAAGTGACCTTGATCTTGTTCTTCAGTTTCAACAAACTCTCCTTCCTCGATATATCCGACAACGTTCTCGTCTAATTAATAAACAAACAATGCAAACAATCACTAATCTATACAAGCAATCATCTCAACATAACAATCATGAACATCACAAATAGCTACTGCACACATCAAACCATACAATTTGGTTTTCAAATAATTGAACTAAACATTATTTAATTACTTCTAAATTATGGCAGAAACTTGTTGAACATGTTTAATTCCACAACTTGAGTTCTGTTGGTCACAAAAATACAAACTAAAATTCTATGGAAAGCTACTGATGTGTAGAAGACAACACAATTTTATTTGGATCAATTGGAGTTACTAAACTCCCTACACATTTGTTTGAATCCAGTAACTTAATAATCAAGTTTTAGCTACCAATTAAGTTCTGTTGACCCTAAAATTAAATCCTTTTAGGGGTAACTAAACCAGGCTAAATTTGATCTAACAAAATTGGTCCTAATTCATTTGGGTTAACCATTAAACATATTTAAATGTTTGAGTGCAGAAGGGTGTTTAAACTTTAACTTAATACTAAACAAATACTACTGCACAAATAATTCTACCAAAATTAGGGAAGCTAACACATGGCAGTACTAAGCTAGAAAATTTGGTTTGGAATTATTTGGACTAACAGAGTATCAGAAACAAACAAGTTTAAAATTTAAACCTTCTGTAGTATTTTTAATAATACTTTTTATTTATTTAATTAAATGGAATGAATCCAATTGGGTTGGTTAAAAATTTTCATAAGCTTTCCAGAACAATTGAGTTTGATTTATTTGGATTCTTAAATCTCGAGATATTGAATTTCAAAGTTGGATCCAGTACTGATTTCATATTTCCATTTTAAACAGAGAAATCCAGTTATGGATAATGTTTAAATCTCTGACTAGTGGGGCCTACATGGTAGCGGCACAGCGCGCGCGGGAAATTGTTTAAAACCTGACGAGCGGGGCCCGCCCGTCAGTCTCTCTCTTTCTTTCTCTTCTAAATGAAGCGGTAAGGCACCGTCGGATCAAGATCCAACGGCCCTTGATCAACGCAACGACGGCGACCATTTTTCAGCGGCGCTGCCGCGCCGGCGACGGCGAGGTGGATGAATCTCTCACCTAGAGGGCTCGGGAGGTCGTGGCGATGATGCAGATCGATGGCGGAGGCTCGAGGAAGGTGCTGGTGCGAGCTGTGCTTGCTGGGACGGCGTGTAGCGGCGACGGCGAGGTCTCCAACTTCCACGGCCACGGACACGAGCTCCGGCGAGGTCCTGGCTCCTCTCCTTTGCCCTAGACAGAGGGAAAAGCGAGGCGCGTGAGTGCGGTGTGGTTGCAGAAGAGCGTGCAGGCCAGAAAGAAGGGAAAGGGAGAGTGTGGCGTCGCGGCCGTGCTCGACCTCAACGGCGGCAGAGGCTGCGGCAGAGCACGCCCTCCTGGCGGTGCACGGCGAATCGAGAGGGAGAAGTGAGGGAGTGGGGTGGTGTGGTGTTCCCAGAGGGGTGTGGGGGTGGTTTTATAGCGCAGGCCGGTGTATCGTGGACGGAGTGCACGATCGACGTCCATGGCGCACGGCGGAGATATTTCTCCTCGAATCCGTCGCGGTGGTGCGAGGGACGTGGAGACTAGGCGTCCACCGGGGTCCGGACACGTTCTAGAAGCTCTGGCTCGAGCGGTGTGTCGAGGTGCAGAGAGCTGCGCGAATTTGGGCCGGCATCGCCGCGGCTGCCACGCGGCGCTGGGGTGGATTCGAGGCGAGGGAGGTCGTAAGTGCTCTCCTCTGCGGCGCCGCGGCTGCAGAGGCACGGGAGCGAGGGAGAGCGCGGCCAGGGGGCCTGGGGAGCGCGGAAACGGCGGGGAACGGTCACGGCGACACGGCGAGCGTCGGGGCGAGGGAGAGAGGTGGACGACGACGTTCTTGCAGAACGCCCCTGGATTCTTTTTTCCATTTACAACTAGGTCCTTCTCTGCTTCTTTTTCTTTTCTTTTCCAGCAGCACTTTCTGGAATTTATTTGGGTACTTAAACATTTAGAAAAATTCACAAATATTTGTGAGGCTTCCACATAGCATGTAGTAGCTCCACAAAATTTGGCATTTCAAAATAAAATGTTTTGAATCATTTTCTTTCATAGGGTTTTAATTATTGCATTTTGTTTTATTTCAATTGTTTTTACTTTTGAATTTTAAAATAGGTGTAAATATTATTTGGAAGAGATAAGTGATAAGGATGTAAATGAGAGGTTTCATATCATTCCTCTGAATTTTGTTTGGAACATTATTGAGTTTCTTATTTGTCACTTTTATTTTTCTTGTTTCACTTTTGCTTTTGCATTTTCTTTCTATTAATTCAAGCAAACAAGCAACACAAGCAACAAGAATTAATTACCACAAGCAACAATTTATAAACAACACATAATAATCAACAAAAGTTTTTGTTGGCTCTCATTTTTGGAATATAATACTGATTAATATTTTTGGGATGTTACAATCCTTCCCCCCTTAGAATAAATCTCGTCCCGAGATTTGCTAGGCTTAGGTACTAAAGAGGTCTGGGAATTCGCTTCGAAGATAATCTTCGCGTTCCCAAGTTGCTTCTTCTTCAGAGTGGTTAGTCCACTGGACTTTGTAAAACTTGATCGCACGCTTCGGGTAACACGAACATCTTCTTCGAGAATTTGAGGGTCTCTCACGATAGGTCAGGTCTTGGTTCAGGTCGATGGAGAGGTGGTCGATGTTTTTGAAAACATCAGGCTGGTCAGGAACTTCAAGACACTTCCGGAGCAAGGAAATGTGGAAGACATCATGATAATCTCCTAACTCCTGGGGCAATTCCAGCTGATAGGATACTTCTCCTCGACGAGCAATGACCTTGAAGGGTCCAATATACCTTGGCGCTAATTTTCCTTTGACATGGAAACGCTGCATTCCTTTGAGGGGTGTCACTCGGAGATAAACATAATCTCCGACGTTGAAGGTGAGGTCACGGCGCTTGGTGTCAGCGTAACTCTTCTGACGGGATTGGGCAGTTTTGAGGCGTTCACGAATAAGCTGAACTTGCTCTTCAGCTTCACGGAGGGTATCTGGTCCGAACAATTTGCTTTCTCCGGTATCGGACCAATTCAGGGGTGTACGACACTTCTTGCCGTAAAGGGCTTCAAAAGGGGCCATTTGCAGACTAGACTGATAACTGTTGTTGTACGAGAACTCTGCAAACGGAAGACAATCTTCCCACTTGGAACCATAGGATAGAACACATGCGCGAAGCATGTCCTCCAATATCTGGTTCACTCGCTCAGTTTGGCCATCGGTCTGGGGATGATAAGCTGTGCTAAAGGCTAACTTGGTTCCGAGGGCTTCATGAAGGGATTTCCAGAATCTTGAGGTGAATTGCGTGCCTCTATCAGATACAATCTTCTTAGGCACACCATGCAGGCTCACTATTCTGGAAATATACAGGTCTGCTAACTGAGCTCCGGTATGAGTGGTCTTGACAGGAACAAAGTGGGCAACCTTGGTCAGTCGATCAACGATGACCCAGATTGAATCATGGCCTCGGTTGGATCTTGGAAGTCCGGTAATAAAATCCATTCCAATCTCATCCCACTTCCACTCGGGAATTTTCAAAGGTTGAAGCAATCCAGCGGGTCGCTGATGTTCAGCCTTAACTCGCTGGCAGATGTCACACTTGGCTACGAAGAACCAATCTCTCGCTTCATTCCATGCCACCAAAATCTTTCTCGAAGGTCTTGGTACATTTTGGTTCCGCCGGGGTGGATTGAATAAGGGGTCTCATGGGCCTCCTTCAGGATTAACTCCTTAAGTTCCGTGACATTGGGCACACAGATACGGTCATTGAATTTCAGCACTCCTTCAGCATCTTCGGTAAAACCGGGTGCTTTGCCGAGGGAAATCTTCTTCCTAATTCCCTCTATGCTTTCATGACCTTTTGGGCTTCTTTGATTTGATCCATCAGGGTTGGGGTTAACTCTAATTGGCGAGATAACCATGGCTAACAAGCTCTAGTCCAAAATCTTGGAACTCTTTGAACAAGGCTGGCTGTTCGGCTTGGATCAGGGCATTCAGGGTGCAAGGTTTGCGACTAAGGGCATCGGCAACTACATTAGCCTTTCCAGGGTGATAATGGATTCCAATATCATAATCCTTGATTAATTCCATCCATCTCCTCTGTCGCAGGTTCAGATCTTTCTGGGTGAAAATATACTTCAAGCTTTTGTGATCTGTATAGACCTCGCAGCGATGTCCCGCAAGATAGGGACGCCACGTTTTGAGAGCAAGAACAACAGCAGCTAACTCCAAGTCATGGGTTGGGTAATTCTCTTCATGCGGTCGCAACTGCCGGGACAGATACGACACAACTTTGCCTTCTTGCATCAGAACGCAACCAAGTCCGAGGCGTGATGCATCGCAATACACGTCGAAACTCTGGGTGACGTCTGGCATGATCAGGATTGGGGCTGAGGTTAGTCTCTTCTTCAGTTCTTGGAAACTATCCTCACACTTCTGAGTCCATTCAAATTTCTTGTCCTTCTTCAACAGTTGGGTCATAGGTTTGGCTATACTGGAAAATCCTTCAACGAACTTGCGGTAATAACCGGCAAGTCCGAGAAAGCTTCGGATTTCAAACATTGGTTGGGGATAACCAGTCAACAATGGCTTGATCTTCTCTGGGTCACAGAAATTCCTCCGGCAGACACAACATGTCCGAGAAATGCCACTTCACTGAGCCAAAACTCACACTTGCTAAGCTTGGCATACAGCTGGTGCTCTCGGAGAGTCTCCAAAACTAGACGCAGGTGTTCAGCATGCTCTTCTTCGGTCTTGGAATAAATAAGGATGTCATCAAGGAAAACTACCACGAACTTGTCGAGGTACTCCATGAAAATCTTGTTCATGAGATTC
Source organism: Poa pratensis (assembly GCA_947311845.1). Classification (NCBI taxonomy): domain Eukaryota; kingdom Viridiplantae; phylum Streptophyta; class Magnoliopsida; order Poales; family Poaceae; genus Poa; species Poa pratensis. The sequence goes on from CAMZMU010000064.1 coordinate 23,487,738, forward strand.
ATGAAATAGGCTGGGGCATTGGTCAGACCAAAAGACATCACGGTGTATTCAAACAAACCGTAACGAGTGGTGAAGGCGGTCTTGGGAATATCTGTCTCTCTGATCTTCAACTGATGGTATCCTGTCCGAAGATCGATCTTGGAAAAGACTCGGGCTCCGTTCATTTGATCGAACAGATCCTCGATCTTGGGAAGAGGGTACTTATTTTTAATGGTCACGTCATTCAGCTTGCGATAATCCACACACAGGCGTGTGGTACCGTCTCTCTTGTCCACAAAATAATGGGTGATCCCCAAGGTGAAGCGCTTGGGCGAACAAGTCCTTTGCTGAGCATATCTGCCAATTGCTTCTTCAACTCAACCAGCTCTTCCGGATTCATCCGATAAGGTCTTTGGGATATAGGGGCGGTTCCTGGGATAAGCTCAATTATGAACTCAATTTCCCGGTCTGGCGGCATACCAGGCAATTCTTCTGGGAAAACATCCTTGAACAGGTGAACAACACGGATCTCATCTAGGGCAGGTCGAGCTATGCTCTCATGGCAGCCTGGGTGAGATTGACTAGTTTCAGACACATACTCCACTTCTACTTCTTTGTCGGTGGTGATGGATACAGCTCTTCTGGCACAGTCAATTCGACCATGGTACTTGGCTAACCAATTCATACCGAGTATAACATCGATGCCTTGGGTTCCCAGAACAATTAAGTTAACTGGAAACTTTTCTCCTTTGATCTCAAGGGGTACATCGGAGCAAAACATCTTGGTCTCTACGGTGGATTCTGGGATTTGGATGACCATGGGTTTGGGTAAGAGGCTCTCGACTAAACCTCCCTTAGCAACAAATTCTTGGGTAACAAATGAATGGGTAGCACCAGAATCAAACAGAACAGTTGCAGGTACTGAGTTGACAAGGAACGTACCCAGCACAACATCCGGAGCATCCTGAGCTTCTTCAGCATTGATGTGGTGCAGACGACCCTTGGCAACAGCAGCATTTCCGCGGGGTGCGGCATTCTTGCCATTTCCATTTCCATTGCGGCCTTGACCATTGTTCTGTGCCGGCGCATTGGGGCGCTGGACATTCCTCTTGGGATTGGGACATTCTTTGGAGTAGTGACCCTTGTTGCCGCATTCAAAGCAGATCACATTGGGATTGCGGGTGAAGTTGTTGAAGTTTCCTCCGGGACGGTTATTGTCATTGGGGCGGTTGAAGTTGTTTGGGCGGTTAGGGTAATTGGGGCGTGGAGCTTGGGGTGGACGATAGGCAGGCCTGGTTTTGCTGAAAGATACGAGGTTTCTGGCTGCTCGAACCTTCCTGAGCATTCATCCTCCTCTTGCGACCTTCATACATAGACTTGCGCTTGGTCTCCAGCTGGATGGCTTTGTCCACAAGTGACTCCAGATCACGGAAGTCATGGATAACCAAGCACACTGCAGTTCATCATGAAGTCCACTCATGAAACGCTCCATCTTCTTCTCTTCTTTGTCGGTGTCATCAGGAGCATACCGAGATAAGTCGGTAAACTCATCCAGATAACCGACCACATCTTACTTCCCTGCCTCAGCTTGCGGAACTCATCCTTCTTCCTCTCAATAAGTCCGCTGGGAATATGCTTCTTGCGGAACTTCTCCTGGAACTCAGCCCAGTTGATGACATGACCAGCTTGCTGGAGAGCCTTGGTAGTTTCCCACCAAGCTCTTGCAGGTCCAGCGAGATAGTGGGTTGCATACAACACTTTCTCATTTCTCCCACAGCAGCAACTTCAGATTGTTGTCGATGGTGCGAAGCCAATCATCGGCTTCTAGTGGGTGAAGTCCCTTGGAGTAGGTGGGTGGGTTGGTCTTCTGAAATCGCCTAAGGTGGATCGCTGGTTTCCATCGCATTGCCATTACCACCATTGTTGTTGTTGTTGTTGTTATTGTTGTTGTTGTTATAAGCGGCTGCGAGTTGTTGTAGGGCAACGAGATGAGCTGGCGCTCTTGCCGGGCATTTTCACGTTCCTCCATGATAAGCGCGAGAAGTTGGGGGGGGTTGGGTCCGGTGGTGGTGGTGCTGATCCTGATCCTTCCGCATTGCTGCGACGGGGCGGCATCCTGAAGCACACCGGGTATAAGAGGCAAGGCAAGAAAAGTTCGACTAAGGGAAAAGACGATCTCGCAAGTGGTTGATTAATTTAAGGTTTATATGAAAATATTTCACACAGATTTAAACAAGACAAACATACTTATATTTCCAACAACACATCAAGGAGTTCACATCAACATCAAGCTTACAACATCAAGCTTACAACATCACCTTACATCTAGATACATAACATCTGGTTTCCAAAAGAACCACTACTTCGACTCGACTAGCGATAGGGGGTCAACCTAATCCTGCGGTAGTGATCAAGTCACTCGCCTACTGAGGTGGAACCTCCAGCTCTAACACGTCAGCATCTGACTGGTAGGTGGCTCCTCGGGATCCTCCTCCTCGTCCTCGAGAACTGCTCGAGTGGCTCCTCCTCCTCGTCAACTAACTCCTCCTCATCATCCTCCTCCTCACAGTCCATCTCCTCCACGAAGTCATCATCGTCACTGAGGAAAGCGTTGTTCTCCTTGCGGAGATCCTCGCCCTCCTCCTCCATCTCGTCAGTATGGTGCTCTAGATCCTCAATCAGCCCGTCCTGCTCGCCACCTTCGTGCGGAGCTTCACGATAGTCTCCTCAGCTGCCCTCTTCCTGAGAAGAGCGACCTTCTCCTCCATCAGCTTCACCTCGTTCTCGCGAAGCTCAACGAGCGACTCGCGGTCAAAGTGGAGCTGAATCCTAGTGCGCAACAGATCATCCTGAGTGCACTGAAGTAAGATCTCCATGTCCATGATGTAGCTCCCAAACATCGGGTGGTAAGGGAAGGAGTAGGGTGTCCATCGCAGTTGCGCCTCCCGTAGAACCGGAAACGGGAGTCTACTAACTCCGCCTTGTGCTCCTCACAAAGTCGGGCTAGCATCCTCTGTGTAGCAGTACAGAGACCGTCAACCCAGGTGGCCTCCTTGGTGGTGAAGATGAGCGTCCTGGAACTGGGAGACTTGATGTTCCTGCGAACTGACGACCTGATGAGCCAGCTCAGCCTTCCGACACCGTGAACATCAATCTGAGCTCCCTCAAACTCTGGAGCGGGGCGACCTAACAGCTTGGTCAACTCGAACAAGTCCCTCTCAAACGTCAGCTTGCTGTCCTTCTCAGCTGAACGAACTCGGTCCAATGGAGTGCCATCTACAATTTTTAACAAAATTTTAAGTTAGTTAGGTGACAAGTGTATCAAAATTTTAATATAGTAGGGCAACAAGTGAGTCAAATTTTAAGCTTAATGAGAGGTGTGCAAAATTTTAGGATAAGGAAAATGTAATATTTAATGAGAGTAAAATTTTGCATAAGTAAGAGGATTGGAGATAAGCAGTTTTCAAAAATACTTCATTCCTTTCTTTTTAGAAATTCATCTTTTTGTAACATTTGACAAACGACCATGCTAACTAAGGTTTCCTAAAGTCAGGATGGCTCTGATACCAAGTCTGTGGGGACCCCGGACTAGCTGTCCGAAATACCCGATTATGCTTAACACAACGATCCCGTGATCAGTCTGTCGTTGCACATAATCCGAATTGGATACCAAAGTTTACATCCATTACATACCGAATAAAAGTCTTACATAAATGGTCATTTAGACCAAGTCTTACATAGGTGCCTTCATGGGCCAAACCAAAATATCAGCGGAAGCTACGGCGTAGTAGACATCATATTCTAACGATGACAACCCGACAGGCAGCTGACTTGTGGAGATCCTTAGTTGGCGTAGAAGTCGCCATACTCCTGCTCGGCGTAGTGCTCCTCCTCGTAGTCTGGCTAGGACAATAGCCAGGGACGAAACCAATATGAGTACATTTGAATGTACTCGCAAACTACCCCAACATGAGTATGCACTAGTTTTATTTTAGTTGACAACTTTTATTTATTTAAAACATCTCTATATCTTTATTGAAAAAGGTAAGAAGAGTTTTATAACTATCTTTAAAGAAGTCACCATTTTATCTGTTTCTCCAAAACTCCTCCTTTTTCCGACCATAGCCCGTCATGGTCCACTTTCATCCAACCACCTCATACCGATCCGTTGGTATAGGTGTAGGAAACATTCTCCACTTCATTTTTCTTTTAAAACTCAAAGTCTTTTAAAAACTTGCACAAGGTCTTAGGACAGTCTCCCAATTGTCCATATCCGAGGACTCGGCTATTCGAATAGTTTTAACACTCTGCAGAGGTAGCACGCTTTTAGCCCACATCCATCCGGCAACTCATCGTGTCTGCCACGTCTCGCCATACCAGGTGTATGCGAAGTAAGCCGCCGGCCATAGCCTCTTATTTGCTCATGCTAGTATAGGATCCTTCCCATATGACACTTTCCATCAACACCCAGTCCAGTTTCCCGTCAGAAACCCTAAGTGTGAGGACTCATAGTTTTGTCCGGCGGTTTATGGTGGAACCTTCTATCCTCCCCACCAACTTGTGTGAGGACCCGGGTCAGGGGGTAGGTCCTCGGACCATCCCCTCATGCATAACGGAGTCATCTCCGTCGATGAGGTATCCCATACTAATAAGAGCAAACTACATGACTAAGCCTTTTCCCATATATGGTAAATGTGGTCGCACAGGGTAGATTGGTCGTCATAGTACTAGGACACTGTGCATTTTTCATAAACATCACCATTTTTCCACTTCTCCATTCCAACACCGACATCTCGGCATTTCATAAACTCACAAGTAATTCAAAGGAGTTTTGAATAAACACATTGTTTTTCCCATCCTATAATTTGATATAACTATCTTATATTTCTACATAGGTGGCAAAATAATTTCCATATACTTTTGAAATGGGTTTTATAAATCTTGCTTTGAGAGTAAAACATGTTATGAAAGTAGATGCATATGTTTGTAGTGCAAGCTCAGAGAATAGCTTGCCTTGCTTGGCAAAGTGACCTTGCTCTTGTTCTTCAGTTTCAGCAAACTCTCCTTCCTCGATATATCCGACAACGTTCTCGTCTAATTAATAAACAAACAATGCAAACAATCACTAAGCTATACAAGCAATCATCTCAACATAACAATCATGAACATCACAATAGCTACTGCACACATCAAACCATACAATTTGGTTTTCAAATAATTGAATTAAACATTATTTAATTACTTCTAAATTATGGCAGAAACTTGTTGAACATGTTTAATTCCACAACTTGAGTTCTGTTGGTCACAAAAATACAAACTAAAATTCTATGGAAAGCTACTGATGTGTAGAAGACAACACAATTTGATTTGGATCAATTGGAGTTACTAAACTCCCTACACATTTGTTTGAATCCAGTAACTTAATAATCAAGTTTTAGCTACCAATTAAGTTCTGTTGACCTAAAATTAAATCCTTTTAGGGGTAACTAAACATGGCTAAATGTGATCTAACAAAATTGGTCCTAATTCATTTGGGTTAACCATTAAACATATTTAAATGTTTGAGTGCAGAAGGGTGTTTAAACTTAACTTAATACTAAACAAATACTACTGCACAAATAATTCTACCAAAATTAGGGAAGCTAATACATGGCAGTACTAAGCTAGAAAATTGGTTTGGAATTATTTGGACTAACAGAGTATCAGAAACAAACAAGTTTAGAATTTAAACCTTCTGTAGTATTTTTAATAATACTTTTTATTTATTTAATTAAATGGAATGAATCCAATTGGGTTGGTTAAACATTTTCATAAGCTTTCCAGAACAATTGAGTTTGATTTATTTGGATTCCTAAATCTCGAGATATTGAATTTCAAAGTTGGATCCAGTACTGATTTCATATTTCCATTTTAAACAGAGAAATCCAGTTATGGATAATGTTTAAATCTCTGACTAGTGGGGCCTACATGGCAGCGGCACAGCGCGCGGGAAATTGTTTAAAACCTGACGAGCGGGGCCCGCCCGTCAGTCTCTCTCTTTCTTTCTCTTCTAAACGAAGCGGTAAGGCACCGTCGGATCAAGATCCAACGGCCCTTGATCAACGCAACGACGGCGACCATTTTTCAGCGGCGCTGCCGCGCCGGCGACGGCGAGGTGGATGAATCTCTCACCTAGAGGGCTCGGGAGGTCGTGGCGATGATGCAGATCGACGGCGGAGGCTCGAGGAAGGTGCTGGTGCGAGCTGTGCTTGCTGGGACGGCGTGTAGCGGCGACGGCGAGGTCTCCAACTTCCACGGCCACGGACACGAGCTCCGGCGAGGTCCTGGCTCCTCTCCTTTGCCCTAGACAGAGGGAAAAGCGAGGCGCGTGAGTGCGGTGTGGTTGCAGAAGAGCGTGCAGGCCAGAAAGAAGGGAAAGGGAGAGTGTGGCGTCGCGGCCGTGCTCGACCTCAACGGCGGCAGAGGCTGCGGCAGAGCACGCCCTCCTGGCGGTGCACGGCGAATCGAGAGGGAGAAGTGAGGGAGTGGGGTGGTGTGGTGTTCCCAGAGGGGTGTGGGGGTGGTTTTATAGCGCAGGCCGGTGTATCGTGGACGGAGTGCACGATCGACGTCCATGGCGCACGACGGAGATATTTCTCCTCGAATCCGTCGCGGTGGTGCGAGGGACGTGGAGACTAGGCGTCCACCGGGGTCCGGACACGTTCTAGAAGCTCTGGCTCGAGCGGTGTGTGTCGAGGTGCAGAGAGCTGCACGAATTTGGGCCGGCATCGCCGCGGCTGCCACGGCGGCGCTGGGTGGATTCGAGGCGAGGGAGGTCGTAAGTGCTCTCCTCTGCGGCGCCGCGGCTGCAGAGGCACGGGAGCGAGGGAGAGCGCGGCCAGGGGGGCCTGGGGAGCGCAGAAACGGCGGGGAACGGTCACGGCGACACGGCGACGCGTCGGGGCAAGGGAGAGAGGTGGACGACGATGTTCTTGCAAAACGCCCCTGGATTCTTTTTTCCATTTACACTAGGTCCTTCTCTGCTTCTTTTTCTTTTCTTTTCCAGCAGCACTTTCTGGAATTTATTTGGGTACTTAAACAATTTAGAAAAATTCACAAATATTTGTGAGGCTTCCACATAGCATGTAGTAGCTCCACAAAATTTGGCATTTCAAAATAAAATGTTTTGAATCATTTTCTTTCATAGGGTTTTAATTATTGCATTTTGTTTTATTTCAATTGTTTTTACTTTTGAATTTTAAAATAGGTGTAAGATATTATTTGGAAGAGATAAGTGATAAGGATATAAATGAGAGGTTTCATATATCATTCCTCTGAATTTTGTTTGGAACATTATTGAGTTTCTTATTTGTCACTTTTATTTTTCTTGTTTCACTTTTGCTTTTGCATTTTCTTTCTATTAATTCAAGCAAACAAGCAACACAAGCAACAAGAATTAATTACCACAAGAAACAATTTATAAACAACACATAATAATCAACAAAAGTTTTTGTTGGCTCTCATTTTTGGAGTGATAATACTGATTAATATTTTTGGGATGTTACAGTCTCTTCCAAGGATTCATTCAGAATAATTATGGCACTTGTGGCTCATTATGATTTAGAGCTGCATCAGATGGATGTCAAAACGACATTTCTAAATGGTGACTTACATGAAGATGTATACATGGCACAACCGGAAGGTTTTGTTGTGGAAGGAAATGAACATTTGGGATGTCATCTGAAGAAATCCATCTATGGCTTGAAGCAAGCATCAAGAGAGTGGTATCTCAAATTTGATCAAGTCATAAAGAAATTTGGTTTTAAGGAAAATAAAATGGACAATTGTGTTTATGTTAAGTTCAGGGGGAGTAATTTTATCTTTCTGATATTATATGTTGATGACATACTCTTGGCCAGCAGTGATATAAATATGCTAATGGAGACCAAGAGGTTTTTGTCCTCTAAGTTCGATATGAAAGATCTCGGTGAAGCAGCTTATGTTTTAGTAATTGAAATTCACCGAGATAGATCCAGAGGGATCTTGGGGCTATCTCAGAGAGCATATATTGAAAAGGTACTGAAAAAGTACAACATGCATAAGTGCTCAGCCTCGCCTGCTCCTATTGTTAAGGGCGATAAATTTAGGACTTTTCAGTGTCCAAGAATTAATTATGAATCTGCGCAGATGAAGTCAATTCCTTATGCCTCAATTGTTGGGAGTATTATGTATGCACAAGTGTGCACTCGCCCTGATTTAGCATTCGTGACCGGGATGCTTGGCAGATATCAGTCTAACCCAGGCCAGGATCACTGGAAGGCTGCTAAAAAGGTCTTGCGTTATTTGCAAGGTACTAAAAGGCCTCATGCTTACTTATGAGAAATCTGGTAACCTCAAAGTGGTGGGTTATTCGGATGCTGATTTTGCGGGGTGTGTTGACACTAAGAAATCCACATCATGTTATATTTTCACCCTCGCAAAAGGAGCTATATCATGGAAAAGCTCAAAGAAAACTGTCACTGCATCGTCGACAATGCAGGCAGAATTTGTAGCATGTTATGAGGCTATCGGGCAGGCGGTATGGCTGAAGAATTTTATCCCGGGACTGAGAGTGATTGACAGTATTTCCAGGCCTCTCACTCTGTACTGCGATAATCAACCCGCAGTGATCTATTCGAGTAACAACAAGTCAAGTGGTGCTGCCAAACACATTGACATCAAGTTTCATGTTGTGAAAGATAGAATCCAGGATCAGACAATAAATGTCAAGTACATTAGTACTAAGTTGATGTTAGCGGATCCGCTCACAAAAGGCTTACCACCCAGCGTATTCAGAGAGCATGTTGCCGGCATGGATTTGGTTGAAAGCTTTTAATCCTGGAGAAGTTGGAACTATTATGGCACCATCTCCCCAAAAAGGTTCATTTTGAGATCGAATGGGAACCATAGTCACTTGATTTAGCAGTACTTAATTGACTGTTGTAATCTATTGTCTTGGTGTACCATTTTATCAAAAGATGAGTCTGTAATGTTTATGATGTTTGTGTAAAGAATTATGTAAATAAAGCTAATGTATAATGTGAAAAAAGTTTATGGAGCTCATAAGTTAAAGAGGTTCATTTTGATATGAAGTGATGTACTATAGTCACTGGATTAAATGGTACCTAATAGACCATTATAATCTTTTCGTCTTAGTGCATTATTTTGTTAAAAAGTGAGCTTATAATGTTCAGCCTTACGATCAAGGGGAGAATGTTGGATATTTTTAGTGATCTAGGCTGCTCTCCTAGGTCAGAATTTTTGGCTGCTACAGTAGGGCGGCACTACAGTAAAATGCTACAGTAAGCAGTGCTACAGTAAGCAGTGCTACAGTAGCGCTGATGAGGTGTCTTGATCGGAGACATCGAATTTTGATCCAACGGTGCTGGTTCCTCTAGTGCATAGTGCTAAACAAAATAAAAGGGTTAGATGACCCTAGAAGAGGGAAGACATTGGTAGAAGGCTCTCTCTGCCTCTCTCTCTCACTCTCTAACTCTCTCAAAAGAAAAGCTACCGATCTAGCAAGCACTACAAGCACTAGGAAGAACCAAAGCACAAATTGCTCCATCAGGAGGTGGTGTGAGCAACAAAAGAAGGCATGGCATCATCACAAGATCAAGGTAATTTTTCCTATCATCTTTAAGTTGTGGCTCAAACGTGTGCTAGATGATTCTGGATATTCAACATATATACCCTTTCACAAGTGCCGTCCGTTCTGACCTAGGAGGGCTCTGGCGATCATGGGCACTCCGCGAGCCACTCTCACAACTCCATTTCAGATTGGTGAAAAGGGTGATCAATGGGGCCCCGAAAGATGTCGTGCGTAAAAAAAGCAGGTGTTTGCTTTATGTGTTGTGGAATGCGTGGAAATATGATGACTTAGCCCTGACTTGGGAGAACATGAACTAACAAGGTCGTGCCTTCATTGGGATCGCACCGGAGATACCCCTAAGCCAGAGTAGTTTTTTTTGGTTTCCTTGTTTGGGCCGTCTGTTTGTCCACCCGTGGGTTTAGGCATGTTTCCCTGCCCACTTTGTCCCATGTTTGGTTTCCCCCTTCTTAATGAAAATGCAGAGCTCTATTTTTCTAATGTGATGTCGGAGCATCACTCCATAAAACCAAGACGAAAACGTTTGATACATATGTTTTATATGTTCTCTGCTCTCGGCTTGTACATTAGTGAAGTTCGCTGGCCGTGTAGCAACCCTCCATCTTAGTTCTAGACAACATTTAAGATATCATCTACAATCCGTTATCCTTCTATCCATAGCACCATAAAAATAGCTACTTGGTCGACTGAAAATTAAATCCATCCACTTCCGGCTGCCACCCCCACCAACCACATTGCTTCTCTGGTCTCCATGAAGTCCATCAGTCGAGTGCGATGCTCACCACGACCGCATGACTGCCTCCGCTGTCGGCAATGAACACGAGGTTGTCATTGTCTAGTCAATGTCAAGTTCCCAACCGAATGCCGACGACAACGTGTTCCTCCTCTAGCACATCAAACTCGCACAATAGAGGGTGGTGTTTCGACGGTAGGTGTTGCTCGGGGTCGCGTTCATGGCCAGGGTGGTGTGACCGAGTTCATGGCCACGATGGTGTGGCGTGGACAATAGTGCTTATCGGCCGGAACGTGGTGGCAGACACAAGCAGCACAGAGGCCCTAGCCATTCAGATCTCGTCGATGCAAGAACGCCGAAGACTCAGGCAAAAAAACTTCATGGATTGGGTTCGTGGAGCACCGGATATGACAATTCGTCGGGAACAACGCAAATTACCAACGCCTCGGCGTACAACGACAAAAGTTTGTCGATAACTAGCAACTTTTTGGGATACCGACCTCTGCCGAATTGCAACCCCTTTCTTCTCACTGCCACCTCACAAGAAAATCTCACGTGGCACCCGTTACAGACAGCTTAATTGGCATACTCCATTCAGATCTCACGCAAAAAATAAGTCTCCACTTAATTCTTTTTTCGAGACGAATTCTCCATTCTTTCTGTTTTAAGGAAGCACACTCGCGAACCCTAGTTCGAATGTTGGATACGAAATTCGGTTTCCCTCCCTCCTCCTCCTCCTCCCCCGCAGCCGCATCCCCATCCCCAGCACCACCAAACCCCAAGCGGAGGAGGAGAGACGGCGAGGCGGCCATGAGGGAGGAGGCGGTGGAGCGGCTGCGCGGGGTGGTCCGGGACAGCGTCGGGAAGCACCTCTACACGTCCGCCATCTTCCTCGCCGACAAGGTGGCCGCGGCCACGGGCGACGCCGCCGACGTCTACATGCTCGCGCAGGCGCTCTTCCTCGGCCGCCACTACCGCCGCGCGCTCCACGTGCTCAACAACTCCCGCCTCCTCCGCGACCTCCGCTTCAGGTTCCTCGCCGCCAAGTGCCTCGTGAGCCCCCTTTTTCCTCTCTCGCATTTCGTCGAACACGTCGCGTGCGTCCCGATTAACTCCAGCTTCCCTTCCTCTGTCTGTGCCGATGGGTGTTGCCACGCGCTCGGGCTTCTTACCAATAGGCCGTTTGGCCTGCAATTTCGTCAGGCGACTTAGGTAGTTCGTTGGCCGGAATAGCTCGTGGGCATTCGGTAGAATTCGTTTGTTTTCCTTTCAGCTGGAGGTGTTCGAGTTAGATTGAGCATCTTGTTAGACGGTACTCCTATAGTGGCTACACCTGGTGTTCTTGGTTTTGGCCTGTATGACTGTATTAAACGCCCTGCTAGTGCTCCAAATGATCAGCAGGATACGCTTGTCACCCTAAGCTGCCAAACAAATTGGGTGTTCGATTCAGCTCTGGCTAGCTTGTTTGATTGAGCTTTTGGTTGTAGCAGATTGGATGCTTTCTTCGGTGGTTGCTATAAGAGAATTGAATTGACTGCTCTTTGTGTCAATCTATCAATATAACTGCTCTATGTGGTTTGAACTCCTGACTTGATCTGTCTCCATGCAACTTAGAACAGAAGTTGATTCCATATGTGGAAAGGACCAAAAGGCTCCATGTAATTAGTCGTTTAATTTGATCCATTTCCCCTAATTCTGGAACGATGAAGCAATACATATAGGCGAGGAACCTATAAGCATTGTTGTTAAAATTATTATGAGAAATGAAATTTCCATCAACTTGATCCTTATCTATCCTCCTAATCTTGGATACTCCTGTGGTGATTCTGGATTTCTCTTTATAACAATGTTTTTTGGTTTCTCGACGAAACAATGTTTATTCCTGTTCCTGTAACAAACAATGTTACGAAACTATGTTCTGTCTGGAGGGAACAATGGTTCACTTCTGTCCCGAGAAACAATGTTTTTGTTTTCCTGATGAAACAATGTTTATTCCTCTAATAAACAAAGTTTCTCTCTGCACGAAACAATGTTTAGTTTTTTTAACGAAACAATTTTTATGCTTTCCCATCTAGTATAACATTGTGTAATTTATATACAATAATTTCTTGGCTATTGTATAAAGGCTTTTGATGTTTCTAATTTTTCTTCTCTATTAACTTAGCGACGAGATTTTCCCTTTATATTTTTAATGCTGCGTGGTTCACATTTTCTTCTTTGATCAGGAGGAGCTGAAAGAATGGCATCAGTGTTTGATGATGCTCGGGGATGCCAAAGTTGATGAACATGGCAATGTTCTTGATCAGGATGATGGCAGTGACATTTATTTTGATAAGGATGCTGAAGATCACGAGATCAATGTGCGTCTTTTCTTCTCTTTCTCTCCGAGTAATTGCTATTATGGTTGCTTATCATTGTGACTCATACTTTCCCAGATCAAATCAGCTATATGTTTCTTACGTGGCAAGGCATATGAAGCACTGGACAATCGTGATCTTGCTCGGCAATGGTGAAATCAGCAACTTTCATTTATTTTTTCTTCCATTATACTGTTTGTATATTTCGAAACAGTATAATCACTTTCACTGTGTTCAGTGGTATTGTCGATTAGTTTCTTTCAAGTTTTTTTTCCCTTTGTGCACCTTTTAAGTTGAATTAATAATTTGGCTAAGAAGGCTTAGTGTCTTCCTTCTACTGTTATATCAGGTACAAGGCAGCAGTTAAAGTTGATCCGTTGTGTTATGAGGTGAGAATAATCATCTGACTCCATAAAGTTTAAGCTATTATGATGCTTGTTAGTTTTGTTGATTAAATGAATTGTCCCTTAAACCTAATGTGGCTTAAGGAAAATATCTGTAGCCTAATTATATTTGAACCGAAGTCTATATCAATCAGTACACACCATAAATCTGAATTTTGAACAACTTTATGGGTTAATCAATCATCGACTGAAATCTTTACTACCGTAGTTCAGCCTATATTTGCCAATGTATCGATGTTGTGCGAACATCTTAGTTGGTTAGATCCCTAGATTTGGTGTCCTGTGTTATACTCATTGATATGGTCCTTACCGCCTTCTGTAAACATTTCAGGCTCTTGAATGCCTTGTTGATAATTACATGTTAACCTGCGAGGAAGGTAAGCTTCGAAAGCTGAAATCAGCCTTTTGTTCTTTTTTATGGGATCTATCTTGAGTTTGCTTATATCATGCATGCTAGTGTTATACCTTTCATTTCTTTTGAAATAAGAACTGCATTCATTCTAATATTTGCTTATATTGTGAAGGCCAGTTTTGTGTCTTGCATTGCTTTTCATACTTGGACTGCATTCATTTAATATATTTTGCATGTTTTTTCCTTTTGGTAAAGCTGTGTGCTCAGCCCTCTAATCATTTTGAATTATGTATGGTCTGGAAACTGCTGGATATGTATTAACTAGACAAGCTTGACAAAACTGATCCGCTCTTCTTTCTGTTAAGTGTCAACTGCATCCTTGGAGGATAGATCTGCTGATTATCATATGTCTACTCTACTGCCATCACTTGACTAATTTATAGAAGAACAAAATTTACCTGCAATTTCCTCTTAGTTTTCAGCTTATTGAAACTAAAGTATGTTGCTACACTGTATTTTAGAATCTGAGTTATTGGCCTCTCTGAAATTCGGGAAAGAAGATGGGTGGCTATCAGCATTCTACGCATGTTTGATTAGGAAGGTACCCAGCTGAATAACTATACCATACTATGTGTTGCATAAGAATACATAATCAACGTTTAAATATTTGTTGATGCTTTTGTTGGTCTTGGTTTTTCTTTTGCATTTTAGCATGAAAAGGAATATGTGGTGGAAGCAAAATTCAAAGAACTTGAACGTGAAGCCTGCAGTATTTCTTCTTCAAGTTCTGGTCAAATGATGAAAAACAACATCGACGTTTTGGCTTGCAAAGCTGAATACTACCATCAGAGTGGAGAATACCAAAAATGTTTTGAACTCACATCTCTGTAAGTTGGCAACATTCCTGTTTCATTTTTGTTTACTTGGCTAATGTTGATTTTACATTCTTATGATAATTTTTCTCTCAGGTTACTTGAAAGAGACCCTTTTCATTTAAAATGCACATTAGTGCATTTGGCTGCTGCAATGGAGCTTGGGCATTCCAATGATCTTTACCTTTTGTCATGCAATTTAGTGAAGGACTATCCTCAAAAGTGAGTATCTACCATATTAATTGACCTGTCAATTATATTTGAGAATTTGTTCTGCATGATCCCATAAGACATATTCAGCAGCTCTTGACTCTTTACTTTCATTTGTGCATTGAACAGCTTGAGAGATATAATGCCATTATTATACAATGTATGCATCTTTGTACAGTATTTGAAGCAACAAGGAAGACATTATACATTTATACTGGTTGTTTGCAGTCAACCATATGTGATGCATATATAATTAATTTCTTTTTCTGAATCATCTGTAGGGCTATTTCCTGGTTTGCCGTGGGGTGTTATTATTACTGTATTAAGAAGTATGATCAAGCAAGGAGATACTTTGGGTAAGCATATTGTCCTGTAAAACTGTCACCACTGTCTTTACTAGAAGCTTTATTGGTCGTTCATTTTTTGCTCCTTGAAAAATATGCCACACAGTGTGAAAACTCTGGCAGTAGTTGCTATTTTTATAGTTAGAAAAGCACTTTCTTTGTTTTTCTTGATTAGAAGAATACACATCTGCTCCCAATATCTTGAGAATGATGTAGGATATGAGTTGGGATATTCAAACATGCTCTCAAAGTTAGCAAATGTGCTTTGCACTAATACGTTTCTATCAGCAAAGCTACAGGGTTAGACGGAACATTTGCTCCTGCTTGGTTTGGTTCTGGTATTGCTTATGCTGCTCAAGAGGAGGGTGACCAGGCAATGGCTGCATTTAGGACAGCAGCTCGACTATTTCCTGGGTCAGTAATCCCTTTACTTTGTTTGTTTTTTACATTCCAAAGTTACTGCTAATCTAAAGTGGATTTTGATCTTCATTTTCTTTTGCTATTTTGTTAGTTAGGCTGTCAGTTTTGGTTTTATAGCTTCTATCTTACTACTTTTTATTTTAATTTCCATTTCAGATGTCATCTTCCGACTTTATACATGGGTATGCAATACGTGCGAATGCATAATTTTAAACTTGCAGAGCAGGTACTTGAGGTCGCTTAGTAGGTTAAATTTGTTTGGAAGAATTTATTGTAATAGATAAACACAACTAGAGCTAGTGTTTCCGCCCTAATATTTTCCCATTTACCTCGTTAATGATACATTAGAGTTTAAATGCCCACAATTGTTGGAAAAATACATTCAGGCCAAAGGATATTTCAAATGTTGCGGAATATCGGCTATGGTTTAAGAAAATTTGTAATCATCATGTACAACCCCCTTTTGACTCTTGCCAACTATGTTCAAAAAGTGGTATTCATTGTAGCTCTCAGTGAGAACTATACCTGTAGCATTTGGGAATATTTCCAGAAAATATCATAAACATCCTAATACTTAATAAAAGATCAAGTAGGCTACAAAATTGCGGGCGGCTCACAAACTGTTGCAATTCTGCTCCTCTAAGCTGCGACTAGCTTGACTTAAGATCCAAGCAAGCCATGGTTAGGCTGGATTCACTTGCTGTTTACCAGATCTTGAACCCTTTTGTTCAATCAAGCCTCGGATAGTAACAGTTGAAGTATAATTTTATTAATAAAATGTTGAAATTGTTGACTCTTTATTTCTAGAGGAACTATGACTTATTTTCTGGAGGAACTACTTACTTGTTTAGTACTAACTACTCAGAACTTAAACTGTGGCAAATATTGGGGATCTAAATTGAGCGCAACCTACATGGAACTATGCGAAAGTTCTAAAATTTTCTCATTTTTCTAGGGATATAGGAGAGGCATGTTCTGTTTCTATATAATATTTCAAGAACAAAACCAATCACATTTGAAAGCTATAAAGATATATTCTTTTGCATGAGTAGTTGAGTACTAATTCACCCGTTTCTTACACAATGTCTCTTTATATCTTTTACATATGATGAGTTTGACTCGAAGTATTATGTGACTTGAATGCCCCTTCTCGTATGGTTTACTCGAAGTTGGTTTTGCACGTGCTACACTTACCCTTTAAATACAATGAAGCTATCCATATTTGAGATCTTGTATAGTTATTTTTTGTATATGGGGTATGTAGATCCCAAGCAGCTAGCGAGGCTGGCACTGTAAAATCGAATTGCAAGGTATCTGTCATGCTGGTTGCTGGCTACTAAACATAACATTCCCATAAATGCATTAATGACCAACATTATAAGCAAGTTGAGTTTTAATCAGGTGGATATTGAACTGGGAAATCAAGGACTCTGTATGTGTCTGATTT
Organism: Poa pratensis; assembly: GCA_947311845.1. Lineage (NCBI taxonomy): Eukaryota > Viridiplantae > Streptophyta > Magnoliopsida > Poales > Poaceae > Poa > Poa pratensis. Next base: position 23,504,484 of record CAMZMU010000064.1, read on the forward strand.
GTGCTCCTGCTCAAGCTTTGGTTCATTACTTCATTTAAGCAACTCTGTTCATTTTACAACCTAATTTATCAAATCTAAAATCTTAAATGCTTGTAGTTGCTGACAAAAGGATACTGCTACTTTCACGGCACCATTTACTACCACTGCCAGCTTGCAGTTATCTATATAAGTTTATTTCTAACATAGTTTTTTTTGTCATTTCTTATTGATCCAGTTTTGTTTCTGTGCTGCAGTTCTTCATGCAAGCGAAATCCATCTGTCCATCTGATCCACTAATATATAACGAGTTGGGTGTTGTAGCTTATAATATGAAAGAGTAAGAAATCTTCTGGCTTTCGTTATCCTAGTATGATGTAGCCACTGAATGCCCCACATTAGTTGTAGAGGATTCGCTCCAATAATAGCTTTCCAAAGAGGGGCGGGGCTTGAGTTTACGACAAAAGTGTCATGTTAGGCAGGGCTCCGGGACAATCTTGAAGTACAACAGATAGGAAGTTTACTACAAAAGTGTCATGTTAGGCAGGGCTCCGGGACAATCTTGAAGTACAGCTGATAGGAAGTTGTTGAAGTCTTAATGATGTTACCCATGATGTACATATGCCTTTTTGGAGGTTCTTGAAATTTTGAACAAAATTCTTGCTTCAGCATGCAGTCCTATATGCAGAGTTATGATATCTCTATGACTTTGTTTTCTAAATTATTATGCACTTTTCCGTTCAACAGATTTATGATATTTCATCTTATTTGATTGGGTAGTTTGCTGGATAGGAAGTTATCATAGTAATATCAGATATTTTTCTGTGTTCGTTGTTCTTGGGACTTGATATTCTTGTTTGTTTAATGTTTAGGTATCAAAATGCAGTTCAGTGGTTTGAGTTAACACTTGATCATACCTCATCCTCCATGAATGAAATGTGGGAACCAACATTGGTGAATCTTGGACACGCACTGCGAAAGCTGAAGTAAGTGAATAAGTTGCATCACATGCTATATTTTAGCTCATAAATTGGCTGGCTTTTATCTTGTTTATGCTAGCTGAGCTAGATACTTGCCAAGACCAATCTCATTTACGTGCCTCTATGATGAATGCAGTTATATATCTGAATGTGAGCAGCAAAATGCAAGGGAATGTAAAATTTCTTTATTTTACACATCAGCAGTTCCTCTGTAAAACTTCTTAGTCTACAAAATAAATGAACAGTTTTTTGGAGCCATCACTTGGCTATATATGAGTGCATTTAAACTCCATGGGATCGTTTGTTTGTAGAGCCACATGAAGCTACCAACCACATCAGAATTTATTTGATACCCTAACCCTACATACAATATAGTGCGTTTCTTTCGGATAAACTACATCAATGTTATTTATGGTTTGTTGTTATGCGTGGATAAGTATAACTATGAAGATAATGGTACTTTATTGTTAGCTCTGATCAAACTATCATTTGCCAACTGACATTTTATTGTTCCACAGGAAATATCAAAAAGCAATATCATATTATGAAAAAGCGCTCACTTTTCCAACAAAAACTCTGAGTGCATTTTCTGGCCTTGCTTATACCTACCAACTAATGGTATTTCCCTGATCCTTTTTTGTGTTCTGTACATTCTTATTTCTGTTGCATGACATCCTCCTAATGTATGACATAATTTTGATGCACCCTGGAATAACCATTTTGCTTTAGCCATGAATAATCATTATATGTCCATAATGTTGAAACTTGAAAGCCTAAGCTCATATGTGTCCATGTTACACTGATGTGTGATACATGTAAAGGAACACTGCATTTTCTGAAAAAAACTTTACAGGGATAGTATAGTATGTATTTAGAAAGGAAAATATGTAGACAATATTAGAGGTGTGGATGTGGAGGCAGCAGGAAGTGTTTGCTGGAGGGTGTGCACATGAGTGAGCTGGGTAGACTGGAGGCTGCGCACATGAGCGAATTGCGTTGAGGCGGTGCTTTGGATAGGGGAGAGTGTTGACCAGGGTTTACATCTGAGTTGGGCTTGTGCTGTAATTTAAGGTGTTTGGGGGCAGGGAGTATCCCTATGTTCCCCTTTTTAGTAGCGTCTTTTAAGTCGACTTAGAAGACGATCCTGAGCTTGGTTCTTTATCCAATGGAAATTGAGTAGTTGCACGTTATAGATGTTGTATACAACTTGTCCGACTTAGAATTGTAACTAGTTACTTCTCAGATGGATTAGACATAGCAATCCTATTATTTTACATAACAACATCCCTCAATACTTTGATATACACATATTGCAGTGTATCCCATACGCAGAGAACAGTTTTTTTTTTTGGAGTAACTGGGTAACACGTGGTTACAGCCCTTCTGTACGGAACTCAATAATTAGGTGTAACTGCGGATCAGTCCATGATGGAAGCCATTAGTAAGTACTGAGAACTTGAGAATAGTGGGGTCTGACTTAGTTTTGAAAGACCTAGTGGGTAATGTTTTCAGACTTTATATGGTGCATGCGTGCTAATTATAATCAAAGCTTACTATACAAACCAAAACAATTAGGCAGGAAGAAGTTTAGACTTCAACACCAATAAGTGCACAGGAAATTGGAAAATATGGTTTTTAGAATGAAAATGATATCCTTCATTTATTTATTTAAGTTTGGCACTTCATTGTTTGAGCTTCGGTAGTGACACCATCATTTATTTTTTAGTAATATTCTTTCATTATACAGGATAATTTTGAAGATGCCATAACTTACTACCACAAGGTGAGTTATTTCGTCTAGCCTTTTTTGTTTAAAAGAGTGTTTTCCATTAAGCACCTTTATTCTAGAAGTTAGGCCAACATGCGACTTCCTTCTGCAAAATATATGTTTACTGAAATCGTCCATTTTATTTTCCACTCCGTATATGCACGTACGGAGTAGTTCATAGTTTCATACGGATGGATCGTTGGACAAATAGAGATGGTTAAAATGGGAACCATCACATCATTTTTCAGTTCTTTCATTTCGTCAACAAAAGGTTAGATTGTGAATTTTCTCATCTCTGTTTTTCTTTCAGGCTCTTTGGTTGAAACCGGACGATCAGTTCTGCACAGACATGCTAACATTAGCTCTTGAGACCAGTTGCCAAAGCACTGCTCGGACAATATAGTTTAGGCATAATCGTTGCTTGCAAATATTTGTTTTGCCAAATATGGCCCTTTTGAGAAACTAAACACATGTATGGGCCCCTCGTGAAGACTATTTCTAAATCTGTCCTCTGAGATCGGCGCCAAAGAGGATGGAGCCGAACTTGTAGAGCCAACCTCCGTTTTTAAATTACGAAACCAAAACAGGTGTTCGGTGCCGAAAGAGGATGGCGCCGAACTGCACAAGCTCGGCTCCGATCTCTTTGGCACCGACCCCAAGAGGGCAGATCTAGAAATAGTTCTGGTGAGGGGCCATACATGTCTTTAGTGTCTCAAAAGGGCTAGATTTGGCAAAAGTACTGCAAATTGCAACGGGTGCTGTTGTAACTTAAGGGTGTTGCCCTGGCATCAAATACAATTGATTCATAGCCAATTGTTGTAAAGTTATTAATGTTGTAATATATGTAATTGCTCAAGTTCATTTGTAACCGAATAGAAAGATACTGGATTTCTAGCTTACTATTGAGATTTAGTAGTTTTTTAATAATTTAATGTCAATACCACAATTCGCTTTCTCCAAGAGTAATATTTTTTTCCGGGAACATCAGGGGTACTATTTGCCCAATGTACATAGTTGGGAACATCAGGGGTACTATTTGCCCAATGTACATAGTTTTATTATTTTCTTCTACTAATATTTTTGCTGTGAGCAGTTCTGTTAACCCTGAGGATGAAGACTTGTCCTTATTCAGCGGGCGATCTGAAGGTAATGAATGGTCAGAAGCTGTATCGTGATATTTTATTCTCGTCAATTCGCGTGGTAAACTGCTTATGGATTCTTCTTGGGTAAACGTGCGGTAAGATTCGTCAACCTTGGGGTGTGATTTGATTATTCTTCTTTGATTTTGACAGGGTTCGGGTTTAACTGAACGAGTACTATAACCTCTCTGACAACAAGTACCCGTTAGTGTATTTTTGGAGTACGTTCATCTGTGCTCACTTAATTCAGTCTTGTTTTGATTGGAGCTCTTTATTGATGTGTTTAACTACGGAAGCATCTGTCGGTGGTTGTTGATCTGTCGTAGCCATCGTGTGCCTAAGACTAGCCACAATGGGAGTATTATAGCCAATATCATGCATGCCATGTTGGAAAAAATCTGATGTGACATAATAAATAATGAAGAAAGAGAGGATGGTGGTATCTATCTATGTTACGGTATCATAGCACGTAAAATAATATATTTTAATAGCAAGTTAATCTTGTACAGATATTTGTATTGGGATAGTACAAATAAATAAATGAGATGTGTCTATGATACTATTATATGATACTATGCATTGTAGAGGTAGTATCATATACTAGTATCATATGCATGATACCGATCTATGATATTTCCCTTTGTGACTAGTCTAATGCTCATACATCGAGTTTAATAATTTGTAACCACTATTAGACTAGTAGAGTCTACAGCAATGAGGAGATTTGTGCATGCGATCGTGCCAAAAAGGCGCTAAAGAGACTTGCACTGGACTCAAGCCCGTGGATTTGGATCGTGGCAAAGCGACCGACGCATTTGCAGATGTGGGTTAGCTAGCTGACCAATACAATCAACCTATCGAGTACATCGCCACCTTCCATCCACCACCCGACTCTCAAAGGAAAAAAACGCCACAGCCTAGGAGGACCTGAGCCAAACCAGATCTCCTTCCTCCCGAGGTCTCTCTATTAAGAAGCACAAGCAGAGCGCCACTCAGATCTCTCCGCCCCTTCCTCCCCTCGTGCCCCGAGCCCTCTCGCCTCGCTCGTCAACGGTAGGACGAGAGATGGCATCGCCGGCCGCGGGCGCGGCCTCGGCGCTTCTCCTCCTGCTCGCCTTCGCCGTGGCGGGCGTCCTCTCCGACGGCTCCGACCACCGCTACAAGACCGGCGAGCCTGTCCCGCTCTACGCCAACAAGGTCGGGCCCTTCCACAACCCCAGGTGAGCGAGATCTTCCTCCCTCCAGATCCCGTTGCTAGCGGGTAGTGCGCCTGAGGACGATCGGATCCGTCAGATTCGTGGTAGCGGGCGCGTGCCGTGGATTGTTCTCTGTCTGATACCGGGCGGGATGGTTCGGGGGTTTACGCTAAGTAGGTCCATAGCGCAAAGTTTTTGGAGATCTAGCAGAGAAATCATGCGTGGATTGGGCAGAATCGCGACTGTAGTTTAGTACGCTACCTAGTTTCTAGTTGGCTTCTATTTCGTTATAAACCGTCGCTTTGCATCGGTTTGGGCGCCAATTCTGGATGCACTGAACCTTTTGTCTGCCAGCGGCAGGATCGGATCTGTTTGTAAAGCATTTTTTCCCTTCCTAAACGCCATTCTCACGCCGCCTTGCTCCTTTTCCTTGCAGCGAGACGTACCGGTACTTCGACCTCCCTTTCTGCTCTCCAGGTTAGTCTGTCACCATGCCTCCGGTCATTACTTGCTCGGCTTGGTAACAAGTCCATTCTCAAAATCATGTTGTGCTTATAGATGACCTTTATTTCAGAAAGTGAGGGAGAAGAGCGAGGCCCTTGGCGAGGTCCTTAACGGGGATCGGCTGGTCGATGCGCCCTACAAGCTTGATTTCCGCGTGGATCATGATTCCAAGGCGGTTTGCTCAAAGAAGCTCACCAAGGAGGATGTGGTCAAGTTCCGCAACTCGGTAGCCAAGGACTACTACTTCCAGATGTACTACGATGATCTCCCGCTGTGGGGTTTCATCGGTAAGGTGGACAAGGGGACCAAGGCCACGCCCCCGAGCGAGTGGAAGTATTACCTCTACAAGCACATTATCTTTGACATCCTCTACAACAATGACCGGGTGATCGAGATCAATGTGCACACTGACCAGAGTGCGCTGGTTGACCTGACGGAGGACAAGGAGGCCGATGTGGACTTCCTTTACACTGTCAAGTGGAAGGAGACGCCTACGCCGTTCGAGAAGAGGATGGAGAAGTATTCCAGTTCCTCCAACATGCCGCATCACTTGGAGGTTCATTGGTTCTCCATCATAAACTCTTGCGTTACGGTCCTTCTCTTGACAGGGTTCTTGGCGACAATCCTCATGCGAGTGCTGAAGAATGATTTTGTTAAGTAAGTTTCTACCAACTTCATTTTTTCACGAGATAACAAGTTTTCCTCTAATAATATAATGTTTTCTATCCCAGACGTGCTCGAACAATGTTTATTTTTTATTTAGTCCTACTGCACTGCCGTACATTACGGAAACATACGATGTCAAACCATAGGTTTTGTTTTGTTATTAGTTACTGCAAAAATAGGTAACCATGATAAATTTGCACGAAACATCTCTGATATAGTTATTTATGGCCTATTTGAAGGATTTCAAATACGCAGAAATAGGAAAAAGACTGAAGAATTGCAATGTCTTGCCCCACTGAATCCTACATGATTGAATTTGCACTATTAGGACTTTCCAGAGGTACTGCCAAGAAACCATGAGGACAAATTCCGAAGTTGAAAATTCCTTCTATCAAACAACCTATGTAATAAAAATTCCTAAGGATCATTTGAATGAAAGAATATTCTGACAGTTTTATCATGAATAGATATGTAATGTTATCTTGAATGGATATATAATCTTATCATGAATGCATATAACTTGCATCCATTGTTCTATGCATCCTGCCAGCTCCACCAATGGTTATTCCAATCCTCAATTCAACCAGATATGTTAGAGCTGAGAAAATTTACCTTCCCTAGATTCTAATTAGGAAAAGATTTTATGGTTGACTTCGAGTTTTCTTTGCTTACTTTAGCTCATGTTGCCCTTAATGGACATGTTCATATTTTTCACCTATTGTATCATTTATTTAGTGATTGCCCAACTGATTTTCTCAGTTTATGTCTGCTCTGTTGACATATACACATAAGAACATTAACTGCGTTTCTTCTCTTTGTTTCTAAAATTGTATGTTTTCATTTGAAGGTATGCCCATGATGAGGAAGTAGCTGATGACCAAGAAGAGTCTGGATGGAAGTATATTCATGGTGATGTCTTCCGGTTCCCCGCGAACAAGTCATTGTTTTCGGCTGCTCTTGGCACTGGAACTCAACTGTTTGCTCTGTAAGTGTCGATATTTTTCTTTTTTGCCTATACCATTACCGTATCTTGCATGAATAAAAATCATTCAGTTATCTTATCCCTTGAATGCACATATCTAACGGTCTGTTTTGTAATTGGCAGAACAACCTTTATATTCCTGCTTGCACTTGTTGGAGTATTCTACCCTTACAATCGTGGTGCACTTTTCACTGCATTGGTGGTCATCTATGCACTTACTTCAGGAATTGCTGGGTACATTGCAACCGCGTTCTATTGCCAGCTAGAGGGAACAAACTGGGTATGCGTTGTCTTTATTTATAAGATAACCCTAGATTCTTCTGTTACGTTGATTTTCGAATGCATTATATTCAATGTGGTCTAATGCTATCATTTTATGTTTTCTCAGGTGAGGAACTTGCTATTAACAGGATGCCTGTTTTGCGGTCCTCTCTTCCTGACATTCTGTTTCTTGAACACTGTTGCTATTGCTTATAGTGCAACGGCGGCATTGCCATTTGGCACCATCTGTGTCATTGTGCTCATCTGGACCTTAGTTACATTTCCTCTACTAGTTTTGGGAGGCATTGCTGGTAAAAACAGCAAGAGTGAATTCCAAGCTCCTTGCCGTACCACCAAATACCCTAGGGAGATCCCCCCACTTCCCTGGTACCGGACAACAGTTCCACAGATGGCTATGGCTGGATTTTTGCCTTTCAGCGCCATATATATCGAGCTCTACTACATCTTCGCTAGTGTTTGGGGCCACCGAATCTACACCATTTACAGCATCCTCTTTATAGTCTTCATCATCCTCCTCATCGTCACTGCCTTCATTACTGTTGCCCTGACATACTTCCAGCTTGCTGCTGAAGACCATGAGTGGTGGTGGAGGTATTTTTTTTCTCTTTGAATGATTAATTCTTTGGGAGCATCAATAACTCCGTCGTTCACTACTAGTCTACTATACTAGCGGTTTAAGATTTCTGTAATAGATTTTGTAGGACACAGCAGCCCTGCTATATTTTGTTGGTAATTTAGCTTCTGATCTTAGTTTTCTTTCTGTTACATCTGCAAACTATGTAGTACAGAGATATTCTAATTGGTAGAATATTTTACTGTTGGTTGAGTCTTCACTTCAGCCATTGTCTGTTAGTTTAGGAATCAGTGAGGTGACCCATTTTTTTTCCGATAACCATTCCTGTTTCCAGTTAAGAATCTTGTACATTGATTCTTTGACTGCTCATTCTCTTTTCATCATAGTTTGTCACTGAAGGTTAGCGCTATAACGAAATCTGTTATAGCTCTCGGGTTCAAGTTGTGTTTTTCTTATGTGTACATATGCTGCTATGCTACAGACCAAGTACTGAGCTCTAGGGATGGGAATGGATTGCATATGCACTGTATATTGGTCATACCATATTAGCATCTGTGTTTTATGTCAATCTGGATGCATATTTCAATATTTTAGAAATTACTGTTTGGATAGAAAATTCCTTACCCCTTCAAACCCAATGGATTTGGATTTATATCCATTTTCCATCCTGGGTGAGCTCTGCCCTGGTTCATTATAGAATGGCCACTTAAACAGATTATCAGCACTTTTGAAATATGGTCAATTCCACCAGTAACCATTTACCCCCTTTTCTGTTGGGAAATCTAGTAAAATGTTGTGCTGAACATTTTTTGTGACGTTTTCTTATACAGGTCATTCCTATGTGGAGGATCAACTGGATTTTTCGTGTATGGCTACTGTCTGTACTACTACTATGCACGATCGGATATGTCTGGCTTCATGCAGACATCTTTCTTCTTTGGTTACATGGCCTGCATCTGCTACGCATTCTTCCTGATGCTCGGCATGATTGGTTTCCGTGCCGCCTTGTTCTTTGTTCGGCACATATACAAGTCAATCAAGTGTGAGTAAACTTGCGATGGAGGATGAAGAGCAGCAGAGTTGTACTCCTTTTTGGTGCCGCTAAGAAGTCCCAGTATAGAAAAGGTTAGCTCTCGCGTGCAACAGGAAGCAACTAGAGATTGGCATGTTTCAGATTAGGCCATTATTCATAGGAACAGGTAATGAACCTATAAATTTGTTTCTCCTTGTGCGACTGGTATGATAAATCGTCTTTTCCTTCCTCCCATGTATTATCTCCGATGTGACATCCGGACAGTATTACTTTGTTGAACTATGACCTACATGAATATCTGTGGAAGTTCTTATTGTGTTATGTCATATTCCCTATGGCAGAATAACTGAAGTGTAGAGATGATGCCTCAAGAAGGGCACGTCCAGTTAATTTGTACTGTTGTACTTGTACCGCTTGCGTTCTTGTTAATGTATTATGAGTTTAGTTTCTATAATCTGCTTGCTGAGTTCATTGTTGTGGCTGGTTTGCAAAAACTTGCCATGTGGCCAAAAACCTATTTAGTCAGACTCTCTGGTGTTTATTTGTTCGTGTTGAATTTAACTTGTGACACTGGAAAAGAACTGGAGAACGGAGTCCTGGATTGAGTGAAATCAATAGAATTCGTAATAACCTGTAGCGGTAGTTAGTCCAGTATAGTGCTTGCTGTGAATGGTCGCATAATTCTCTTGCAACATCTATTGGCCATATTATTACAAAAAAAAAACTTCATTTTACATGGGATTAAGTGAGGCACCGTGTCAACCTGTTATATTGCTTCTCGTTGCACTTACCGACTAATCTTGGTGATGCAGCGCGTGCAGGCGACGGCATGGACTTGCCGGTCTCCCCTTCGCCTGCAATACAACAAAACTGCAAGATGGCATGATCAAGGCCTTCCTTTCTACTCCCTCCGTTCCACTTTAATTGACTTGCTATCCACCACATGTGGATGTATCTATATATGAACGGAGGGAGTAGATCGTCGCTGTATCAGCTAACTGGCTAAGGATAACACTTTTTCTTGCACACGGCAACGCGGAAACATGAAACAACAACTCTTCGGTAAAACGCCGAGACAAGGATAAAAAATCTACGATGCGGACCACTGCACCGAACAAGCCGCAGCAGCGTTCGTGACGTTTTTGCACCGGGCGTCCTCTGTGCACAAAATACGCCACGTCAAGACGAAAACGATTCGCCAGAGTTTCCGCTTTTTTTGGGAGCTTACGTACTCACAACCACCAGCCGAGCTCACCTCACTTGTCATGCCGTCAACGCCTCGATCGGGAGCTTGTATATAGCTGTCGTATCCTGCCGGATTTAATCGAAAGTGTCAGGCACGCCTCCCGCTGCAACCCACGCCGTGCAGACAGAGAACCTCAGCTCAACCGAACTCCCAAGTCCCGACTCGAGCCATGGTCGCCGGCAAGACGGCCGCGGGCATGCCGCGCATCGGCATGGGCACGGCGGTGCAGGGGCCCAAGCCGGACCCCGTCCGCCGCGCCGTGCTCCGCGCCATCGAGCTCGGGTACCGCCACTTCGACACCGCCGCGCACTACGACACCGAGGGCCCCATCGGCGAGGCCGCCGTCGAGGCCGTGCGCTCCGGCGCCGTCGCCTCCCGGGACGACCTCTTCATCACCTCCAAGCTCTGGTGCAGCGACGCGCACCGCGACAGGGTGCTCCCCGCCCTCAGGCAGACCCTCCGGTACGCATCTCCTTCTCTGATCTGCTTGGCTTGCATGATAATTTAGGACAAGAATGATCCGTGGTTTAGACTTAGACTCGGAGTAGCACTAACATACTAATCGTGGCCACTCGTTCGTAATACTGCAGTCTTTTGGTGCGTGATAAAAGCCTAGAGAACATTGAATCAATTGCTAATATGAACAATTTACTGCTGAAATGGAACCTAGAAACAAAGAATGAGAGACACATACATGGAATCGACTAGAAATGTGTAGTCCAGCCCAGTAGTTGAGCTAACCGCTTGAATTCCACTAGGAAACTAAGGAAAGAGTGGAATGGATTTGGCCGTTTTTTTCCCCCCCATACGACCCACATTGGCCGGGTTCCACTATCATCAGATAACGGAACAAACCACCAGCATCCCACCACCACGAACTTACAGGTTCCAAAAAGGACCTAACTACAGCAAAACTACAAGCAAGGTAACACGACACAGGATCAATTCAGAGCAGCCACATCAAAGCTCTCAACGCTACAAACTACATCTATTCGCAGAGGCCACACGACCAAGCAAAACAATCGCGTGCCCTGCCTCCAGTACAGCAACCGAGAGCCAACAAAAACACCAGCAGCCACCGAAATTTTTCCTCCCACCTTCTCTTCTTTCTTCACCTTTGCGCCTCGTCTCCCTGCTCAATCCTCATCAGGTCCAAACTGTCAGCTCCATTGTCTTCTTCTTCAGATCCCGCATTCCGGACTCCCAGCGTCAGTTGAGTGACATCACCTCTCGCCACTTCATGCTCCAGCGCAACCCTCTGTAGCCTTTCAGCTCCAGTTCGTAGAATCTCCCTTTCAGCTACATTATGGAGGCCTGCCCAATGTGTAATAAAAACACAAGCATAGCAAATTAAGTCAGCCGGGGAGCTAATTAGCTTCCTTTCAAAACAGGCTCGATTACGTAGTTTCCAAATAGCCCAGCAAACTCCTGCCAAAGCAGTTATTTGCACTTTACGACTCGCCGAGGTGACCTGTGGCATCCACCAGAAATATTGCAAGAAAGATCCAGGTCTGGTAGTGGCGCCAAGAGAAGTGGCCACCATGGACCATACATACTTTGCTGCTGAACATCTAAAGAAAAGATGTAAGATGTCTTCTTCTTCGTCACAAAATTGACATTTTGTATTCCCCACCCAATTTCTCCTCTTCATGTTGTCTTTGGTAGCTATAGCATTGTGCCATATCAGCCACAGCCAAACTTTTATCTTGAGTGGCACCTTTGCCTTCCACAGATGTTTAAAACTTCTATCCACCCCCACATTAGAAAGCTTCTCATACATCGATTTCACCGTGAAAACCCCTGTTTTCGTCCATTTCCATTTAGGTCTGTCCTCCTCTGAATTTAAAGCCACTCTAGCAAGTATATCTTGTAGGTCTCTTAACTCATTTTGTCGGTCTCCATCCAACCATCTCCTGAAAGACAAAACCCATCTTCTACCAGCCATCTGTGCAACAGTTTGCTCCTGTTCCTGACAAATCTCAAACAGCCGGGAAATTGGTCCTTTAGTGGCATCTGCCCGCACCATGCATCAGCCCAGAAATCCGTTCTTTTGCCATTGCCAACTACCATCATTCTCCCCTCCAAATAAATTTCCTTTACTTTCAGCAAGTCAGACCACCCTGTTGAGTCCATGGGCCGTTTCTTAATATGAAAAATGCCTTTTTCACCCAGATACTTTCTTCTGACAAAAGTTTGCCAAGGCCCCTCATCCGCCTCTAATCTCCACCACCATTTACACAGCAAACTGATGTTAAACTTGCGTAAATTTTTTATGCCCAGGCCACCTTTTCTCCTTGGCTTGCAAACCAAAGCCCATTTGACGAGGTGATATCTTTTCTTTCTTGCCCCACCGTACCAGAAGAAAGCTCTGGTCGGTTTTTCAATCTCCTCCAAATTAGTTTTGTGAAACAAAATCATAGACAAGGGATAGACAGCCACACTAGATACACAAGAGGTGATCTTGGTGGTTCTGCCTCCAATTGACATCGATCCACCCATCCAACCGGCCATTTTCTTTTTAACTTTCTCTCCCACGTATCCCATCTCTGCTACTGTACATTTTCTACCACAAACGGGAACACCCAAGTATTTGATGGGCCACTGCCCTTGTTGACAGTTAAACAGCTCAGCATAAGCATTTAATTTCTCATCATCAGGCATTATCATCATTACTTCACTTTTCTCAAAATTTATTTTCAGACCTGACATAGATTCAAAGAGATACAGCAGCAGTTTCAAATTCACCGCACCCTTCATATCATCCTTAATAAACAAGATGGTATCATCAGCGTACTGTAGGATTGCTATACCTTTTTCAAACAGATTATCCGCTAAGCCAGTAAACAGACCATTCGCCTGCGCATTGTGTACCATTTTTGCAAGGCATCCCCCAGCCATGTTGAACAAGAACGGAGACAAGGGATCACCCTGCCTGACCCCTTTGTAACTGCCAAAATATGGGCCATTTTCATCGTTCACCCTAACATTCAACGTCCCCTGCGTGACAGCATTTTTGAACCAGACCAACCATTGATCATTGAAACCTTTCTTTCTGCAGCAATCAAACAGAAATTCCCAGTTTACCTTGTCGTACACCTTTTCGAAGTCAAGCTTAAGAACGACACCTTGCTGCTTTTGATATTTCGCCTCTTTCAAAACCTCCTTCAAAATGGCCACCCCATCCACAATATATCTCCCCTTTATGAATGCAGTTTGACAATCATCTATCAGTTTATCCATCACAGCATCAACTCTCAAAGTTAGAGTTTTGGTGAAAATTTTAAAGAGAACCTGCAGCAAACAGATAGGCCTAAATTTTTGGATCCTATCTGCATCCTCACCTTTCGGTATCAAAATGATCGTGCCATAATTAATTCTGCTCAGATCAAACTTCCGCTGGTAGAAGTCATCAAACATTTTCATCATATCATCTTTTATCACCGGCCAACAATGTTGGTAGAACTCCACAGGGATACCATCTGGACCAGCCGCTTTGTTCTTCTCCATTTGCTCAATTACATTCCTGATTTCAACTTCAGAAAACGGTACACTGATATCTTCCCTGTCCTGATCATTCAGCCTTTCATCTTCCCCCCAATTTTCTGCAGCCAAACTAACCCCAAAGCCGTTGGCAGGCCCAAACAGGTCTTTATAGAATCCCGTGGCATATTTTAATAACTCCGGCGTCCCTTGAATCACCTCTTGATCACTTTTGAGCGAAAAAATCACCTTCTTGCTCTTCCTGCCAGTGCCACTAGCAGTCCTGTGAAAATATTCTGTGTTGTTGTCTCCTTTCAGCAACCACGTTTCACTCGATCTTTGGAACCAGAATTGCTTTTCTTTCTCATAAATTGCCATCAATTCTTGCTGCACTTGAGTTTTCCTTGCCATCTGCCCCTTGGATAAAAGGCTATGTTCTTCCATCTCCTCCAATTCTTGTAATTCAGTTGTCAGTTTCTTCTTCATAGCTTTTTCTTGCCCCTTTTTGTTAGCCCCCCACCCTTTTAAATCATTTTTCACATTCTTCAATTTCAATTGCATCACTTCCAGGCTATTTTTCGCCCGTACCGGTTTGTCCCAATTTTTTTTGACCCTGGTCATGAAGTCGGGCTCAGATAGCCACTGTTTTTCAAATCTAAATTCCTTCTTCCTAGGTCCCTGTCCCTCCATTGTATCCAGGATTAGAGGACTATGATCTGACACCTCTCTAATCAGCTTGTGTACAGTTGTTAAGGGGAACATTTTTTCCCACAATTTGCTCATCAAGAATCTGTCAAGCTTTTCCAAAGTCGGAGTTGCCTGATTATTGGACCACGTATATTGTCCACCAGTCATATAGATCTCTCTCAGTTCACAGGTATTAATGATCGAATTAAACATATCACTCCACTTACTATGTCTCATCACCTTGTTCTTCTCAGAGGAAAAGCATAAAATATTGAAATCACCACCCACCAAAATTGGCAGCTGTTGGTCTTGACATACCTCTGCCAGTTCCACCAAAAAACTTTCCTTCTCACACTCTTGAGCCGCCCCATACACAACGATCAGACACCATGGAATGGATTTGGCCGTATGACTGGTCCTACTAGCTGCCTCAAGCTACACGCAATTCTCGAGGCCATGAGGTTGTCATGTTCATATGCATCTTTCAGGCATATCAATTCAGTTGAGTTCCCCACATCACAACGGTGTCAGTCCAAGTTCCAACTAATATGGTTCATTCTCACAATTTCACACCACAGTGATCTGACAACCTAGACAAGAAAACAAGTAGAGAACTCACGGGCACGTACAGCCAGCATACCAGTTCCAACAAGACACTAGCTGCTGGAGCTGGAGTCAGCAAGCTAGAGCTAGCTAGGTAGCTCCAGAGGCACAGATCAAATCAGTCCCGTCCTGCATCGATCACCTCTCTCAAGACACTGAAACACTGAACCAAATATTGCAAGTGCACTGTTTGATGAGCTACTGTTCGTGTGACTGTTTCGGTAGTATTAACCATGACGCATAGACCTGAATTTTACCATGATGCATTGGCACTACAGAAACCTTCAGATGGAGTACGTGGACCTGTACCTTGTCCACTGGCCGGTGACCATGAAGGCAGGGCGGTTCAAGGCCCCCTTCACGGCCGACGACTTCGAGACGTTCGACATGCGGGCCGTGTGGGAGGCCATGGAGGAGTGCCACAGGCTGGGCCTCGCCAAGGCCATCGGCGTCGCCAATTTCTCCTGCAAGAAGCTCGAGACGCTTCTCTCCTTCGCAACCATCCCTCCCACCGTCAACCAGGTCCCTAGCTTACCAAAGACTTCAGAAATGATCAATTAAGCTGCTGTTTTCGTTGAAAGAAAGGTCGACTGATCATTTTGTTTTGGTTGTTTGATCATGGCGCGGCAGGTGGAGGTGAACCCGGTGTGGCAGCAGAGGAAGCTGAGGGAGTTCTGCAATGGGAAGGGCATCCAGCTGTGCGCCTACTCGCCGCTGGGCGCCAAGGGCACGCACTGGGGCAGCGACGCCGTGATGGACACTGACGTCCTGCAGGAGATCGCCGCGTCCAGGGGCAAGACCGTGCCGCAGGTGTGCCTGCGGTGGGTGTACGAGCAGGGGGACTGCCTCATCGTCAAGAGCTTCGACGAGGCCCGGATGCGCGAGAACCTCGACGTCGGCGGCTGGGAGCTCACAGAGGAGGAGCGCCGGAGGATCGCCGAGATCCCGCAGCAGAAGATCAACCTGGGCAAGCGCTACGTCTCCGACCACGGGCCGTACAAGTCCCTCCAAGAGCTCTGGGACGGCGAGATATGACGCCGTGTACCTCTGCCCTGTGCTGTGTTGTGGCTGTCCTTGGCTGATCCGGCGGCAACCGTGGACAGTCTCACGCCGATATGATTTCCCTTGTACAGTAATAAAAATGATATTCTGCATTGCGTTTCTTTGAGTGGAATAAAATGTTTGTAAGTGCCCATTTCATGCCCCATGGATCACCAAATGCAAGAAGGGGGTAAAAAAATGAGGATCATGTTATCTGTACTTAGCATGTCAATCGATCAGATTAACAAGTAAATCAACGCGAATAGCACATCCTAGGTCAAAACGCAGAGGGAAAAAGCAACTGCGGGGAGAATAACACTAAGCAAAACAAAAGACATCGAAGTGTTTTCGGCCAAGTACAGCAACCCTCTTCTAGGTTCTCGAGAAAAATGAAAGACAGCGGCGGCGAGCGGGTTCCATCATGGGCCGTATGCCGAGTGAGACTGAAGCACCCGTCTTCTTGGACTCAGCCGAGTGACGTGACCAGGCAACTGAACCGCGCGCCGGGCACGCCATGATGAGCGGCGGAGCAGCCCGCTGCCGGCTAGCCACCGTGTCAACCTGCCGGGCCCGACAAGGCCGGCGGAGTGCCGTGCAAGGCGCAGGCCTTTCTGGGTTGCGGGTGACAGGAGATTGGCACGATCCATCAAGTCACAAGTGTTAAGAGGGTCTCTAGAACGGAAACTGTTTTTGGCTCCCAAGTTCTAGTGCTCCCTCGGTTTAAAAATATTCAAGAGTCATATTCTTGAGTATAAAAAATTATGAAAAAAATACGGATGTAGGCAATGATGTATCCCACAAACGTGCAAATTTTCAATTTGAAATACATTATATTATGGGCTACACAAAAATAACAAAATCTGGAAAAAACTAGAGATTCAAAAGTATGCATACTTAGATCCACAACTTTCTTATTTTTGTGTAGCTCAAAATAAAAAATATCTAAAGTTGATATTTTGCACGTTCATGGGATATATACTATTGGGTAGACCCGGATTTGCTTTCAGAATTTTTCGAATACACATAAATATGTTTTTCGAATTTTTTACATTGGAGGGAGCACTGGAGCCGGGGAGCGAAAAATCTCCACTAGCCTCTAGAAAGCATTATAAGGAAACCCAAAAAGAGTTTTAAGGTACGACGTTACAACAAATTGCTACCATAAAAACGAATATTCCATCCGTCCGTGTCTTTCTTTTTTCTTTTTTCCCATGGTCATCTTCTGCCCAAATCACCCGCACAATCAACCTCCCCAGCCCGCATTCGCGTGCTCAACTGCTACCGTTACCTCCCAAACTTGCCGCGGTAGCGCGTCGCCATGCAGCCACTGCCACCAGCTCTCTGGCGGAGGAGTTCGACCGGGGGGCGCGCCTTGGCTTCCGCTCCATCGTGTTCCTCTATGACCGTGGCCACACACGCAAGGTTGTCACATATCTGTTTTTCGTGTAGCACGGCGCGCGCGTCGATGACGCAGACGCTCGCAAGTCGCAACGCCATGGTCGGCGAGCCAGCAACTGGCCCGTCTCATCCGCCTTCGGTCTGGCCGTCTTCGCTCCGTTGCACGGCCGTCCTGCCATGAGCTAAAAATTAGAGAGAATTTCTCTGCAATTTTTCCAAAAAAAATGGTTGAAGTTGTAGCGGTAGCGGCGAGGGACTCTCTCTGCACGGCGGCGGCAATGGAGATGGCCGGAATTGACCTCGGGCGGTGGCGAGGAAGGGAGGCTCTGCATGTGAAAGTTCCTTCCCGACGACCGTTTTCTGGGGTAAGTGAAACCATAAAATTTGCGCTGAAACTTTAGGTACAAGGGATATGCATGAGGCTCATTTTAAGGCTCCCCTTAAAAAAAATTAAGGATCCGTCCACTTTATGGAATCTGAAATGGACATTTTTTTCGCCCAAAATTTTAAAAGACAGTTATTTTAAGGTTTTAACCCCTTTTAAAAGACCCGCTAGAGATGTTGTTGGGTACACGACGAGAAACGAAAGAGTAAGAGAAATGAAATGAAGCAAGGGTATCGTTGTGCCATCCTGGCTTTATGAAATTGAAATGAATCTATTGCCAAGGAGCATATGTAGGAAAACAGATGGTTAGCTAGGGAACATTAACCCTTGTAGCTAGATCAAACTACATTGTGAGTCTTTTCCGGACAAACCATGTTTATCCCTCCTCAATTATCTCTGGAAAACAATAATAGTAGCACCAGAAAAATGCAATATTTCAAATAATGCGCTATTTCAGTTTCCAGAAGCAGCAGAGTATCCACACGTTCAGGGTGAAATACAATCTTTTTGGCGTCTGCATAACATTTTTGCTAATTCTCAGTTACCTGAGAACTAACTTAGTGGTAAGTCAAGTTCCAAACCATCAAATTTGCATTCATGTACCTATGAGTTACAAGTTGAATTGCAACTGAGATTTTTTTCAATTGAAAGTGAGATTATAATTGGATTGTTGAACTTTTTTGGTGATTCGTGATTGCAACTGAAATTTGATGATATCTGAGAACTAAGCTAATTCTAATTAGACTGAGAACCGTTTTCTGTAGGGGCAAAGCCAGCCTGGAAGAGTATTGGGGTCATTTCTATTGCATTGGGGTCATTTCTATTGTATTGGGGTACTAATGAGGCATATTGCCACTAATTTATTAAGGGTTTTCATTAGGTCATTGGGGTCATTTGACCCCACAAATTGTATGTAGCTCCGCCCCTGGTTTTCTGGGGTAAGTGAAACCATAAAATTACGCCGAAACTTTAGATACAAGCGATATGCATGAGGCTCATTTTAAGGCTCCCCTTAAAGAAAAATTAAGGATCCGTCCACTTTATGGAATCTGAAATGGACATTTTTCGCCAATTTTTTTTAAAAGACAATTATTTTAAGGTTTTAACCCCTTTTAAAAGACCCGTTAGAGACGTTGTTGGGTACGCGACGAGAAACGAAAGAGTAAGAGAAATGAAATGAAACAAGGTATCGTTGTGCCATCACGGCTTTATGAAATTGAAATGAATCTATTGCCAAGGAGCACATGTAGGAAAACAGATGGCTAGCTAGGGAACATTTACTCTTGTAGCTAGATCCGACTACATTGTGAGTCTTTTCCGGACAAACCATGTTTATCCCTCCTCAATGATATGTGAGAAAGAATAATAGTAGGGCCAGCAAAAAATGCGCTATTTCAGTTTCCAGAAGCATTAGAGTATCCACATGTTCAGGGTGAAACACAATCTTTTTGGCGTATGCAACTGGTTAAATGGCGTGGATCCTAGGTTTAAACTCTTCAGTAGGGTGGGCGCGATTGCCATTATTTGGTCGCTGTGGCTATGTAGAAATGACAAGTTTTTAACGATAAAAATGGTTCTGTTATGCAGGTTATCTATCGGTGTACAACACGCTACGAGCATGGTCGGCCCTGCAGCGTGTGGAGTACCGAGATTTATTTTTGGAGGTGGCGTCGAGGCTGGAGGCTGCGGCCAGGGAGTTATTCTCCCGGCATGGATGTCAACATAGACTCCGGATAGACCTACCATCATCTTAGGCGGATCTACAATTCCGCATTATGATATGTAATTCGTCTTTTTTATTTTTGTTCCGAATTGGTCACTAGTGAACTGGTGGCTGTGTGCATCTTAGCTATGCAGAGCCCGGGTGTAATGCTTAAAACTTTTAAGTAATAAAATCGTTTTATCTAAAAAAAATGCATAACATTTTTGCTAATTCTCACTTACGTGAGAACTAGAACTAACTTAGTGGTAAGCCAAGTTGGAAACCATCAAATTTGCATTCATGCACCTATGAGTTACAAGGTGAATTGGAACTGAGAATTTTTTTTCAATTACAAGTGAGATTATAATTGGATTGTTGAACTTTTTTTGGTGATTCGTGCTTGCAACTGGAATTTGATGACATATGAGAACTAAGCTAATTCTAATTAGACTGGGAACCAGTCACACCATAAACAAAAGGGCCTTATGCTAAACAAAATATGCTAGTTTCACTCCACTTTAAGTTATATATTTGAAATCACTGCATATCAACAAGCATGTGTTGAAGTAACAAATCGAGTACTCGAAGGTCCAAAGTAAGGTTGGTTGGGCCTAATTATTGTGCTGCATCAGATTGAGTAAGATGACTAGAAACGCCAAGTTCTTACTTTTGACCCGGAGCAAAGTTTACTGAAGAAATCATGAGGCAGAGCTCAGACCCCAAGGACAGTCACAGTGATGGAGCATATTCTCTTCTCTTTAGTTACTGCAGTAAAAGTGCCCATCGTGCGTGTGCTTTCGTTTTACTAGGGGACCGTTTCAGTGTTTCACAGGGAATTCAGCACCGGACGATATGGACTGCACTCGCGCATGTGCTGCTGACCAGACCGACCGGCCCGTGCGGTAAAAAGCTGTTCACGTGAATAACGCAGCGCAGGCCACCAAGGGTAAAGGCGTTTTTTGGTTCCTTTTGCAAAAGAAAAGCCACCACCCTGCTGCGATGCCCACTTTTTACTGCCACACACTTGATGCCGCTGGCAGCCTGAATGCCTGATGTCTTGCTATGGAGTTTATTTTGAACTGATTGTTACTATGTCGTTTGGGCGATTCTTCACAGAATTAACGAAGGACAAGAATTATGCTAAAGAAGAAAATTCCAAATCTTGTTGTCCTGCTTTACCCGGCATGTCTCTTAAACACTTTTGTCAAATCCTATTCGCTGATGCTGTACTAGGAACACCGGATCCAAGTTGTGTGGATCAGACCGGTCCATCTATCCAAGTTGTCTTGCTTCATGACCAATTATCAAGTACTTGAAACAGTCGCACCGCTTTTATAAATAAATCACAAACGGCAGAACATATACAAGTTGATGAAGAAACCCTCTTAGCCTGTAGGTCATAAGCAAAACGACATCCAATAGGGTAACGAGAACATCACCAACACAACGTCGAGCAAGAAAATCAGAAAAGCTACACCTAAACTAGGCAACCAAGACTACCTGCCAGGAACGAAACCATGCATCTTGATGAAACCATCAAATGCCGCCACATCAAACATACTAAGCTCACACTCGAGAAGGACGCATACCCTCCCATTTCGAGCCTCGAAAAGCAGATTCTGCAGTACCTCTTCCAGGATATAATGATCACGTATAAGAGATAGAAGACCAGCGAGGATGCCCCATGGTAGAAGGATGCATACCCTCCCGTTCCGAGCCGTGAAAAGCAGATTCTACATTTCATCTTCCAGGATATAACGATCACGTATAAGTGATAGAAGTCGAGCGAGGGCGCTCCATGCTAGAGCCTAAAATGTTTCGCGCCAGGATGAAGGCATGGCCAAACACGCCGACATAATGCAACCAACATGTGTACCCTTGAGCAGGTCGAAGCATAGGCGGAGTTTAGTGCATGTTAGGGGGGCCACAGCCCCCCCCCCCCCCCCCCCCAACAAAATTTGCACATGCACGATGGAATTTTTGCGAGGGCAAGCTCCGCCACTGCGTTGACGCCCCTAAGAGGGTGGCAACGTGACTTGCCACTCACGTTGAGTCCAAAAAGACTACGATTTTCACCCAGAGCCTTGACGCGTCAATGGGACCACAACGATGCCCCAAAAGGGATACGATACCCACAGGCGTCGTCGCCGGCGACGCCGTAGTAGAATTTTTTTCGCTCGGACTTAACCGCCAAAGGTTATAAATATTCTATGTCTCCCATTGTGCCGAATAAAAAAAATTGCGTTGTAATACTTATCTCGACAACTGTTGCGACCCCCTACACTTATCAGCGTCTAGACAAGACATTGACAACAACATAATCCTTTCCTTTGTTGTACTTGACATCAAAGTAAACATTATATGAATCCACTCCATTTTGTATGTTTACGTTTTAGTTTTAGTTCGCCCCCCTAAGATGCTTCGAAACTTCATGGTAATAATATCTCACGATTTTTTATGCCACAGATAATATCGACATGTTTCCAAAGATCTCACGAGTGCATGGAATTATTTGTTATAAACAAAACAATTGGGATTCTTACCCCTTAGTTTCTCAAGAAAATATGGAATAGCCTTCCTTCTTATACAATAATACCACTCCAACACCAACACCACTTGTAACACATTAAATTTCAAAAGTTAAGTTGAGTCCATCAATTAACTGATTTGCTTGAGAAGGTCACTAAATTTTGTTTTGGAAGCAGCCGAATAGGTTTTTTATATTGAAAACAATTGTCGCTCTTCAATTGTATATTTGTTCTACACTAGCTGTGCATTTAAAAAACCCGCAACTCATGTTTTTGCAACGTGCACCCTGTAAATATTCAAAAACAAAATATGTGTATGTTACTAGTATAGGTTTATTTGATACGAGTCAAATCTTTTTTATTTTGCTTTGAAAGATTTGTATATTCTATACTAGTTGCATGTTTACAAATTTGCAACTGTACTCATTACTTTTTAAATTGTGAAGTTCAGTGTTTTTTTTCCTGAATTTTTGTCAATAGTGGTAGGATTTGAAAAATTGGTTGACTTGTGAGTGGTATGGCCCATTAACTAATTATAGAATTTACAGCATCTATAGTGCATGGATAAACGCATTTCCTTGGTGGCCAAACGACATCACGGGCCTTCCTTACATACACACACGTACGACGCGCGTCTTAGCTAGATGCCGCCGCGTGGCTCCTATAGTCCTAACCCGCCTCCTCTTCTCAGGGACTCGCAGGTCACCGCCGAGGCGCCGTGCCCGTCGCCGCCGCCGGCCGCGACTCCCATTGGCACGACGGCGAAGGAGCGCTGGCGGCACTCGTGGCACGTGACCTGCGCGAGCAGCCGCGCGGCGTGGTCGCGGAGCGCGCACGCCTTCTCGAGCTCGCCCCGGGCCCGCTGCCGCGCGCGGCGTGCCTCCTCAAGGGCGCGCTCCGCCGCCGCGGCCTCGTCGCGCGCCCGCGCCCGCTCGGCGTCGGCCGCCGCCTTCTCCTGCAAGGCCCGCCTCACCTCCTCCCTCCCTTGGTCGGCGGCGGAAGAGAGGCCGTCCGGGGCGTAGATGGGGCCGATGGAGAGCTCCAGCTTCGTCGTGGCGTGGGTCTCGTGGGAGGCGGGGAATGCTGTCGTGCCGTTCACCGCCTGCACCTTGGTAGCTGCCGGAGTAGCTGGAGCTCTGGCGGCGGCGTCGAGGGCGGTCCGGGAACAGGATGCCTGGGAAGGGCAGGACGGAGCACCGGGAGCACCGACGGCACCTCGTCGCGCATCCGGCCGGAGTTGCACGCGTCCTGGTGCTCAATGAAGCTCTCCACCCTGCAACAAGCACATCGCCATTAGCACTAGCCCGATCGAGCACGGGATGAACCAACATATCGACCCATGATCTGCATGCATGGAGCCATGGACACTTACGATTCCACCAACCTGTCCCGTCGTTGTCACGAGCAGGCGTATATATATATATATATATATATATATATATATATATATATTATATATATATATATATATACGTCCCATGATTCGCGACGTTAGGTGTGCATGATTGCCGTCGATCTCTCCGGCGGTCGGTCGCCGTGCCCGCCCCTCCGCCCATACGGCAATTCAGCATTTGGCGTGGATGGAAAGCGACCACACGGCGAGTGAGACATGTACTAATCGATAAGACAACGAGACCGATCGATGGATGGATGCTAGCCATCTAATCGGTCCAACAAGATATATACTGGCGGTCTGCCGGAAACGTCCGGTTGGCCGGACCAAACGCGGTGATCGATCCATCCATCGTCCATGTGTGTGCGCACACTAGTGTATACAGCAAGAACTACTGTTGAACCGTGTCCCACGGCACATGAAAAGGGACCACGTCACGCACTAGCTTGAGAAACTCGTTGATTCAGTTGCACGCACCAGTTTGTTCACCCTAAGTGTGTCAGGCGGCGCCCGAACCCGGCCCGCATAAGCTAAAAATAGGCTAAGGTTAGCTGTAATTTTTCTGCTTAGATTTGATCGTTTTGAACTGAAAACGTGCTAAGCGGGCCTATGGCGGGCCGCCGCTTGAAACCTGAGTTCACCCCGAGAACCCGGGCAGTACCCAGTGGTTTGGGTCGCAGTGCCGACCCGAGTTCGTCCCATCGTCGGGAGCAGAATTTCGGGAATTCTCATTGGGTGGGCTTCCTCTATACTAAAAAAAACCCACCAAGGGCTAGTCCTGATTGGTCTTGTTTGTTCACCCCACAAACGTCAAACTTTTTGAAAATTTGAGTATATTTAGTGTATATTCTAAGCTGATCGGTCTTAATTGGCAGAGGAAACGTGCATAGCTGCTCGGTCCGTGACAAGAGAGTGCCAATTATTAAAGTGCTACTAGCTTGGTATCCCAGTGAGTGCTGTTTGTTTTAGAGCACGCACATGGCCTGGCCGTGTGGGTGTACATGCATGGCGATCGATGGAGAGTGGTGCGCGCGCGCTCTCTTGTACTTTGGTGGATCAGGCGGGGTCCGAGGAACGGCCGGAGCAGCTTGTCTCTACCTGCCTAACTACTAGCTAAACCCCTAGCTAGTGCTGCTCTCTGTGGCCACCTCCCGGCTACATGGATCACTAGCCGTACCTACACTAGTTCCTCTGTTCAATGACAAATGCATATGTTACTAGTCTATGTTACTAACTTTATAGTGCAAAATAACATCAAACAAGTAACATAGATGATCTTATTTATCTGCTTGTAGACTCATCTTGTCTTGAGAATCGCTATGTGATAGTAACTACTCCCTCCGTTTAGGTTTATAAGTCCTTTACGTATACCTAGGTCGTGAATTTAACTAATATAATGCAAAAATTAAAATACAAAAATTATACCATTAGAAAATATAAAGTCTGAATTTTCTAATTATATATTTTTTACAATATATAAATCACATTATGTTGCTCAAATTTAGGACCTAGGGATACGTAGAGGACTTATAAACCTAAACGAAGGGACTAGCTATGTTATTCTATTTGTCTCTCTCCTCATTAATTAGTTACCACATCATCTTTTTTGCTTAGGTGACACTTATGTTACCACCTTAGTTACTCTCAGTGTGAGTAGTATGACACTCAGGCCTGATGGCACTTTCAGTTTTCACACGGTGTCCACAGCGCAAACATGCATATTAGTGTATGCTTATGATATCATGATAATATTCCCAAGTAAGTAATGGTTGTATTTCAATTGAACATGTTAGTACTACCTAATAATATCCTATTTTGTTTACATAATGCACGTGCATGCATGTAGCGGTTCAGATCCACAGGCTTAACTAGTGTTAGGAGAGATTTAGTGACATAATTAGAACGGTAGGCCGGTTTCTTTTGAGTCGAGTTTACGGGAGCTAGTGAGTGAGCTACCCAGCAGTGTTGGGAGAATGGTGATCGACGATGAGACAGTTTTTGGTCGATGTGCCGTCGCTTTCCCGCTGGAATTTTCGGTCCTACCGCAATCCGCCATCGAAATGATCATGCGTAGTACGCCCAGCACCCTTTGCTTTTCGATTTCCTCTCCTCTTTTTTTCAGTGGATATATATACTGAACGATGATACTATGGATGGAACCCCACTCGACCTGGATATA
This sequence comes from Poa pratensis, assembly GCA_947311845.1. NCBI lineage: Eukaryota > Viridiplantae > Streptophyta > Magnoliopsida > Poales > Poaceae > Poa > Poa pratensis. The sequence continues at coordinate 23,530,226 of CAMZMU010000064.1, forward strand.
TGTCATCAGCTAACCTCAGGTCCCCGTCCACTTCCGTACGGAAATATGCTATTATGGTCAGCTAGCTAGCTTGTTAAACTATGGAGAAGAAAACTATGGGTGGATCAAACTCTAGTTAGTTCATGTCGGCTAACTACACCTAATCTCTCTTTTTAACCCTTAATCAACATCGATCACACAGCTTTTGTCTTATCTCCATCGAAGGATCGATCTCCATGCGAGGAAGGCTGTACTTCTCCAACCACCAAATAAACATCCGATTTGTTTGGTGTTTAACTATAATAACCTAATTCGTTCTCGTGCGACCGTACGTCGGTGTACGGGATGAAGTACGTCCCCGGCGCATCCTGCTAGTAATTAGCTAGAGTCGACAGGCGGCGGCCATAAGCTTCTATCGATCCTTTTTTTTTTTGACAATAGCTTCTATCGATCCTAAGGATTTTTTTTTTGAGCAAATCGATCCTTTTTTTTTTAGCAAATCGATCCTAAGGAACTTGATTAATCAGCGTTGTAGTGTTGCATGTTCGAACGTACCGGGAGAAGACGCGGCCGCAGTCGCAGGAGTGGCCGCGGGTGCCGCAGGTCTTGAGGTGCGCCTTGTAGTCGGACTGGACGGCGTAGCCCTTGGCGCAGCGGGCGCACACCCACTGCCGCCGACCGCCGTGCTTGCGCCGGAAGTGCTTCTTGATCCCCACCAGGTCGCCCAGCGCGTGGGCCGGGTCGTGGTGGAGGCAGCTCGGCTCCGGGCAAACGAACACGCGCTTCCGCGGCACCGTCGACGCCGCCACGCCGCCTCCTCCCGTGCCGCCGCCGCCTCCGTCCTCCCCTCCGAGGGCGCCGGCGCCCGCTTCACCAGCCGCCACGGCACCTTGTGCCGCCGCCGGTGCATCTGCAGGTTCTGCTCCCGCTGGAACCCCTGCCCGCAGATCTCGCACACGTACCTGTCCGACTCCAGCAGCGTCCGAGGCGTCAGCGCCACCACCTCCGCATCAGGATCTACGTACGTAGTCAGCCGAGCCAGTTAATCCATGGTGCATTACGGTGGTACACATTAGCCAAGTGCTGCAGACTGATCCATATATGATCTCCCCGAAAAAAACCATATATGATCGCCCACATATGCGTTACGTCGATGATCCACGTACATACCTGGAGTGCCGGGAGGGCGCCGCTTGCGCTTGGCGGGGGAAGGCTGGTCGGCGGCCGGCAGAGGTGGCGCCGGCGGCAGCTGCGGTGGCTGCAGCTGGTGGGAGGAGGGGAGGACGACGAGGTGGAAGAGGAGGCCAACATTTGGTGGTGGCTCTTGACTAGTGCCATAAGTGTTGGGGGAGCTTTCTTTTTTAAGGGCTGATCTTCTTACGAGCTACGTACCCTTGCCCACAACAAGCTAGCTACCTAGGTCGCCTTGCCCTTGGCCTTTGGCTTGCTTCCTTTCCCTCTTCTCTTTTTGCTCCTTAGTGGGATAGGGGTGCCAACGGAGGCTTTATGGGGTGGAAAGGTGAAGCTGCATTGTGCTTGTGTGCGCTTCGTGTGTTGTAGAAAGGGTTGGGGCATGAGGGGGGTCATATATAGCTAGGGAGGAGAGATGGGGTGAAAAAAAGGGCTTTGTCTATATCTCTTTGATTGCTTTTGTGCTTGCTGCATCGGTGTGTGGGTGTGGCTCCCTTTCTTTGAAGGAGGAATGTGTCTCATATACTCATTGGATGGGCAGCTTTTATCAAGGCTTTGTTTGTTTGTTTTGGTGGTTTTTAAAGATAGGATCATGAGACTAGTCCCCCTTCCAATCTCATCGACACAATTAGTGAGATGAATGCAGGGGTTAGCTGGGTTGATTAGATCAGCTCTTTAATTGCATGTGGTTGTGTGCATGTTGTTGTTGTACTTCTACTATCAATTCCGCATCTTTCTCTTTCTCTCTCTCTCTCCTAGACATGAGTTAGGCACTGAGATGGGACTTCATTACATGCATTGAGTCTTTAATATTAGAGCTACATGGAAATATATACACAACAAAACAAATATATACCCAACAAAAAGTAGGCCCTTAGGTGCATAGTTGCCTAGACATTTTTCAGCTCCAATCAATTATCACGACCACTGATCTTCATCAACCATTCACATTTTTTGCATACTCCTGTTTCTCAACCCAAATGTTAACTAGGGACAGAGCTAGACGAAGATCAACCAACACCAAAGAGTACAAGATTTTTCGGCAGTTGTATTGAGAGTTAATTGGGTGGTGCACATGCTAATGTTTAGGTCGATCCGGGTGACGAGTTCATGGCTACCCATCACGCAATGGGCGGCCCAGCCCGATGACTCGGCGTCTGACTGAATTCCAGGGTGCAACATCATCTTTGATTTTAAGACAAGTCAAGACAACCAACATGGAATCCCCGTATAAGATTGTGATCTAAATTGGTAGGTTAGGGTTTACCCTTCATCTACTACATGTAAACCGACTGAGCACATCTATAGCCCTACACACCGACCATGATATAAGGCAGGGTAGGTGCCTGTCGAGCGGTACGTCTCTTACGACTTAACCCTACAAGCTAGAACCTCACAACATCCACCACAGCGTGGCCGAGACCTCTGTGATTGCATCTAAGCACAAATAGATAATACATAAGAAGTCTGAAACATGAGTTGGGTATTAAGTGATTCATTTGAACTTAAAATTCATTTCATTCGATTAAATTGGTAAGTAAAATTATCAAAATACCCCTATGTCTAATGGGTTGGGTTCAACCCATTAGACCGAAACGAAATAGAACTCTTGGCCAGTCTAACCGACCCAATGGTCACGCTGTCTCCCTCTCTTGCATGCTCATCTCTCTCTCCCATGACCGAGAATCAATGTCGTGGTCGCCTAGTGATTCCGGCCAGCTCTGGCCGTCTCGACTGCTTCCGCTGGTCGCAGTCAACTTGTCTTACTCTGCTCCACATTCCTATCCAATTCGATCTGGTTTTTGTCCTCTGCCTCCTGCGCGCAACCCCTTACTCCACCTAGGGTTTCTAGGATGGTGTCAGCGCTCGCTCCGCAGCGCTCGCGTCCTCAACTCTGAGCTCCTCGCAACCATGGAGTTGCTGGCGACCTCCCTTGTGCCCTCTATGGCCAGCGTGGGTCTAAGCATCAGTTGCACAGGCCGCCATGGTCACGGGTGATCAGTGGTCATCGTCTCCTCCCAACGACCCCCTCCAGAGTTGCACATGCACTGCCTTGTCGTCTCTGGAGCTACGATCTTGGGCGATAGGTTATGCTTGTCCTCCTTCTCTCTATCTCTCTCGAATTTGAGCTCACTAGCTACACAGTAGCTAGGTTTAGCTTTAGTTTAGGTTCAGTGGATGATTTTAATTTGGTTGGTTACCTCAATGAGTTGTGCCGACGATCTAGAGCTTCTGCTGGTGCTCTAGGGCCTAATAAAAATATGTGATGTTCCTTTTCCTTTATGTGCACCGTCTACTGAAGATTTTCTTCGTTTCCCAGTGTGCAATAGACGAGTGAATGGTGTAGATCTAGCATGTCCAGATCTTTTGTGATCATCTCAGCCGTCTGGAATAACTTCTAGGGAGTGTACACATGCTCTTGATCCTCCCTTTTTATGCTTTCACGTTCTTAGGTGCATAAATTTCATCAATTAAAGTTGTGGCCAACATTTCTGTATATTTCCATGATAGAAACTGATAAGAACAGATGTTGTGCCCCTTTTCCCAAGCATGTGGTGCTCATTAGCAGTGCTAAACACAGTTAGCATTTCCATGAATTGATGCTATGCCCCTCTCACTCACTGGCTTAGATATAACCTCATGCTGGAGTGTAGCTTGTACTTATCGGTTCTGAACAACCTGCTTTTTGTGGCTAGCCTACCCCTCCTCGCTGCTTGACCTAGTTCCTATGATCTAGCAAGATAGTGCTCTGTGGTGTTCGTATGTGCTTGTGATCGAGGAAATAAAATGTGTGTGTGTGTGTGTGAATTTCCTGTGTGCGGTTGTGATCAACTATTTATATCATTTTAGGACAATTTGCTTGTCCTCTGAGGTTGTCACACTAGTATAACTGCATGTGTTGTGTAAGCTGATTGCAGCTAGGCCTTGCTTGGTTCAAGTTTCACAGTTTGGAGTTGGTCCCAAGTTAAAGTTTCATGCAATGTCTGTTTAGCTCCTTTCTTTTAGTGCTTTCGGTGGATTGGTCTTATTATCCATGTGTGCTCCATGTGAGAGCCATGTGGGATCCATGTGAGCAACTAAATATCTAAATCCTACTGTCAAATTCTTACTGTTGAGGTTTCTTTGATGGTTTTGTGTATTTGAGTCGGGTTTCGAATAAATCCAAAGTGGGCTTCAGGTCTGGGTCCAATTGACTGATAGTGTCAGTTTGGATACCAGTATGGTCTGTAGGTTGTTTGTATTTGAATTTGTGGGCTGTTTCATTTGAATTTAGCTAGCTAGACGGCTTGTTGTTGCTGTTGTTGCCTTTAACTTCCTGAAGTTCACTTGATCGTGTACTGTTGCCTCCCTTTCATTCCATTTCTGGTCATTGTTGCCTTTGTCCTCTCCAGGTTGCCTCTATAATCATGATCATGACCCAAGGGTGATCACTCCCTTTGTTGACTTTTGAATTTGAACTCCATTTGCCCTTGTCTTGATCAGGCCATTGCCATTTTTAACATTAACCTGCCATCACCAAATGGTGATGGCAACATTTTAATCCTAACCCCAATTTTCCTTTGTCTTTGTTGGTGTTTGCAAGTACAGAAGATCAACATAGAGTAGAAGATCAAGATTGCGTTTAGGTTTAGCTTAGATTTTTCCTTTGTCTTTTCTGTAATTTTTATTGTTTGTAAAATTCAAATGTAATTGATCCTTGTAAAAGAATGTTGAGATAAGAAATAAAGATATTTGAATTTTGTACTCTACTATTTGATTTCTTTCCAAATGTGACACTTGTAAAGATTTTGAATTCATATATTGAATTTTGAATTTTGAGTTTGTATATTTGAAGAATGAGATGAATTTGTTGATTTGATTCATTATGGATGAATCTTTTAATTCAATTTATGTTTGAAAATAATTTGAGCTAAAATTCAGAGTTTGAGTTTATCTCAACCCCTCTCGGATGCTCCCAGCCGAGTGTTGATCACCTCAATTCCAAGTTTCACAAAAACGAAAAATTTATCCCAAAATTCCAAATACAAATATGCAGGTGCACACATTCTAATTTCTAACCCCGAGATTCCTACACTACGGGTTCTTACATCCTCTCCCTCTTAATAAAAACTTCATCCCGAAGTTTGGACTTCCTGGTAGCTTAGAGATGTGGATAGTCTTGTCTCAAATGCTCTTCTTTATCCCAAGTAGCTTCCCTCTCTGGATGATTCTTCGAGTGTACTTTGCAGTATTTGATTACCCGATTTCGAAGTCTTTTCCAGTTCTCTTCTAAAATATTCGATGGATGTTCTACATATGATAAGTCTGGCCGTAACTCCAGTAACTCATGTGACAATGGCTCTTCTTGTGGTTGTAAACATTTCCGAAGTTGTGAGACATGAAATACATTATGAACTTTCGATAACGTCTCAGGAAATTTCAATTCATAAGCTACTTGTTCTTCTTGTCTCCGAATGATGAATGGTCCTATGTATCTAGGACTTAATTTTCCTTTGACTCCAAATCTTTGAGTTCCTTTTGTTGGACAAACTCTTAAATATACCAGATCTCCAACTTGTGGTTCCCAACTCCTTCGAGTTTGGTCGGCATAACTCTTTATCGAGTCTGAGCAATTTTCAATCTATCTCGGATGATAACAATGTCTTGTTGTTTCTCCTTGACATAATCCAGTTGTAGTTCCTTTTTCTTTCCTGTCTCAAACCAACATATGGGCTATCCACACTTCGTCCATATAGTGCTTCAAATGGTGCCCTTTTAATACTACTTTGGTAAATGTTATTGAATGAGAATTCTTCTAATGGTATGTATTCTTCCCATGATCCTCCAAAATCTAAAGCACATGCTCGCAACATGTTTTCAAGAATCTGACTGGTCCTTTCAGTTTGTCCTCCAGCCTGCGGGTGATATGTTGTGCTAAAGTCTAATTGAGATCCTAAAACTTCATGTAACTTCTTCAATAAGGTTGAAGTAAACACTGACCCTTGGTTAGATACTATCCGTTTCGGAACTCCTTGTTTACTTACAATCTCCTTAACATAGATGTTTACTAGCTTCTCACTCCTATCCGTCTGCTTTACTGCAATGAAATGGGAACTCTTTGTTAATCGATCTACTATCACCCATATTATATCCTTCTTGGCGATGGTCATTGGTAAACCAGTGATGAATTCCATCCCAATCTCTTCACACTTCCGTTCTGGAATAGGTAAAGGTTGCATCAATCCCGCAGGATTTTGATGTTCTACCTTTACTCTCTAGCACGTATGACACTTGGCTACAAATTGAGCTATTTCTATTTTCATATTGATGCACCAAAATATCTTCTTCAAATCCATATACATCTTAGTACTCCCTAGCTATACGGAATATGGAGTTTGATGCTCCTCTTGCAGTATCACTTCCTTTATCTCAGGTATATCTGGCACACAAATTCTGTTTTGATAGTATAATGTACTATACTCGTTCATTTTAAATAGTGATTTCATTCCTTCAGAGATTATCTTCTTCTCTTCAGCAACGAACAAATCGTCGTCTTGCATATTGACAATATTTGTCTTCAAATGAATATTCATGTCACCAATGGTTCTCATGGTTGCAATGTGTCCTTGTGCATTTCCTTTCCACATCTCTAATTGTGCTTGTTCAATCTCATTTACTACCTCCTTTGGTAATTCTCTTACTACCAACACATTACATGTGACCTTTCTGCTCAATGCAGCGGCTACTACATTAGCCTTTCCTGGAGTATAGTTGATACTTTAATCATAATCCTTTATCGAATCCGACCATCTTCTTTGTCTCATATTTAATTCCTTCTGAGTGAAGAAATACTTAAAACTCTTATGGTCTGTATAGAGCTCACACCTTGCTCCATATAAGCAGTGTCTCCAATTCATGAGTGCAAAAACTACCGTTGCTAACTCAAGATCATGCGTCGGATAATTGACTTCATGTGGCCTAGTTGCCTAGATCCATATGCAATGACTTTCCTGTCTTGCATCAGTACACACCCTAATCGTTGTTTTGATGCACCACAATACACCGTATAATCCTTCCCATCTTCTGGTACGGCTAAAACTGGTGATGTAGTCAACTTCTTCTTCTTCAACCCTTGAAAACTTTTTGTTCACACTTCTCTGTCCATTCGAACGGTACATTCTTCCATAATAACTTGGTCATTGGTCCTGATATCTTGGAGAATCCTTCTATGAATCTCTGATAGTATCCTGCCATTCCAAGGAATCCACGTATTTCCTTTCAATTCTTTGGTGCTTGCCAATCCAATACTACTTTTACTTTGTTGGGATTCATGGCAATACCTTCCTTGGAAATCACATGACCTAAAAATTCTACTTGCTTCAGCCGGAATTCACACTTACTGAACGTAGCATATAGCTCATGTTCCCTTATGGTTTGTAACACAATCCTTAGGTGTTCTGCATGTTCTGCGTTAGTCTTAGAATAGACTAATATATCATTAATGAACACAATCGCAAACTTGTCCAAGTATTGCATGAATATTTTATTCATCAGATTCATAAATATGGTTGGTTCATTCGTCAATCTGGCTGCATGGTACTACCAAATACTCATGATGTCCATGCCTGGATACAAATGTTGTTTTGGGGATATCTTCTGCTTTGATCTTGATCTGATGATAACCATATCTTAAGTCAATTTTGGAGAAAAATCATGCTCCTCTCACTTGATCAATCAAGCCTAGAACCGAGGTAAAGGATATTTATTCTTAATCATCATGTTGTTCAAATTCTGATAACATCCACATAATATCCTTCCACCATCCCTTCCATGCATGAAAATAACTGACGCTCCCCAGGAGGATATGCTTTCTCTAATGAATCCTTTATCTTCCAACTCATCCAACTGTGCCTTCAATTCAACCAATTCCTTAGGCCCCATCCGATAAGGTGGTTGTGTTGTTGGTGTTGTCCCTGGTTTCAGATCATTTGTAAACTCAATTTCTCGATCTGGTGGCATTCCTGGTAACTCTTGTAGAAACACATCTTGAAATTCTCAGACTACTAGAATCTGTTTAAGACTCTCTTCTTTGAGCGAATTATACTGCATCTCTGCCTCCAGTTGCGTATGTTTATCACCTTGGTAGACAATCATTCCACCATCATGTCTTCCGACTGATAATGTATGTCTCTCACAATCAATTTGGGCTCCATGATTTGACATCCAGTCCTTCCCAAAATGACTGCTATACACTTCAATGGTAACACAAAGAGATCTGCGTAAAACACACAATACCTGATTGTGATTAATTGTTGTACCTTGATCTGGGTAACCAGTATCCTTCCTCCGGCGGATAAAACAACTATAGGACTATCTGACGTACTACATCTAATCCCATGTGCATCAGTAAATTGTTATGCAATGAATGAAGTAGTGGCTCCAGTGTCAAATAACACTTTTCCATAGTTAGTAAGCATACGGAGCGTACCGATAACTGTGTTGCCGTTCTGAACAACTTGCTCCTCACTTGCATAGTTCAGCTTCCTGAATGGCTTCCCTTTGTACTTCCCATTCGTCGTCCTCCTAAAGTTTCCACCTCCGGCTGATGTAGCTCCCATTGGTGGTTTTCCTCCTCCATATCCTCCTCCCGAGGATTGGCCAGGGTTGTTGAATTTGTTCGGAAAACTATTCTTCATATGATCCGTCTTTCCACAACCATAATAGACGATTCTTGGCCCGGGACAATCCTTGAAAATATGCCCTCGGATTCCAAAAGTGTGGCAAATCACTCCACTTCCAGAAGACATTTCTCTTCCCTGTGGCGTGGGTACTCCATGTGGCATTGTTCCGCGTCCAGCCATCGGTCGATTTGGAACTCACCATGGCTTGAAATGTAAGTTAGGTTGTTGTCTCCTAATCTGGAATCTTCTATGTTCCATTCTTGCCTTCTTCCTCCTTTCTTCCTGGAGTATCTTGTAATCATCTTCCAGGGTAATAGTTGCATCTACCATTTCTTGGAACAAATGAGATTTGGTCAACTTCAATTGCATCGTCATGAATGGATTCAATCGCCTCATGAACATCTCGTCTTCCGCCTCTCTTCTGTGTGCACGTCCTCCAAAGCATAACGTGATAAGTTGTTGAATTCATGTACGTACTTCACCATTTTCCAATCATTCTGCTGTAGATTCTCGAATTCTCTAGGCTTCATCTTCACCACATTTCCGGGTACATGAGACTCTCAGAAACTTCTTCTTGAAATTTTCCCAAGTGAATACCTGATTCGCTGGATGTATCCATTGCGCTGCACCCAAATATACAATTCAGGTTGTTGGACAACTAATCTGACCTCTTGGATCCACACATCATTGCTTCCATGACAATTTTGTGGCCATTTCAGCTTACCCCCACACGACAAACAAGCCTAGGTAGTAGTCTAGTCTCTTGTTTCACGCGTTTTGGTTTGACCACCTCCCAATTGTTTTTTCATGGATGAGAGAGGATCCAGGCCAAGTTTGGAGGGTGGTGGTGGCTGCGTACGTGACGGAGGCGACGATGGCACCAATGATGTGGTCGATGTTTGGTGGATTCATGCTAGCCATGCATCCCCAGCATCACATAAGCAGTTCGCCCTCGCCCTCCACTCTTGTTTTGGATCCCCTTTGCCATCGTAAGAACCCTAGGATTGGGGTATGAAACTTTTGGATACACAACATGAGCTTAATGTTGTATTGTTCTTAGTTAATGTTGAAACATATGTAAGAGTCATGAAACCATGTAGTTCCTTTTATAATGTTGTCATCTCATATGGCAGCGCATGCTAGTGCTAGTGTATTATGTTTTTTTTTCTAAAATCAAACATAACATATCACAAAGCTTATGTCATAACAGTACATGGAATTTTTTATGCGGTTTGCCACGTGGGATGGGTTATGGCCAAATCGCCACACAAGCCCTGGGCGTGCGGATCACACATGTGAGACTTGCCGTGAAAAAAGAGTTAAACCCGATACTTCGGTGCACCTCAACCGTTTATCCGAAAAGTAGTGGTTCTACGCAAAAATAATAATAAAGTTGTAATTTGTCGCAACATCTGCCCAATAATTAGTATTTTATGCAATTCTCTCTAACAACTGTGGAAGTAAAGAATAAACCCTTGTCAGCCATATATGATGGATATCCATAAGATCATAATACGCTTAGAATGAAAAGAACACTACTCGGTTTTTTGTATCTGTGTGCTTCTGGTACACAGGGTTGTTGGTGCCTTGGTGACCAGACGAAAGCTAGTTTTGCCAATCATAAACTATGCAGGAACAGCTCATCCATGCTACTGTAGTGATTGCTTTGCTGAAAAAACGTCTCACTGTTTTAGTGAGCAATGGGTGGGATGATGTGGGGAAGATTCTTCACACATGCAAGCGATTGTCTTTGGCCCAGCCAAGTGCATGCCCTGATCCCTATCTACGATCTCTCTTTCTCCTCACTAAACTAACGGCATCAATGAGATGGCATTGACATCTTTATCCCCCAACAACTAATAAAGTTTATTTGTCTCTTGGCTTTCCCTCCCTTTCGACTTTCTGCTAAGATGGCTGCATGTGTAGCTCATTAACAATCCGGAGTAAGTTGCACACTCTTGTCTTTGTTAATCGACCCGGCTGGTCCTAGCTTTACAATAATATTCATAAGTATATTGTCCTTTTTGCCAAGGGAAGCTGTAGTACGCATAGATTCGAAGGGGGAAAGCGGGCATCTTTTCGGGAGGAAACTAAACGATGGACCGGCGAACAATCCATATCTTCTTTTCGGCGGAATTTTGGTTGTTGCTTTTGGACATTGAAACTATGTAGCAATACTAGTTGTACTTTGTGAACTGGCTAGCTAGTTAGTAGTAGTTGATTTTTATGATAAACACATACATAGATGACATTATGCGGTAGGTTTATTGAATTTAATACTACTCTTTAGAATTGATTGGTCAATGCATGCTTAGAATTAAGAATGTCAAAGGTTTTTTAAATATGCACGTACAAAATATATGTGGTTGGTTTTAAGATTGGGTTTTGCGATATTTCCCATGATCTTCACTACTATACTATTTGCTCTTGCGTAAATACAAAAGATTAATTATCTACTATTAAACCAGGGAAAGAAAGACAAACTTATGAATTAGGTGACTGGTTTGGTGTCACATGCATGCACGTAGGTTGCTATATTTTCTTATGATGCCACGCATCTTGTTCGATCGCCCTGGTGGTGAGCACTAGTGGTAAGCAACATCATCAGTAATTAAGTGCTGCCGTATATTGCCAACCTTTATGGCGTAATCTCGTTGCCTTTTTTTAATATAGAAAACGGAAGGCATTTGGAGAGGTTGCCAGAAATCTATATTATTTCCATGTACCTACAGCACCACCTTTGTCCCCGCTCGTTCGTCTGCTTCATCATTTGCGTCTCTTCATGCAAGGCAACATGCTCGATCGCCAAAGTATGCAAAGGTAGAGCGCTGCTTTTATCTCTGGGTTGCGCTCAGTTATCTCCATCATCATGGCATGCGAGCTCGTGCCATTGCCAATGTGAGTGTCTAGTGTGTGTACAAACACATCTACACGACGACGATCGTGCTCTCGAATCCCAACCAGGTTACCAACATGAACTAGTGCCTACTCCCATGTGTGTCGATCTGTAGTTGTACTCATGTGCTTTTACAGTCGATCCATGGCGTGCAGGGTAAAGATTTTTTTTTTACTGTGTGTAGACTGGAGCTACTAGCAGGTTGTGAATGTTCATGTGAGAATGTTTTAGCTAGCTACTAGGGCTAGGACGTCATATTTCAGAATCTTTGTCTGCTTTATTTCTAGACATGTTTTGAGCCTGAGAACGTGAGCATCTTTTACCAGTTGTAGGAACGTCCCAATTCCGAGTTCCGGCGCCTTTCTTTCACCGCGGTCGATCGGTCAGTTGACAAAACCAAATCACCAGGAATTCCTCTCCGCATCACCCACACATTTTGAACCTTTCAGTCACCCATCCATCCATCCATCCATCCCATGCTACTACTGTAATTAAGCAGATGGAGGAGGTAGATGCCGTAACTTTTCTCTGTACGCAATGCAATCGCAGGCTCTCTTTCTCTCGGGCCGATGCAATCATGGAGCTCCCTGAAATGACCTATCAATCCGGCCGGCCGGCGCGCAATTCTTCAGTGGCGCTGGCAGAGACGACACATCAAGCCTGCCTGCTCCCCCCTAGGAGTAGCTAGTAAAACATTCTCTACTCGTATCCAGCGCGTTTCTCGGGCGCCGAAACCAATCGAGACCACTGCTGAAAATATACCGATGCAGTGCTTGCAGAGACCCATGGAGATAGATCGACGATGAGACGGAAAAGTTGGCTGAAACATGCGATCGCTGCGAGCACCGGAGAGCAGGCCGGCTAGGGCAAGGCTGCCTGCAGCAGCGACTGTGCACGCAGGGAAAGAGAGAGGTCAGGTGTACAAGGTAGACGACGAGCTTTTGCTTGCTCATGGAGGTGAAAGAGAAAAGCACCACGCTCGCGATGATTATACTCGCTCGCCTGGCGCAGTGCCGTGCAGCGGGTGGGGGAGAAAAGAGTTGTGTGTTCATCAGAATCGGTGCCGGCCGTTTCCTGCCCCGCATCATTCTGCCTTTCGGGTCTTTTTACTGTCTCGCTCCATTCATGCTGTTGCGAGTCCCTGAATAATGCGTGGTCAATGGGATTGTTTTTCAGATATACTACTACACTGTCTTATGCAGCAGAGGACTGTAGATGCATGGTGTTGACGACTAACTGATTCCTGTAGCTGTATGGTGTTGAAGCTGAACAGATCGATGCAGGATGGCACTTGTGTCAGTTTGGCAGGTTGCAAGAATGCCATCTTGACCAGCTTCATATCGAGTGAGACCGTGAAAAAAACAACCAAGTGTCGCTAAGATCAATTTTGCTCATCAATAAAGTTGTGCTCCCACTTCAACTAGCTTCCCACAGTCACTCCTGCAAAAAAATTCTCTTCGAAACAGAGCCCGCCCGTATAAGCCCCCTGATCAGCATTTTCTTTTTCTTGGTCTCAACTAAATTAGTCTTTGCCAATATGAAAAGGACCTTCCGTAACCCATTCACATTTCATGATGTATTTATCTCTATTTTAGATCATTCACTACCCCCGAAGTTACTTCCATTTTGGTGCACATGAGCATATTTTTAAAACAAGTCAAATGAGTGTAAGTGTCAAGCCTTTTTTAGCGATCAGATTCTTATCAATCTTAGTTCCAACTGAAACAAATACTAGCACGATTAACAATCAGTACATAATGTATTAGTCTAATCTATGTTGGATTTTAATTTGTCAAGAACAGAGAGGTACTATTGGGCCTGGTCCACAAGGTTGTCCTTTCAGCCCGTTTGAACTTAAGCAGGGGGCCAACGAATCCGATGGTTGAGATCTGAGACGGCAAGACGGGTCCGCCATTTGCTTCCTTGGACACATAGATGGGCCTGGCCGAGCCCACCCGTGTTGCGTAAGCATCAATGATGACTAGGAGACACAGGGTGCGTGGCCCGGCCAACCATCATTCTGTCTATATCATGGTGCCTCTCTCTAACTCTCTTCCTTCCGTGTCCTAATTCCTTCCTAAACAATGGTGACTTTTCCCTACTCCCTCTCACTCCTTTCACAATTACATTGTCTTCTGACTTCTGAGTTTAATTAAAATCAAATTTGCAAAACTTGACCAAATATATAGAAAAATATATGAACATGTACAATATAAATGAGAATTATTATAAAATATATTTTCATATTACATATGTTGATATTTTCGTATAAATTTGGTCAAACTACTTTGAAAAAAACCCAGAATGCGAAGTAAATAAAAACGGAGAGTACTAGTCTGCATTCATTCGGTCTCTCTAGAATGTGAACTCGTGATATATACGCTGGCATAATGATGTCATGTAGGAGTCCTACTACATGGGAGCGCTACTATGGGCCTCATTGATTCGTGAGATTTGTGTATATTTTTAAAGGATTTAAATCCTTTTTTATTTTTTCTGTAGTGGTTGTTTAATTTGTTGGATTGAATCACACATGATTTTTTCCTAAGAAATCATTTGCAAAAGAATTCATAGAAAATATAGCATTCGCTCATACCTCATTTTTAGAATCCTTTATTTTTCCTGTGATGAAATTAAATAAATTTCGATTCGTACGACACCCTATTGGATTGAAGTGGACATTACAGTGCAATCGTCCATTTTTTTCTATTGTGCTCCCTCTGTTTCTAAATATAAGATATTTTAATGTGGGCTACATATGGAGCAAAATGAGCGAACATACACACTAAAACATGTCTAGATACGTGCGAATCTAAACAAAGCAAAAAAGTTAAAACCTCTTATATTTAGAAACCGAGAGATACCAAGGAAAGAGGCCCTACATACAATGCAGTGAACCGTACGCTGTTATTTTTTCTCTAGATAGGGGAAGTAGGGATGCATCATAAGACAGGAACGAAATGGCAAAATATACTTCAATGTGGCAGAAGCAGCAGTAGTACGGTAATCAACTAGTGCCTAACCAAACTGCCCAAGTTGGCAAGTGGACGCCTGTTATGATATATATCCATCTAAAATAGTTCAAACATATTACAACTAGTGGAACCTAGATGTAAACTCATGTTAACCACAGTCGATCACCACTACATTGGGCATGACAAGCACGTAAGCTAGTTTTTCAAGTTAACCACAGTGAGGACTACATGTGCATGACAAGCACTTAAGCTAGTTTTTCAGCGCGCCCACGTCTCATCTGTCGGCTGTCGCCTCCCTTAATTAACTGAACGCAACCCCTGATATGGATCGATCAATACCTAGATTCGTACATATGCATGCACGATTGGGTTTCTCTTCTGCCATGATTTGGCCATTTGACTGTTCACGCACGTATAGATGCTAAATGCATCTTGCAGTTTGCGGCTTGCGATCGAGAAGCTCATCTGCTTGTCGCTACGTACGGCTAACGGAAAGAATATATTCCGATCCGTCGGGGAAACAGTGGCGATGATAGCTCGATCGGTCCCTAGTTAGACATCACAAATCGATCATCAAATGCAGATTAAGGATATGTTATGGCTACTTCCAACCAAAGTTTAGAGCATTAACATTTTCACAGAAAAAATGTTATTTTTATTAACCTTCTAGGGTTGTAGGCAGAAACGATGCCTCCGTTGGAAGGCTCGGGTACGTGTTATATAGCATAGGAAAAGCCCCTGGCGTGGCGATATACAAGGGGATACGGTATACTGGTGGTGTACTACACCATGCGGTATACGTATATGTATTACATGTCTAACACCCTCTCTTAATCTAAACTTGTACACATGTTTAGATTACGCTTAAACTCTTCTAAACTCCTGACAGGAAGTGCTTTAGTGAAACCATCAGCCACTTGATCCTTGCTAGAGATGAACCTAACCTCTAGACTTTTTTTGGCACTCGTTCTCTCACAAAATGAAAATCTATTCCTATATGCTTAGTACGGGCATGAAAAACAGATTTGCTGACAAATATGTTGCACCTAAATTGTCACACCAAAGACATGATTTCTCTTTTAGCTTAACATCAAGTTCCTTAAGAAGTGCTTCAACCCATATCAATTCTGCAGTAGCATTTGCAAGGGATTTATATTCAGCTTCAGTACTAGAGCGTGACACCGTTGCTTGCTTGCGAGCATGCCAAGAAATTAAATTTGGTCCAAGGAAGATGGCAAAACCTCCAGTAGATCGTCTATCATCAGGGGAACCAGCCCAATCTGCATCTGAAAAAACACTCAACAATGTGAATGATGAGCGAACAAAAGTGATACCAGCATGCAGTGTATGTTGAACATATCTCAAGATTCGTTTGGCAACTGTCCAATGTGTTGTGGTAGGAGCATGAAGGTATTGACAAACTTTGTTGACTGAGAAAGACAAATCTAGGCGTGTGAGGGTTAGATACTGGAGAGCACCAACTATGCTTCGATACTGTGTAATATCTTCAGGACCAAGAAGTATTCCTTCATGCAATGATAATGTTTCAGTGGAGGAGAGTGGTGTAGGAGCCGGCTTACAATCTTTCATACCAACACGGTTCAAGAGATCTTTGGCATATTTTTCTTGTGTCAAGAGTAATCCTTCTTGTGTTTTCTTCACCTCAATACCCAAGAAGTAATGTAGATCACCTAAGTCCTGATGGCAAAGTGTGCATTGAGATCTCGGAGTAGGGCAGGGACTGCCTCATTTGAAGAACTTGCTACTATAATGTCATCAACATAAATCAAGACAAACATAGTAATATTGGATTTGTGATATAAGAATAAAGAGGTGTCAGCCTTGGCTGGAATAAAACCAAGATCATGAAGCTTGGAGCTGAGACGAGAGTACCAAGCCCGTGGAGCATGTTTCAGTCCATAGAGAGCTTTATCAAGCTTGCAAATATAATGAGGCGCAACAGGATTCTCAAACCCTGGAGGTTGTCTCATGTAAACCTCTTCGTCCAGAACACCATGTAAAAACACGTTCTTGACATCTAGCTGACGTAAACTCCATCCTCAAGAGACTGCAACTGCAAAGACAAGTCTAATGGTTGCAGCTTTAACAACAGGACTGAAGATATCCTCATAATCTGTGCCATACCTTTGTTTGAACCCTTTTGCAACAAGGCGTGCTTTATACCTGTCAATGGTGCCATCTGCATTTTTCTTGATACGATAACCCATTTACAATCAATTATGTTCTTGTTGTGGGTATTTGGAGGGACAAGATGCCATGTTTTATTCTGAAGCAAAGCATCATATTCTTCTTCCATTGCTTTGTGCCAGTTGGAATCATCTAAAGCTTCAGAAAGAGAGCGAGGTTCTCCTGTGGATGCAAGTAAACCAAACTTGATAGTACCATCTGTATATGTTATTTTGTTGCCATGCATGTCAAACCTGACAGTTCCATCCTTGAATTTTCGTGGATTTGTAATCCCCTTCTGCAGCCGTGTGCGCACCCGGAAGCGCAGGAGGAGCTGCATGCGGAGACTGCACAGAAGATCCGGCGCCTGGGCTGGAATCAGCTTCGGATCCAGCGCTGGGAGATGCCGCGTCAGACCGTTGCTCAAACGGCGACGTGGCAGCAGGGGAATGGAGGAGCACGTCGTCGGCATGTGCAGACACGGCAGGGGACCGTTGGGGGGTCCCGCCAGCATCATCATGGCGCGCGCCAGTGGACAACACGGACGGGGACAGCGCGGGCCAGCGCTGTCGTGTGGCGTGGCAGGCGCAGATTGGCACGGCGACGCGGACCCAGGGCTGTTGGGTGGCGTGGCAAGCGCGGGTTGGCGCGCGACGCGGGTGGCGAATCTTCGCCTGCAGGGGAATCCGGCGCAGGGGAATCACCCCCGGGATCTGTGTGCGCAGCACCTGAATCAGCCTCGGATTCAGTGGCGCTGTTGTTTTCTTCTGAGCTTGTTTCAACATCATTTTGAGCACTGTTTTGACTCATTTCTTCATCAGTTTGTACCGAATTTTCGTCTTCGTGATGAGTAGTGTCCTGGCCATGATTAGTGACAGGGACAACAGGTAAAGGCATATGATCATCAACATTTGCATCCCCCTCATGTGATAATGTAGTGTTATGAGTAGGAAGAAGGAGAATTTGTTGACGAAGAAGGGCACCGGCATTTTTATGCATGGAGGCGAAAGGGAAAACATTTTCGTCGAACACAACATCACAAGATATGTATATGCGCCCCGTAGATGGCTCAAGGCATTTTACTCCTTTATGGCGAGGACTATAACCCAGAAAAACACATCGAGTGGATCGAAAAGCAAGTTTACGGTTGTTGTAGGGGTGAAGATTAGGCCAACATGCACATCCAAATATTCGTAAAGAATCATAATTTGGTTTGGTTTGAAGGAGGCGTTCTACAGGAGATTCAAACTGAATAACTTTACTGGGAAGCAAATTAATGAGAAATGTGGCAGTGAGAAAAGCTTCATCCCAGAACTTAAGAGGCATGGATGCATGAGCAAGTAAAGCAAGGCCAACTTCAACAATGTGACGATGTTTGCGTTCAGCTGAGCCATTTTGTGATGCGCATGAGGACATGAAACATGATGTGTGATGCCAATCTTTTGAAAGAAACTATTGAGTTTTTCATACTCACCTCCCCAATCAGTTTGCATAGTTATGATTTTCCTACCAAACTTTCGTTCAACAAGTTGTTGGAAATTAAGAAAAACTTGATAAACATCAGAACGCTTCTTAAGCAAATATATCCAGGTAAACTTGCTAAAATCATCAATGAAGCTTACATAATAAGTGTGCTTGCCAACAGAGGCTGGGGCAGGACCCCATACATCAGAAAAAACTGCTCCAAGGGAACAGTAGAGACACTAGTGGATACAGGATATGGCAATTGGTGGCTCTTAGCTAGTTGGCAAGGATCACATACATAAGGATTTATTTCTGGGAATAAGCTAAATCATTCTTCCTAAGAACTTGTTGAACGACAAACGATGAAGGATGCCCTAAACGACGATGCCATGTAGATGAAGACGGCTTTATTGTAAGAAAAGCATGCTTGGATGACCCGAAGAAAATGGCACTAAGGGGTAAAGACCACCATGACATGGTCCTTAAACAGAATTCTCCTTGTGGCCTGGTCCTTGATCAAAAAGAAAAAGGCATGGAACTCAATAAATACATCGTTGTCAAGGGCAAGTTTATGAACTGATATCAAATTTTTCGATGCACTAGGAACATGTAGAATGTTATTGCGATGTAGAGATGCATGTGGGGTTTGCAAAGTTGAGTGACCAATATGGCTTATGGGCATACCTTGACCGTCAGCTATGTGCACACGGTCACGTCCTTTGTATTTGTCGTGGGTGGAGAGCTTGTGGAGAGCGCCGGTCATGTGATCAGTGGCCCCTGTGTCAGGGTACCAATTGGTGTCGACGCCATAGGACACCATGTGGGCGGCCTTCTCCTCATGGTCACTGTCACTGTCGGAGTCATTGTTTTGGTAGCGCCACCAGCAATCCACGGCGGGTGGCCATGTATCTTGCAGATCTGACAAGCCACATCCACGAAGGGGGTGGGGGCGCGGTCACGACGGCGGTCATCACGCCTGCCATCATTTCGACGACGACGATCACCACCATCGCAGCCACCATCGCGCCTACCACTGTCGTGGCGTCCTCCATCGTTGCGGTGACCGCCGTCACGTCGGCCACCGTCATCATGACGCCGACCGTCATCACGGTAGCGTCGATCGATGCGATCATCATCGCGTTCACGTCTGTTGCCGTGGTCACCGCGGTGACCACGGTCACCACGCGCATCCTGGCGTCCGCGATGACCGCCGCCCGAAGAGCGACTGTCGCGGTTGTTGTCGTTGTGGCGGCTGGCCACGTTGGCGGAGGAGACGAAGGAGCCCCCGCCCTAACCAGTTTCGGCCAGCATGGCCTGACGGGTGTCATGAGCATAGATCTACCCGAACAGGTCGTCGAGCGTGGTGTTCGGATTGGCGTTGACAGCAGCGACGATGTCATTGTAGGTGCGTCTAGCCCATTGAGTATTTACCCAACGAGCTTGTCTTCTTCGACAGGCTTGCCAGAGGCTGCAAGCTCCGATGCATACCCTTTCATCTCAGCAAAGTATGCAGCGGCTGCCAGGTCGTTCTTCTTGGTAGAGTTGAGGGAGCCGCGAAGACTCTTGATTCAGGAACGAGAGTGAGATGAAAACATGCGAGTTATTACACCCCATACCTCTGCGGTCGTCTGGAGTCCTAGGACGTGAGCAAGGATCTCCGGCGAGAAGGAGTTCAGGAGGTAGGTGAGGACAGCTGCATCTCGGGTGACCCAGGCGGTATAGGCCGGGTTGGGGGCGATGGTCTTCTTCCCTTTGTCATCTTCAGTCTCGATGGTCTTTTGCGGCGCGGCATCGGTGCCATCAAGCAGTCCACCGGCCTGGGCGATGCGGAGCGCCGGGCAGACCAGGGTCTTCCAGAAGAGGAAGTTCCCTCGATCCAGCTTTTGCGAAGGAGGGGAGCCGAGTGCATTGGACAGGGCTCCCATTGTCGTCGATGAAGACCCCATTGAGGAACAAGGTGGTTTTGGATCGTGATTTCTTTGGCTTTGGGTCGTAGGATTTGGTTTTCTTGATTGGATCGTGGACTTTGGTTGTAGATCATAAGGTTTTTGGTTCTTGTATCGTGGGCTTGGGGCGGCGGCGGCAGAGAAGGCTGCGGCGGCGGCAAAGGTTTAGGGTTCTGGCTTAAGGCGGCGGCAGGGAAGGCTGCGGCGGCGGCGAGGGCTTAGGGTTTTGGATCGGCAGCTAGGTCGTGGAGAAGATATGCTCTGATACTATATTAACCTTCTAGGGTTGTAGGCAGAAACGATGCCTCCGTTGGGAGGCTCGGGTACGTGTTATATAGCATAGGAAAAGCCCCTGGCGTGGCGATATACAAGGGGATACGGTATACTTGTGGTGTACTACACCATGCGGTATACGTATATGTATTACATGTCTAACAATTTTCTTCCACAAAAGGTGTTTTATTAAAGTCGAATTCCACATTGAAACGATATAAATAGAAACTCACATCGGCCGCTACACAACATGGTGCACACAACAGCAAAGAAAAAAGAGAAGCACAAAAAAAAGACAAAATATATGGGTGCAACATGGCCATCTCGATGAATGGATAGCGGAGAGCTGATCCATATACTATGCAATCTTGCACATATGGTGAGAGCATCCATCGCCATATCACATATGCAGATATCTAGGGAGATGATAGGTCGATCCGAAGACTATGTCGCCACCCATTGGGGGTGAAACATCTTTAGCCACTTGCTCCAACCTCGAGCACACCTCCGCAAATAGGGGTGAACAATAGACCACGCTCAAAAACATTGTGCACACTCGAAAAAAAAACTACATAGGAGATGAAAGTTTAGCATTAAAAACCATATATCATTTCTACATAACCATAGTGATCATATTAAGCCAATCGATCGCACCCGTACGAGAATTCTATCATTGCGCTTTATACCCTGCAACCAATTGCCAAAAAATGTTATTTGACAAAAACATAAATATTAGGACAATAGCAATTTAAACGATACATAAACGTACGGTTGGTTAACTTGTACTTAGCCAGACACTTACTTTCATTGATCACAAAAATTACAAATTTTATATAGGGCTCTCATCCACACACACACCCCCGCCCCTCTCTCTCCCATCTCCCTCTCCTTTCACCGTTCTTCAGAACAATGTCACCTCTCCCAGATCCTCCTCCTCCCCCCCCCCCCCCCCTTTTCCCCGGGCGACGGGGTCGGTCCTTCTTGACGACTAGGGGTAGAGTGTTGGAGCTATCCGGCCAGATCCAATACATTTTGTGGGTCTTCTTCCTCTCGACGCTGCTCCGGTGATAGGAGATGGTGCGGGTGGATGTGCAGACCCCGGAGATCTCCGTCAATAAGGCCGTCTTGAGCTGCTCCGTCTCAGTGCCTTGGCGCTACGCCAGGTAATTGCTCCTGGAATACCCGGGCGTGCTCCCGAGGATGAAGGACAAGGGTGGGATGCTCAGAGCCATCTCTCTCCTTTAATAAGCGCCGCCAACCCCATCTCTTGAGTTCGTTTGGCGCAAAGCACTTCCTCTTGGTTGGCCGGAGTGGCGGGAGTTGGGGGTGGTGTTGGGACATCTTGGAGTCCGCGTCTCCTGCGACTGTTCTTCAACGGCGACGTCTTTTGGCTGTCGCTATTTTCAGCCATAGGGCTGGTATGTCCCACCGTGCTCGACAACGATTGTTGTTCTAGTATGTTCTTCCTCCTCGATAGGATCTTCTCTAACCTCGGCGCGGCACCTTGCGCAGATACTTAATTCCCCATGTTTTCATGTCCCCCAGGGAAGCAGGAGCAGCCATGCCCAGAGGTTGCTCGTCGCCGGCGTGAAGATTGGTCTCGATCGCGTTTCCACGGTCTATTGCGGGGTGTTCTGTGTAAAGTTGAGGATCTTGTTTTAATTTCCTGTTTCTATGAGGTCCTTTCTGTAATGCCCACATCGACATAATTCGGGGTCTTTCCTGTTAAAAGAACAATTTTAATTTTATATTTCTTGTTGCTAGCCCGGGCTCGAGGTTTAAGAAATCATCAGCGGGTAAGGCATGCAAATGTTAAAACGAAAGAAGCGCTTCTGCGAAGTCGGGTGGTCGGTCCAACTCTAATCTTTTTTTTGATAAACAGAATATATTGATATTAAAAGATATCAATTACATCCTGTCTCTTAAAATTAGGTGGAGAATTTTAGTTCTCCGGCCTCTTCACCAATTAAGGATGCACATGGATTTCGAGCAATACCGAACAGACTCGATCGATCCATCTCGATCGGCCGACGGTCGACGACTCGACGGAGGGCCCCAGTCCGGCGGGCAGTCCCGCGCGCCGGCCGCTTCTTCTCAAGCATCTCCGGCCGGCCGGCCGGCACATCGACCGGTCGATCTGAGCTAGCCAGTACGTGTCCCTCCCTTGCTAATTAATCAAGCTAGCATATAGCTGCCGTCGCGAACCAAATTGGCGACGAGCTGGCTGTACCACCCACAGTCGCATTCCTCAAGTTGTACCGGTGTCGGGCGCCATTGACAGATCGTGCATGATCTCGACCGATATATCGATCAATCGGACTGCCAATCTAGCTAGCTCGACATCGCCCGTTCCATGTGCGCGCTGCCGCGCGGGACACGGACGACCAGTGTACGGTGGAGAATAAGACGGAGGGCGGTGGCGTACAAACGCAAGGGCGAGCGAGGACGAGAAGAGGACCCTCCGTTGCCCGGCCGGCGACAAGGGGATGGATGCAGGGAGGGGGACGCTAGCCGGACTTACTTGTCCGCTCCTGTAGGAAAGCAACCAGGCGCTGTAGACGGCGCCCCACGTTTGTAGAGCTATAGGACGCCGCTAGCAAGGGAGGCCCTCACGGGCGCCCATGCAGTTTGTACGGCTGACGCTCGAGCCGTCGCATGCCTAGCTACTGGACCTGCCCGGTCCATGCGCTAGGTACCTACTACACACTTACACAGTTTTTTTCCCTGTCAAAAAAAAAAAAACAGTTAGTACAAACAAGCCTACTAGGGATGGGAAAAGTCTACTGTTCCTAGTATAACATCTGGACTGTAAGATTTCTGTACAATTTTGGAAGATTTGAATCCTAAGGAACTTTTCCTGCGAAAACCCTTTGTACCACAGGATTGACTATTGAGCTTATCCCTATGGAATCCACTCATACCCCCCTCTCCCAACACACACACCTTCCCCAGTTCTATTGAATTCTCAACATGAGCTCCAACCTCATTTTAATTTTCTTTTGAGAACTCCAATGCATTTTCACTCTATCTCTCTCTACTCACTCGTCAATCCTATAATCGAAAGACGCCTGCTGCAAATTTATGTGTTCTACCCTCGAGAATCCATTTCACCTGTCATCTCAATCTTGTGTTTCCCCTATTCCTAGGTTTGGAAATCCTGCAATCGAAAGAATTCTTGAACTCTTAAAGTTGAGAATTTTAAATCTTAGTTGACGGGAACCGTTGATATGAGTATGAGATACGTGCAAGTTTGCATATATATATTTTTAACTCCATGAACAATACCTAGTCTTTTTCTGGAAATGGTAGCAAAAGCCCCAGCCTCTGCATCGCGATGATGCACACAACTTTTATATTAAAAAAACCAAACCAAGTATCAAAGTAGCATTTAAAGTTCTTACATCTCAAGGATCAACGAAAGTGGCCACTTGAATCAACCATCTGAAACATGTTAACAAAGAAAGACTACACATGTTGGAGTGTTCTATTATGTTGCCACCCATGTGGCAGCAGATAGCTCGGACGACCGTCATAAGACGGGCGGAGCCAGCATCCATAAGCGTGCGATGCTGTAGAGGTAAAAGGTAGGATCATAGATGTATCCAATGTGTAGCTCGATGGACGACCTGCAAAAAATGAGCAACTCTAATCCTGTTAAACATAACATCATTCCGAGCGTTCCATACAGCCCACAGAAAGGCACATACACCAATGCGAATACGTGCTTTAGTATGTTTGTCCACTCCATCAAGCCGATGCCCAAACATATTGGACACACTAGTATGTGGAGTGATATTAAATGTGAAGTGAATAAGTCGCCATATATCTTTCACAAATGGGCAAGATATAAACAAATGCTCTACGAACTCATTAGCCGGACAAAAGGAGCATCGTTTACATCCCGTCCATTTCCATTTTAAAAAATTGTATCTAGTAAGAAGCACTTTCCGATTTAAAAACCACATGAATATTTTGATTTTTAGAGGAACTTTGAGTTTCCAGAGATGCTTACGCAAAAAAGGGGTGTGCCCATTCATAGTATCAAGATACATAACTTCATAGTAAATATCCCATTGGTTGTGAGGTTCCATTTGAACCGGTCATTTTCCTCAGTCAGAGTCACCCTCATTAATCGCTCTACCAACTTAAGCCAAGATATCATCTTATCCCCAGTGATTGGTCTTCTAAATACAATATTTAGAGGGTTATTAGCCAGCACTTGCCCAACCAGAATATTTTATGTTGAGCAATGTTAAACAAAGATGGATATTGAACCGTAAGGGGCTTATTCCCAAGCTAGGTATCCTCCCAAAATCTGGTTTGCAACCCATTGCCTACAATAAAGGTACCTTTTTCGAAAAAAATCCTCCCAAAAAAGGTGAGTCATTCGGCTTTGATTCGACTTGAGCTAACATTTTTCCATTAAGGTATTTGTTGGGTAGCAATTCCTGCCAAACACCTTTTTCATGCAAGATCTTAAAAAGCCATTTGCTTAGTAAACATTTATTAATTTCTAAAACATCAATTCCTAGGCCCCCTTGGTCCTTAGGCTGACAAATGATATTCCATTTATTTAGGCGATACTTCCTTTTTTGTTGGTCGCTCTGCCAAAAAAAATAGAGCGAAAATAGTCCAACCTCTTTCTCACCCCCCCCCCCCCCCCCCCCCCCCACTGGAATTTGAAAGAAGGAAAGTAAAAACATTGGTAAACTAGTAAGGACCGAGTTAATCAAAACAAGACGATCCCCATAGGATAACAATTTACCGGCCTAACATCCTAACTTTTTCTCAAATCGGTCCTCAATCATTTTCCATTCTTTGTTTAACAATTTTCTGTAGTGTATAGGCAAAAAATACCTAGTACAACTATTACACAAGATGAAAAATTATTACGAACAATCTTTAGATATGCGTGAACATATTTGTAAAATCGACCGAGAGATGGTCAATTCCTAATCGCCCAGGGTCGGCTCATAGGTCGGGAAAACAGGGCGACTGTCCCGGTCTCTGACAAAAGAGGGTCCCAATAATAGAGTGTACTAGTAATCATCATACTATTATTAATTAAGTTTACTATTAAATATTTTGAAAATAAATGACTTATTTTGTAGGGAAAGTCCACATTGATTAATAGCGTGTACAACATACGTCGGAAAAAATAACCTAATCGACAGCGGCAAGTTTAGTTAGGCTGATATAAGTTATACAAGTTTTACAAAAAAAACATGAATTAGATTTATATAGTTAGTTATGTGCTGGATTTGTGTCAAAAAATATTATGTGCATGGATTTTTATTCGAGAGAAACTGCAAGGAGCACTTGTTTACAGCTGATGATATCAAGTGTATTGCATGTGAGCATATCAAATAATCAAATTGTATGTATGCAAAAATAAGTACAATTTATTATAATTTTTAATTGTTGGTAATTACTATTAGAGATTCTATGGTTACCAAATAGAGAGCATAAACACACTTTTGACTTATATTGAATCTATAATACCTCGCAAATCACATTTATCCACGAAAAAACCAATAAATAATCTTACTAACAATTCATTTAATGCTCTCAAAATTTCTACATGCATATATGCTTAACTACACATATACTAAAACATCTATTAAGATTTTTTTAGAACATACGATTGATCTCCACCATAAATATGTATAATAATATATGGTTTCCGCAAATGTATTAGTACAATTTATGAATGCAATAATGTTACAAAACAGTAATACATATAGCACGATGCACGTATGTTTTTCGTCGATATACATTACAATTGTATAACAAACAACACCTAATTTTTTTTGCTATTAACCTTGTAAAAATTTCTGTAGAAATTATACTCAATAAGACCGTATCATGCTACAAATGAGTTCGAAGTATAAAAGTTTAGTGTAAACATTTTAATTCACCCTAGGTCAATCCTAATTATGTTTGGACTAGCCCTGCAGTCGCCCGAGACATTGTATAGTTATACACCATTATTTTGTATCAAGTGAACAAATCTCATTAAATTTATATGAAAAATTGTAAAATTGACAGAGAAATAGTTAATTCTTAAGAAATTGAGACATAGAGGCTTCACAAAATTTAAGAAATTGAGACATAGTTAATTCTTACTGAGGTTGTTGTTAGTGCGCACTTTGATGGTAACATATCATCTCCAATCAGAAAATATCAACGCGCTTGTGGTGTGCCCTTGATGAAGGCGGTGACTCGAAGCACGATTTTGGTGATGAAAATCTCGACGTCGACCTATGGCTAGACAAGCCATCATCTGGGCGCGTGCGACGAACCCTCTTGAAAGTTTTACCTACGAGTTGTGTACTTTTCCATGAAAGTTCGTGATAGATTTGTGAAGATACTATCGCGAGGCAGATGGCCTCAGATTTTACTTTTGGCTTCTAGCCTCTGATTTTCCTCTTTTTTTGCTGACTTGTTCAACATCGATGTATGAATTTGTTTGGCAGTATGGATTATTTGATAATATATTATGCAGTCCTAAATTTGACAGATATTGGGGTTGACAAGTCACCACATATGTATGTCTCGCTGCTGATAGACACGTCAAGTTCCATTTCCATCTATCAGAAGGAACCTAGCGACGCTCAGGTATGTCGCAAAAGGCTGGCTCTCATGGCCCGAGGAAGAAGGAAAACCGTCGCAAATTCAGCGGCATCATCATCTATGTCATGTGGCAAGTTTTAAAGAAGTTGGATCTTCGAAAGTAAGGGGCTCTTGACAAAGCGGCTATCCTAGTCCAAGAAGAACTTTTGCAGTGGCAGGCCTTCTATCGGCATGCCGCTGCCATTATAAATTCCAATCGGCAGTAATCGCATAAGGATTTGTTGCCTTTTCCTCTATCTTCTTTAAATCTTTCAGTACCTTTGCCTATGGCTATCCATCTTTCACCAATAAGAAGTGTAAGCTAGCTAGTACTTCATGGATGCATGCATCAGCCTCGATCGTACGACAGTGCCATCCATGGTGTACAGTTTTGGGAAATTAGGATATGCAAGACTAAGCAAGATCATCTTATACTGGCTATCTTATAGCCACCCTAGCTCGCAGTACGCACACTGATCGCTTCCACGGCACAGGCGACGCATCATTGCGCACGAGAGACCAAAGGTGTGCAAACAAAAAGTGTCAAGGGGGGGCGAACAGCGCAAGCTAGTGCCCAGTTGGGAGAAAGATTTGGATCGACGGTGTTGTCACCAAGCCATGGGCCAAGGCTGAAAGGGACAAACTGGCCGTTTGTACCGCCAAACTCTTTCTTATCTTTGTCCTCCCATCTTTGGACATGGCTAATCCAAATCATTGAGCCACCCCTGGTGATCAACAGATCAGGAACAAAACCTCCACCCCATGTTGTAAACAGTTATAGAACATGCCATGTGGAATTTATTAACTTTGCGTCAACGTGAAGGAATCTCGGGTGTGGATGTAATAGAGACCAGTGGGTTGCTTACAGATCACAAGTTAATTAACCACCCCTATGGCCCTATGACGACTTACATATTGAAAACTCCGACCCGAATTGGTTGGCGTAGATTTGTCAAAATACGGATGTGTCAACTAATTCGGAACGGATGGAGTTGATCCTATTGGTTTTAAGTGCTGCGATCTAAAGAATACAGATACACAAGGTTCTTTTTTCCTCATAAAGCGGTTAATTATTTTGATCAAAGGAATTTTTTTAATCAAGTTTGAGGCCTGCTAGTTGCTTACAAATCACAAGTTAATTAATTGGTGCTTTGAAGACCTACGTGTATTGCAAACTATGGCTGTAATAGGTTGTAAGGTTTTCAAGCATTGCTTTTAGAAATGCTAGGTTGTTCCGTGAAAAGTTGTTGATTATTTATTCAACGAATAATTTTTTATCATGTTTAGCCGTCTTAAGTCTCGTAAATTGCATCATGTATTAAAGTTTCTCTACAAACTGCAATTAATTTTTGTGTTCCATAACTAAAAGGAAATATTCTTCCTATAAGACCAATTTTGTGTAAACGAAAAAGAACCTAGGTGTGGATGTGATAGGGACTTGTTGGTTGCCGACATATCACAAGTACTTTATTGGTGGCGCTATAACAACAGATTGCAAATGATACAAACATAATAAATTTAAGGGTTTTTTGTGTTGCATTTTGAGAATACACGTTTTAGATTTTTTTTTCTGGAGGAAGTCCTTTTTACATTTTTTATATATAATCGGGCAACTAATTAGTACTTCCTTTATTTTCGAATTATAACATGTTTCATGTTCTAAGTTTTTCCGAAGCAGATGTATATAATCGTGTTTGAGTGTATCTATTCACTCATTTTCAGTTTGTATGTAGTCAACATTGAAATATCTAAAACATTTTATAATTTGGAGTGAAGCGAGTAACTTCTTGCACCGTGTCTTTTATATGTAGTAATATTTCTCGGGGCTGTCTAATTATCAACTAGTTGGTTTTCCATTTACTTCAACAGTTCATTGTATTCTAACCGTGTCTTTTAATAATGTTTTAATAAGGAAACCTGGCTGAAGAAATTCGTCTAAATACAACTTTACTGGTATTGTCGTTAAAACATTAGACAATTTCTTCGGCCAGTTTTCCTCATTAACTGGTCCATACTCTCCTTCTTAATCAATTAATACAGAAAATAGTTTATCTTGTGTTTAGAGGAATCAACTAGATCTTATATCCGTGGCAATATTAATGGCACGCACTTATCATACGACAGAGATAACAGTAGCAGGTTGCAAGCTAGCGATCGACCATATGTACACCTCACTTGCGCAAACGGAAACATTCTCATTGTGGTCTCCCCATCGTGGGCTGTCCTGTCCCTCTCGATCGGACGTCGGCGTCTCTTCTTCTCCAGGAGAAAATAGAAGGGAGAAACGATGGCCGATTGGAAAACAGGGATATTTACGGGCTCTCTCTCCTCTCCCTTTCTGCCCAAATTTCCCGCGCGTCTGTCGATGCGGTGCCCAGACTTGAGGTTTGATGGTTGCAGCTGGTGCAGTCCTATTGATCTTGACCGTCCACCAACTCTTTCGATCGGGGGGAAAGGTAAAAGAGCACGGATCGAATTGAGGGCTACACGTCGGAGAAGATGTTTGATGGCCTCCGGTAAGTTGTTGGAGATGCAAGACGCGTGTTGAGTCAGAGCAACTCCACATATATAGACACGGTTTCAAAACAAAAAAAAACTCCACATAGACACTTACAATACCGCTTTTAATTCCGGGCTCTACGCCTCAAGAGGTAATTGGGAAGGCCGGCAAACGGGGCGGTCCACATGCCATGCACTATACTGGACATACATGCGGGCAGAGCGATCAGTGTCAGAATTATTTGTGGCTGCGCCGCGCACACATGAGTGGACACTAACCACAAAAGATTCCAACAGTGGATCGATTGGCCACTGTCAGCGATCTATCCACTCCTATATATGTTCTCTTTGGCTAAGTCACATGTACGTATGCGTGTGCATTGTAGCCAGAGTGGATCGACTAGCCTCTCACGCCAATCCATCCGAGAATTTTCTGTGGCTGTGTAACACGCCAATGTGTCCAAGCTTCCAATTAATAGCGTCCGTCCGGCACCGATATATTAGGAGCATCGGTGGGAGATGCTCTCGCAGCCGCTTGCGTGGAATGACCGGCGACAGCCGAAGGATCGAGGCAGTGAGTAGGATCGGTTGTCTGCCCATGCCATACCGAGAACAGCACAGGTTAAGCGTGCGGCGCGGTGAAAGGAACAGTGGCCGTATGATTTCGTGCAGCTCCTCCGGCCCCGTGTGACGGTGTGAGCCCGGCAAGCGAGCTGAGCGGCTCGGCCCAGGAGATGGTGACCCAATGGCCTCTACCTAGGCATGTAAAGTGTCGCATTCGGACCTGGCAACTGGAGGGCAAACCTTATATATCGCTCACGCAGATGGGCCGGCCCATTTGGCCATTGTTTTTCTTTTTTCGTTTTCTGTTTTTGTTTTACTTTCTTTTTTCGTTCTTTTAATTTTTCTTTTCTCGTTTTTTCACTTAATATTATTTTGAAAATATTTTCAAAAATTGTTCAAATTCTAAATTTGTTCATATTCAAAAATTGTTCCAATTCAAGATTTTGTTCATAATCAAAAATTGTTCCAATTCAAATTTTATTCATATTTCAAAAATTGTTCATATTCAAAAATTGTTCCAATTCAAAAAGTGTTCGTATTTCAAAAATTATTCAAATTCAAATTTGTTACATTTCAAAATTTGTTCATATTCAAAAAAAATGAAATTGTTCAAATTTTAAATTTGTTCATATTCAAAAATTATACAATTTTTTTTTTTAAAATAAGATTTGAAAAGGTTCTCCGAATTAAAAAAAAGCATAGGCAAAAAACGCTATGTGAAGCGGCCCATGAGGAGTCTCTCTTCAGGCGGCAGAGGCATATCGCGCCACCTGCGGGCGTGATATAGGCCTCCCCCAACTTTGTTTTTCTTTTATGACAGGCCCTCCCCAACTGTAGCCATGTGGATCGCCAACGGTACAGATGTTGGGGGGAGCTCCTTTGCGGCGCTCGTTAGCGCCGCTTAGGACTCGTGACGCCTACGTGGTTTGTTATGTGGGCCGGCCACTTCTCCGCGCAAATGCACAAATCCATTCCACTCGCTGCCTTTTTCCTTTCCTTCCATTGATCAAAACAGAGCTAGCTTAGCTAGCTGGTTTAGGACACGTTGAGCTAGCATGAGTAGTACGGGCCATTTTTTATTTTCTAGCACGAGTTTGACATGTACACCACAGTACACATATGTCCGAATTTGAATAATTACGAATAGGAACAAAATTAAATTTGAATAAATTTGAATTTGAATAATTTTGAATTTAAACAATTTTTAAATTCAGAATCATTTTTAAAATTTGGAACCATTTAAAAATGGAACCATTTTTAAATTGGAACCATTTTTAATTTGGAACTATTTTAAATTCGAAACCATTTTTAAAATTGGAACCATTTTTAAATTTGTAACCATTTTAAAAAAATAGAACCATTTTCAAAATGGAAACCATTTTTAAATTCGAAACCATTTTTAAGTTTGGAACCATTTTAAATTCGGAACCATATTTAAATTCGGAACCATTTTTTAATTTGGAACCATTTTCAAAATGGAATCATTTTTAAAGTTGGAACCATTTTCAAAAATGGAACCGTTTTAAAAAAATGAACACTTTTAAATTCAGAACCATTTTAAAATTTGGAACCATTTTAATATTTGGAACGATTTTCAGAATGGAACCATTTTCAAATTTGGAACCATTTTAAATTCGGAACAATTTTAAATTTGGAACCATTTTTAAATTTGGAACGATTTTAAATTCGGAACCATTTTCATAATGGAACCATTTTAAATTTGGAACCATTTTCAAAAATGGAAACCATTTTAAATTCAGAACCATTTTTAAATTTGGAGCCATTTTAAATTTGGAACCATTTTTAAATTTAGAACCTTTTTCAAAATGGAACCATTTTTAAAGTTGGAACCATTTTCAAAAATGGAAACCGTTTCAAAAAATGAACAATTTTATAATTGAGAACCATTTTAAATTCAGAACCATTTTTAAAAATTGAAACCATTTTCAAAATGGAACCATTTTTAAAGTTGGAACCTTTTTAAAATGGAACCGTTTTAAAAAATGAACAATTTTATAATTGAGAACCATTTTAAATTTGAAACAATTTTAAAAATTGGAACCATTTAGCGGAAAACAAAAATAAAAAGGAAAGAAAAACAAAAACAAAAACAAAAACAAAAACAAAAACAAAAAAATAAAAAAGAACGAAAAAGAAAAATAAAAAACAAAAAATAAGAAAAAAGAAAACAGAAAAAAGAAATGAAAAAAGAAATAGAAAAGAAAAAAGAAACAAAAAAATTAGAAAAACAAAAAAAGGAAAAAGATGCCAACGGGCCGGCCCAGTAAACTTCGCTGCTTGTCCTTTAGGCGGCGCAATCGGTATGCGGCGCTAACGGGCGCCGCATAGGATTTGCCGTTGTTGGGCGAGCACTGCTAAAAGAATGCCATTCCATATTAGGCCTGGGTTTCAGAAGGCCCAGATTTGGGCTCAAGAATGAGCAGTTGTCTGCCGGTGTCAATATCCAATCCAGATGTGTTTTTTTGTCAATCGTCAATATCGCCACACAAAATTTTAAAAATGCAAGCGTCTATACAATCGGTGGATTGCAGGCTTGACACTACTCATACTAATCTTTTACACGCGAAGAACGCAATGCTCGTCTTTCTGAAGACTAGCACCCAAGCCTGCAAGTGCAAACTTATCTTCACAAACGCACATTTCAGCGAGAGATGAATAAACAAAAACCAAGGCGCAAAGCTAGTGGATTAGAGCACTGGGCTCATCTCTATCGCGATGGTGTCATTCTCAAACGATGTACAGCGACCGAGAGTGATCGATCATTGAATTTACTAAATTTCGTCAGGGACCAGCTACTTCGAATAGACCATCTCCGATAGTGCAGTTTCTTCAAATAGACCTATGGCCTATCAAATTTCAGGCCGATCGACCCATACTGTGCTGCACTAGGCTGTGGGATTGGAAATCATTACTAACTTTCGCAAGATTTTGAAGTCCAAAAATAGAAATAAACAGGTGCTTTATGTACTGTAGAATCGTAAGATAACTGAAACATCCAATAATAGAACTCAGAAAGTGCTTTCTGCACGGGAGGATCCTAATACAGCTGAAACATCCAAAAATAGAACTAAAATGTGCTTTCTGCACCGTAGAATCTAAGATAGCTGAACCCCCCAAAATTGAGGGGAAAAAGTGCCTCCAGAAAGGGAAATCAACAGGATGAGAAATGGTTACTGCTACTAGATAATATATCTCAGTTAGCCAAAAAAGGACGGCAAACAGACTCACATAGTAGGGAAAAAACTTGACTTTTGTTGAATAGTTTAACCGAACAATCTGCCCTTTGTTCATCAGTGCAAGGGACTCACATAGTAGGGAAAAAACTTGACTTTTGTTGAATAGTTTAACCGAACAATCTGCCCTTTGTTCATCAGTGCAAGGAAACCTGTGCAGTTTGATCTATTCTCATACATCGAGAAACCTGCTAAGCTAGTGATTTTTTCACAAAAGTTTAGTACTCAGATTTTGAGAACTCAAATTTTGTTATAGAAGTTGTTACAAACATATACTAAAGGCTATAATATGTTCCAAGGTATTAAGGTAAGGTGCACAAATAAAAAACACTTGGTTATGCACAATATAACACCATGGCGGAATGAAGAGATTTTACTCTCTTTTTTTAACAAACAGAGGCGAAGGCGCCAATTTTCATTTCAGCTCAACTGCACCAGGCAGAATGGATTACAATGTCCTAGAAGAGTATTTAAGGCATATATTTAATGCATATATTTGACAGATATGACAAATACCAAATTAAATAAACTACATCACCTAGTCCTAGAAGAGGAAGTGGCTGTAGTTAAACTTTCAATAGAGAAAACATCTAATTAAAGCCATGAACTTCCAGACAATAACATACATTTGAAACATTAAATGCCATCTAAATTAGAGAAGGACTGTCGCCGTTACACTCAAGTTCTAAATTGACAGATACAGACAGATTTCCTACTTCACTCCACAGCTGAAGCTCGAAACAGGCAAGTAAATTAAATCCAAGAAAGGAACATGGCTACAAGCTACTTCTAAAAACTTCTGCAGATTGGCATGAGCAGATACAGACAATAACTCAGACCAAACTGCAGCGCTGGAGCCTACAAGGCGATAAACACAGCGGCCAGTCCTTTACCTGATCGTTACAAACTTGTTTGTGCCATGCTTGGCCCAGAAGGTCTTCAGTCAATTGGGTTACTAAGGTTGTAGCCTTCACCGGCTAGCTTCTCGAGAACCTTTTTAAATGCACCTTGGCTCATCTTCCTTCCAGCGATACGTGCGCCCCGGCGCTTTGTGTTCATTGGCAGCGGATACGTTGAAATAGAAGTTGTGCAGCATGCGGACTGCCAGCCACCTGCACCCCAACGGTAGCACTGCTGGGGAGCTCCAGTGCATGAGCACACAGGTGTTGCTATCCTTGAAATGTCAAAATCAATACCATTAATCACCATTCCCAAAGGCTTAATAGGACCCCTACTTCGGGGTGCACGGTTCTTGGGTGCCCCATCTTCCTGTGGAGTAGCAACCTTCCTAGGCTTCTTCGGCTTAGGCGACTTGGGCTGACGACCTTGCTGCCTCTTCTTTGCAGTCGGCTTGTTTCCGGCCACAGATTGCTCTTCTATCAACGGTGGGGCTGCGTGCTCCTCCTCTGGTGCAGGAGGTTCTTGTGGCTGCATCATCTGGAGTGTATGCGCACGCGCATCTGGCATCATCCCGAAACTGGCAGGGTGGTGATGCACAGCGTGTCCAAGATGTCCATTATGACCAGCAGGCCCAACAGGGACAGCATGAAGGACCTTCTGCTCGCGGGAATGTTGATGTTGATGCTGATGTTGATGCTGATGCTGCGAGGGGTGCACCCAGGCCTCATTGCGCACAAAGTCCATGTGAATAGCCGGTTGCTCGGTGGGCACGCCCCCAGAGGGTTCACAGCCACCATAGCCGCGGGGATGATGTGAATGCTGTGGGTGGTGCTGCGCGTTATGGTGTCCATGGTGCTGCAAGAAGGTACCATTCGGGAGCAGCGGCTTTGTGTCCCGGTGGTCGCCGGTCACAGATGACATCAGCTGCAGGCCGAGGCTGCCTGCTTTCATGGTCTCATAGAAGCCCCAATTCCGAATGCCCAAGGGGCCGTCATCGTCCATCTCGGCTCGTCGAACAAACGAATCGAAATCCAAGAACCGAGATTGGAACGAGAAATGTGCTCTTCTTTCGAATTTTGGTCAGCCTACAGCCCCTACCATTGTCTTCCAAACGCCAATCCCTGCAACCTATTTCGGCAAACAAGTAAAAAATATCAAGGATCCGTGAGCAGGGGCGGATCTAGATGCCGTGCCTGCCGGTCGAGCACCGGCAAAGCCAGAAATTGTGAAAGGTCGGACGGATTTAACGAATCGCTGGATGAAACAACCTCATACCTCAAAATCTAATGACCAAAGACTGCGGCCCGGGGTGGAGACAGCAGGGACGCGATGTTCCGGTGAGGAAGAACGGGGACGGCGATGGCGGCGAGGCGCGTGAGAGGCGGAGGGCCTGGAGCGGGCGGGGCCGAATTGAGGCGTCGGCGGTAGCCCTGAGCTACAGGCAGGGGGCGAGGTGGTACACTCTAGGGAGAAGGAGCCGCCTTGGTCGGGTTGGTTAGGTCAGGAGACTCAGGTGAGGATTGAGGAAGACGAAAGAAAGGGACGGGGCGGTGGGGAGAAATTCATATAACGTTGAAGTTTACGCTGCAGTAATTATTGACGAATTACAAAGTGCCAGTTTGAGGCAGCCACAAGTTTAAACACACTCAATTAATCGCAACTAGAATTTTCAAAAAAAAAATCGCACCTAGTATCGGAATAAAATTTGTTCGTATATCAGACACCGCAACTGCGGGCGGTCGAGGACAACCGTAAAAATGGTGAAACAGCAATGAAAAAACTTCGTTTTAAAAGCATCTCTTGCAGATATCAGATAATTTGGCTCCGGAAAACAACTATCCAGCTCCCCTTAAATGGATTTCGTGGTTCGCAAATCGTCCGCGCAGAACAGATACCAGAAACAACTACTGGATATTCAAATAAAATTGTTCGCGCTATAGATTTCAATAGAGAGATAGTTCGCGCGAGATTACAGTAGAGATTTGCATAGATAGAACGAACTAAAACCTAACCCTAGCGACAGATTTTGGGTGGCTGCTTGTCGTAGCTGAGGTAGAACTTGATTGTGGAGACGCGCTCCGCTCACGCCAGCTTGTGGTCGTCCAGCGCTTCTTCATAGCGGCGATGAGCGGTACCGTCGTCGTTCGTCGCCGCTCGCCTGGCCTCTCTGAGTGTCGCGTCAGTTTCGCGGCACCTTTTGACGTCGGGAGGGGGGGATATGCTCGTCGAGCACAACGACCCATCCCACTAGAAGCCCCACGCCTCGTCGTCGTTCTCGTCCTCGTCATCGACGTCGATAACCGACTGGGAGCCCCCCGCCTCGGTGCCTTGCGAGCAGGCTAGCGTCGGCCATGAACCGGGCCACCGCGGAGTCGGCACCGACTCGAGCGGCCATGAACCGGGCCACCGCGGCATCGGCAGCGGACCTTGATGCCACAGTGTGGTTCTCATCGATGAACGGTTGGACGAGGTCACATAGGACGTCCCACCCCCTCCTCATCCTCGCCAGGTGGCCCATGGCCTCCACCGCGCCCATCCTGCCTGCCACTGCCGTGCATAGAGGAGCTGGCCATCGATCTGCCGTCGAGGGGGCGAGATCTGCTTCGGGGCAGGAGTAATTGCTTGCCGGAGCTAAACTTACATAGCGGCGGAGGGAGAGAAAACGTGACGGTGGGATCTAGGGGTCGAACGCTAAATGACCCCCTGGCACCGTTGATATAGCGCCCGAACCGCCGCTTATCAACTCTCTCATCACCTGTAACATCCCAAATTTATGACAAGGGTAAACAAGACCCAAATTTCAGAACCAACAAAAACTTTTGAATTATTTCACAACTGATTGTGTTTTTCCCTTATTTTGTTCTGGTTGACCTTGTGTAACTTGGTGTTTGTGATTGTTGACTTGTGTTTGTCAACTCAAGAACCCAACCTAGGTATATTTACAACACTGGTGACCATGTTATGACAAGAATATATTCCATATGTCTTTCCCATTCTTATGTTGGCCAAAAGTTTATTTCAAAAATGATTTGGTTCTAGCAACAAATAAAATACTCTTTAATTTGAGACAGTAAAAGTATTTCCAAAATTTCATGTTTATAAAATATGGAGAACTATCTGTGATCTCCTATCCTTTTCTTCAACCTTGACTATTCAAAATTCCTATCTTTATAAACCCCAATGTTTCAACTCTGTTTAAAAGAAATACTAGTGGGAAATATATTACCTCACATATTTTCCCTTTACCAAACCATTTTGGAAACTATTAAGTTATGGGTCGATATACCCCCTTAAACAACATCTTGTCATAGTTGGGTGTGGCCACTTTTACAAAATGGCATTGTTAGTTATGGAAAAAGGTGTGTGATTTAATTCTTGTGGTTTGAAGTGTGTGGTCTTGTTTGAGTTGTGGATATTGTTGTGTTGCTGGTATTTTGGTGCTGTTGCTATTATTGTGATTTTGCTGTTGTGTGTGATGCTCTTGTGAGGATAATTCCTCAGTAGTGTTATTACTACCTTAGGACACCCTTGGCAACCAAGTTTGGAGTGTGACTTGAAGAGGAACACAAACCCTCTACCTTAGGGCACCCCAAGTTAATTTCTAAAATTCAGGGAGATGATTTCAATAAACTCTCTCCTTATCTATCCCTCTATTTTATGAAAACAAATATACTTTCTTTATCAAAATTCTAGGGGAGGAGATGAAATGATGATTCTCTCCATTTCATATCACTCCCTCCTTTAGTAAACCTACTTGTTGATTTAAAAACAAACCCCTCCTTTCTTTTGTTAAAAAGAAATGAAGGTCATAAGTTAAAATGATCTTCATAAATAAATTCCCTCCCAATTTTCTCTATTCCTCAAAACAAATGTTTTCTCTATGAAAATAAAACTTATTTGAAGTATCTTATTTGTCAAGAAAGCTCCCAAGGTTCTACAAACTATTTTATCTCTGGTTTAAATATTAAAGGAGTCTCAAATTATTAATTTCCAAAAATGGTTTATTTAAATCCTATGAACAAAAATGGAGCAAAACATTTTATTTTGTAAAACCAATTTTTGTGGAGCTTCCTCCTATATAGGGGAGGCTACATAAATTTTCTCTAAATTTTGTAAAATGTTTAAACCCCTCAAATAAATTCTAGAAACCCTACTGGTTTCAAAAAGGAAACAAAGGTTTTTAGCCGAGGACCTATCCGTGAGAGGAAAAGAGGAGTTAGGGGGCGTGTTGCAAAACCTCCGTTGACCTCTGTCGCTCCATGGCAGCACGGCACGGAGGCGTGCTCCCGAGCTCGCCGTGCTCTCCCTGCTTCGCCCTGACGCACGCCACGCCCTGGAGGAAACGATGAAGCCTCGCACGCTGCCTCCTCTGCCCTCCCTTGTCACCATCTCCTCTGCTGCGGCAACGCGGCACGGCACGGACGCCGTGTTGCGCACACCGTCGACGCCGTGCTCCCCCCGTGCAATGTCGACACCGCTGGACCCCTCTCCTCTGCGCAGCTCCGTGAGACGATAAGAAGCACGCCCAGCTGCTCTCCCTGCTCCCTCACCCCCTCACTCAATGCGCATTCTTCCATTGAACCCGAACCCCGGCCGAAGCTGCCGACCCGCATCGCCGATGATTCAAACCTCCCCATCCCAATCCAAGCCTACCAGCACCTTCGCCGTGCACTACTTCCCCTCTCTGCGCAAGGAATCGCAGAGGGACGCCCGGGATCGCCGTCGCCATCCCGATCCTCTTCTTCTCCGGCCGCGGACATGCGAGCAAGCTCGCGGTGGGCACAGGCCACCTTTCTCCGCCATTTTTGTGCACACGTGCTCCCCTTGCCGTGTTCCTCTCATAGGCATCCCCATTTCTTTTCAGGACGTCGGAGCCGCCGTCGCCATCCTCGCCGCGCTCCGGCAGCCCGCGTCCGTGCCCTGCTCGTGTCGAGGAAGGAGAAGCCAGCCCGTACCGCTTCGCTCAAGCTCGTGGGCCGCGAGCTGGGCTTCCTCCCTCACGGCACAGCCCAACTCCAGCCCGATCCAGCCCACTGCCTTTTTTTTAAGGTTGTTTATTCTTTTACTTCTAGATTTGTTTCTGGACCTCTAGTTTAAATAGTTCTAAAATAGTTTAAGGGCCTAGTGGACCAAACCAAAAATCAGGGAGGTACCCTAGCATATTCCCAGCCAGATCTAAGTGGTAGAAACACTTTTGGATGAATAGTTTTGGAGAAATTAAATGTGAGCCAGAACTACTGCTTTTTACCAAAAACTCAATAGCCATTTTTCTATGATAGCTATTGATGCAAACTCAACTGTTTTGGAAAGGTCTGAGTGATGCCTAGCAGTAGAAATTTGCCTCTCATGCAAATGAGCTTCCTAAATAAAATGGCATCCACTTTGGTAAATGACCAGAGAGCCATTTAGGGTTTTTTGTAAATTATTTGGTGATGATATTTGGAGTGAATCCACTTGTGTGAGCTTCTGTATGATTAGGAGTACCTAATCCTAGCTTGGTGTGATTTTTAGAGCTATAGTTTATTTTAGGTGTAAATAACTAGGTGGTATGCTTTTCTGCCAATGAATGTCTATAGTTTTATTTAACTATTTAGGTTGTGCTAGTATCCCTTTTGTGTTTTCTAGCATGTATAAGTGTGATACTAGTTACTAGGAGTGTGATAGCTCTGTGCCATAGCACTTTGGAAAAAGGTTTAGTAGTGCATTTAGTCCTCTAAGTGTTAATAGTACTAGAGTAGTATTTTCATGGATTTTCCTAGTAATAGGACTTGTTTTAGTAGAAATTCCTTAGTGTGACAATATTTTAGATAGCATTGCTAGATCATCAGTAGCATACCATATTGCTACTGGTTTGATCACATGCTAAGAAGAAGTTAGTGTTACTGGTTATTATTAGGGAATAATATCCCTAGTATGGATATTCCTAGGATTTCCTAACTCTCTGGAGTTGTTTGCAAATAAAATCATTTGTGTGCATGAATTTCAAAATTTATGTGGAATATCAGTAGCATTTCCTAGCTACTGATATTGTAGCATGTCATCCCTTGCTACCTATTGTTTGGCCCTAGCTTGTGTAGAAGTGTCAGACCACTAGTTTGTAAAAGGCCCTTATAGGTGTAGATCCTAGTTTGTTGCTTGAATAATTAGTTTGATGATTGTGATTGTTATTTGCTTGTGCAACATTTGTGGCTTCGTTTGGTGTATTAAGTGTTGTTATTCCCTGGTTGCGACGCTAGATAATATCGATACCGGAGTGGTCCTTGGAGAGGATTTATTGGAGGAGAATCGGAGTTTATTTCTTTAATCAGTGAGAAGAAGACCAAGGACGTTATGCCGAAGCCAGGCAAGCTACTCCACCGAGCTTGCACCTATATATCTCT
This sequence comes from Poa pratensis, assembly GCA_947311845.1. Taxonomy (NCBI): domain Eukaryota; kingdom Viridiplantae; phylum Streptophyta; class Magnoliopsida; order Poales; family Poaceae; genus Poa; species Poa pratensis. Next base: position 23,571,007 of record CAMZMU010000064.1, read on the forward strand.
ATCTTGATTTACCTGTTTTACTTATAAATAGCATAAATGATTTATGTGGTGTTTGCCACGAAAGCCCTGATCTTGAAAACCCCTTTTTCCAAAATACAAGTATATTATTGAGACACCCGATATAGAGGTGTCAAAGGTATACAACGATTTCGAAATGAATTTGTTTTACCCCAAAACCTTCTATGAAAATCCTTTTTGGTGGGACTACGAACCACCCAAGTTTTGGTTAAAAATATTTTGCTATGAAAATTGGAAATGATTGTGAAAACCTTTTTAGAGGTTTATGACAACTATTTTGCCACCTTATGTAGAAATATCAGTTGTTGATATAAAACTATAGGATGGGAAAATCCTTTGTTTTACAAAACTCCTTTGAAAACCCTTGGATGGGTTATGAAATGCCGAGATGTCGGTGTTGAGACAGAAAAGTTGTTGTTTATGAAAAATGCACATTGTGTCCTGGTACTTACTGAACAACCAATAATCTGTGCGACCACATTTACCCCCATATGGGGCGGGGCGTGGTCATATAATTTGCTCATGTTAGTACTGGATGCCTCAACAACGAGGATAACCTCGTTCCATGAGGGGATGGTCTGAGGACCTACCCCCTGACCTGGGTCCTCTTAAGTGAAGTCTACCGGAAGCCGGTATGAACGTGTTGTAGAAAGAGGATTGAAGGGCTCCCTTGGGTCCGCCGGGCAGAACTACGAGTCCTCACACTTAGTTTCTGAGGATTTGAGTGTGGATGGAAAGTGTCGTAGCGGTAGGATCCTATACTAGCATGAGCAAAGGAGAGGCTATGGCCGGGAAACCGGATGGATGTGGGAAAAGCGTGCTACCTCTGCAGAGGGAAAAACTATTCGAATAGCCGAGTCCTCGGATATGGACAGTTGGAACGAACTGCTGGGTCTCATGTGCAAGTTTTACAAAGTCCTGAGTTTTGGAAAGAAAATGAATCGGCGAATGTTTTATGCAACTATACCGGAAAGGGTGGTATAGGGTTGCTGGAGGGTGAATGGCCCTGAAGGGGGCTATGTTCGGAAAAAGGTAGGGTTTTAGAGAGATAGACGAGGTGGTGATTTTCAAGGAAAAAGTTTTAAAAGAGATTTCTCACCCCCTTTCCAAACAAAGGTGTATTTTTCAAGGAACAGATTTAAAAAGGACTTCTAACCTTTTTCAACAAGGATAGCGAGAAAACTACTTTCCAAAATGTTTTGTCTTCAACAGGATTAAAAATCTACTCTTCTCTTTTTAAAATAAAGATCTAGTGAGGTTTTTCCTAAAAATAAAGGTCTTTGAAAAATTAAAACTAGTGCTTGTTCCTGTTGGGGTAGTTTGCGAGTACAATCAAATGTACTCATATTGGTTTCGTCCCTGGCTGTTGTCTTAGCCAGATTTCAGAGAGGAGCAGTTCGAAGAAAAGGAGTCCACTGACGTCTTTGCAAACTAGGGCGCTTCCCAGTCAGCTGCCTGTAGGGTTAAGGCGAATGACTTGGGCTCCACGTTGATTTGGTGATTCCGCTGCAAGTACCTTGTTGAAGCTGATCACTTCAAGCACGTAAGTATATTTATTCGGTATTTGTGGGTGTTCTGTGATACCAACTCAAGTTATGTGCAACAGCACACTGATCATGGGACTGTTGCAGGAAACATAACGAGTATCTCGGATAATTAATCCGGGGTCCTCACAGACTTGGTATCAGAGCCATCCTGACTGTAACAGACCTTAGTTAGCATGGATGTTAGTTAGGAAGAGAATATTTTGTTAAAAATATGTTAACACCAAAAACATATCCTTATCTAGGGAAGTCCAAAAATGACTCCCGCTCCTTTCGTCTTCTCAAATTATTTCTGAGTCTTACCTTTCTATTTTAAGTTTTACCAAGGTTTTCTCTACTCCTTCTTACCTGTTCAAAATACTTGACGATGAACCCAAAAGAGACCTAATTAGCTAGCACCTACAAAGAAGAAGCAACCATCTCAACATTCAACATCAAGTTCATTGGTCTACAAATGTCAAGATCATCGACATCAATCAAATCAAGAGATCTCTGAAGACCTCAGCTCAACCTCAGCAATTCTACTCAAGTGGCTACTTCGACAATCTCAGTGTCTCCAGTTGAAGACTAAGGCGACGAAATGAAGATTTCAGCATCCCTGTCTAACCAAGACCCATAGGAACAACTTATGATAGGAACTTTAGTCATACTACCCGGCTACTACGAGTATTAGGCGTCCATTGGTACTAAGCGTACCTTGTGTGTTTATTGCTTGTTTGAGGTGTTCCCCTACAGTGAGCCCGACGGATTTGACCTATCCCTGCCTAACCGGCATGGCCAGGCGTCGGTTCACAGTAGCGTACAGTAGGGTTGTCCCCACTACCTGAGAGACGCTCCCCGGGTTCTTCCGTGGAAAGGAGCCGACACCACCCTAGCTTATAAAAGACCCCGTTCTTTCTGCCATCTATCCCCACCCTCACTCACCACCCTTAGCGACCCAAATCTCCTGAGGCAAGAATCCCGTGTTCTTATTCTTCATCCAGATCCAAAAGAACCCAATGGCAAACCCCAGAGTTATCATGGAAACCACTGCCGAGGAGCATAGTGGGTTTCCACTGATGCTTTGGAAGGCCGTCTGCCACGTTCTTGGTCGGCCTGCCCGTCCTCGATATGTGGTGTCCGAGAACTCTCTCCCGCTTGCCGGGAGTGAATTCCAAGTCGAAGTGCATATCGGCTCGTGCCCATTGGGCATAAGTCCGACTTACTTGATCCAGGGTAAGAGCATGCCTACCCTAGATCTAGCCCTCCAGGTAGTAGCCTGGGAAGGACTCGTCCGTCTCCGGTACTCAGAACCGGCGATGGCGCTGAGTCGAGCCTTCCACTTTCTCCCAGCCATACCTCAGCATGTTGCGGAGGCTTTCCAAGCCTCCATGGGGCAGGAAGCTGACCCTGCCGTAATCACTCTGGTCACCTATGGAGCTGCAATGACAAGATTCAGCCATTCCCTGATGGAGGAACTCATGACCACAAGGCGCCACCTTGCTCGTGCCCGCCGGGGACTAGATCGAGCAAGGAACCAACCCACTTCCCACCGTGGGCAAGCTCAGGATGCAAGACCGACGATCCTAGACGATTTGCTGGATGCTTCGGTGACACAAGCCCTCGCCCGAGTTCAGCAGCCACCCCAAGAGCAAGGTGTGGTCCACGAAGGCGTGCCTGTAGTTCCCCACCCCTTGGAAGACAGAGAGGTGGACACCACTCTTTGTCTCGGCTACGTTTCACCGACTCCTAGAACCTCTCAGGTAGGGTAGAACCCAGGTTTAGTTAGCCTGACCAGCGCTTGTATGTTTGTGCATGTGGAGCAACCAGTTGTTAGTCAATTGTTGGGTTGTTGCTTGTTTTCTAGTGTTTCTTGTAATGCAGAGTGGTTGTCTGTTGCCCGGCTGATGATAGATCAGCCCCAAAATAAAAACTTGGTGTTCTTATCATCTTGTTAACCGCTTGGTTGACACCTGATGGAATGTCATGCTCTTTCTTCATTTAAAAGTTTTAAAAGAAACGACAGATCACTTAAACCAGGAACAGTATGTGACCCCAGACGCATACCCCTGAGAATTAATGCAAAACTTGGAATCGGACTATTTTGTAGTATGCAAACTATTTTCTTTTGTGTGGTCTCCTACATGGCTCCTTCACAAGGTTCCTCACCCAATATGAACCTTGTGCTCTTCTCATGTTAAAGAAAGGGCCCGAGCCCTCCACGAGATGTGAACCTCGCAAGCCTTAAAATGCTTGCGAAGTGTAAATGCTCGCTGGAACACCGAAGGACATCTTGTAGGGTGTTCTTAGTTGTCGTGTTCAACCTATATGGTTGAAATGTGTGCTACCACTGCAAATGGTTGAGACCATATAATGCAGTGATATTTCTCTAAAAATGTATTTTCTCACTAAAGCAAGAGTATTCTAGTACCTCTCCATCCTATCTGTGCTCCAAGACCAGAGTCATGACAACCCAGAAGATTTCGACAATGCAAATCTTGTCCCAGGTCATCAGCAAAGACAAGATCAATACAACTACGAAGTGCAGTACAGAAGCGAGAATTTCAGAAAAACAAACAGAGGATGCAGACTCTACTCCCACGAAGAACACTGCCAGCACGGATGCAACGACACCCCAGAGATTCCTACTCCCTCTCGAGCTCCATGACGCCACCAGAGGATGAGCCTGGCTCACTCAGAGCCGAGTCGCGCGCCGCCCGACAGCGGCAGACGGCTCGAGCGGCCTGCTCACCTCCAGCCGGAAGATCTGCCACCTCCTCCACCGGCGCTGCAACTTGCTGCTCCACCGCCACAAGCTCCTCCGCCGCATCTGGCTCCTCCGGCGCAGCAGGCGCCACTGTCGCAACACCAGCCCCCGCGCCAGACCGCCAATGGCACAAGGCCACGGCTAGGAGGACCACTACCGCAAACAGCAGGCTGAACACCGTCGAAATCCAGAACACGAAGAGCACAAAGACGAAGCAGCCCTCGAGGAAGCCCGCATCCTCCATCGCATCAACATAGGCTCTGAAGAAATCGGTAATAAAGCCCATGGTGACGACGCGATAGAAGAAATGTTTTCTGAGGTCGCTAGTTATAAACCAAGCTCGGACGCCGCTCCTCGACACCACACTGCGCGGGAAAGTGGAGGAATCGCGAGCCGTACTCGCCTTAATGGCGCGGAACCACCTAGGCATCGTGTCCCCCAAAGCCGTGTCTACCGCTGCATCGACGGACAGCACGCGCAGCAGTACCGCGGGTGAGTGCTCTGCGCACTGAAGACGGAGCGAGTGCGGAACCAGAACGAGCGAGGAAGAAGAAGAGAAGAAACGGAGGAGAGACCGCCAGGTGGGCCCCGGCCCCACATGCCAGTGAGTCAGCAGTTAAACCCCCCGTGTCCCTCTATCCTTTATCCCTCGCTTTTCCTGTAAAAACCCCTGCAAAGGTAATTTCCTCGGATAAACCAAACCCACTGTGTCCATAAGCCAATTATTGGTGGCACAGCTAGGGGTATTTTAAAGAAAAACCCTGTTGTTTTTCAAAACCCGTGTATACACGAAAGTGAATATACGACCTTTCTAAAATAAAATATTTTGCCCTCGTATCTCCCCTGTACCCCTGGGCAAATCTCGAGGACGAGATTTATTCTTAAGGGGGGAAGGATCTGTAACATCCCAAATTTATGACAAGGGTAAACAAGACCCAAATTTCAGAACCAACAAAAACTTTTGAATTATTTCACAACTGATTGTGTTTTTCCCTTATTTTGTTCTGGTTGACCTTGTGTAACTTGGTGTTTGTGATTGTTGACTTGTGTTTGTCAACTCAAGAACCCAACCTAGGTATATATTACAACACTGGTGACCATGTTATGACAAGAATATATTCCATATGTCTTTCCCATTCTTATGTTGGCCAAAAGTTTATTTCAAAAATGATTTGGTTCTAGCAACAAATAAAATACTCTTTAATTTGAGACAGTAAAAGTATTTCCAAAATTTCATGTTTATAAAATATGGAGAACTATCTGTGATCTCCTATCCTTTTCTTCAACCTTGACTATTCAAAATTCCTATCTTTATAAACCCCAATGTTTCAACTCTGTTTAAAAGAAATACTAGTGGGAAATATATTACCTCACATATTTTCCCTTTACCAAACCATTTTGGAAACTATTAAGTTATGGGTCGATATACCCCCTTAAACAACATCTTGTCATAGTTGGGTGTGGCCACTTTTACAAAATGGCATTGTTAGTTATGGAAAAAGGTGTGTGATTTAATTCTTGTGGTTTGAAGTGTGTGGTCTTGTTTGAGTTGTGGATATTGTTGTGTTGCTGGTATTTTGGTGCTGTTGCTATTATTGTGATTTTGCTGTTGTGTGTGATGCTCTTGTGAGGATAATTCCTCAGTAGTGTTATTACTACCTTAGGACACCCTTGGCAACCAAGTTTGGAGTGTGACTTGAAGAGGAACACAAACCCTCTACCTTAGGGCACCCCAAGTTAATTTCTAAAATTCAGGGAGATGATTTCAATAAACTCTCTCCTTATCTATCCCTCTATTTTATGAAAACAAATATACTTTCTTTATCAAAATTCTAGGGGAGGAGATGAAATGATGATTCTCTCCATTTCATATCACTCCCTCCTTTAGTAAACCTACTTGTTGATTTAAAAACAAACCCCTCCTTTCTTTTGTTAAAAAGAAATGAAGGTCATAAGTTAAAATGATCTTCATAAATAAATTCCCTCCCAATTTTCTCTATTCCTCAAAACAAATGTTTTCTCTATGAAAATAAAACTTATTTGAAGTATCTTATTTGTCAAGAAAGCTCCCAAGGTTCTACAAACTATTTTATCTCTGGTTTAAATATTAAAGGAGTCTCAAATTATTAATTTCCAAAAATGGTTTATTTAAATCCTATGAACAAAAATGGAGCAAAACATTTTATTTTGTAAAACCAATTTTTGTGGAGCTTCCTCCTATATAGGGGAGGCTACATAAATTTTCTCTAAATTTTGTAAAATGTTTAAACCCCTCAAATAAATTCTAGAAACCCTACTGGTTTCAAAAAGGAAACAAAGGTTTTTAGCCGAGGACCTATCCGTGAGAGGAAAAGAGGAGTTAGGGGGCGTGTTGCAAAACCTCCGTTGACCTCTGTCGCTCCATGGCAGCACGGCACGGAGGCGTGCTCCCGAGCTCGCCGTGCTCTCCCTGCTTCGCCCTGACGCACGCCACGCCCTGGAGGAAACGATGAAGCCTCGCACGCTGCCTCCTCTGCCCTCCCTTGTCACCATCTCCTCTGCTGCGGCAACGCGGCACGGCACGGACGCCGTGTTGCGCACACCGTCGACGCCGTGCTCCCCCCGTGCAATGTCGACACCGCTGGACCCCTCTCCTCTGCGCAGCTCCGTGAGACGATAAGAAGCACGCCCAGCTGCTCTCCCTGCTCCCTCACCCCCTCACTCAATGCGCATTCTTCCATTGAACCCGAACCCCGGCCGAAGCTGCCGACCCGCATCGCCGATGATTCAAACCTCCCCATCCCAATCCAAGCCTACCAGCACCTTCGCCGTGCACTACTTCCCCTCTCTGCGCAAGGAATCGCAGAGGGACGCCCGGGATCGCCGTCGCCATCCCGATCCTCTTCTTCTCCGGCCGCGGACATGCGAGCAAGCTCGCGGTGGGCACAGGCCACCTTTCTCCGCCATTTTTGTGCACACGTGCTCCCCTTGCCGTGTTCCTCTCATAGGCATCCCCATTTCTTTTCAGGACGTCGGAGCCGCCGTCGCCATCCTCGCCGCGCTCCGGCAGCGCCGCGTCCGTGCCCTGCTCGTGTCGAGGAAGGAGAAGCCAGCCCGTACCGCTTCGCTCAAGCTCGTGGGCCGCGAGCTGGGCTTCCTCCCTCACGGCACAGCCCAACTCCAGCCCGATCCAGCCCACTGCCTTTTTTTTAAGGTTGTTTATTCTTTTACTTCTAGATTTGTTTCTGGACCTCTAGTTTAAATAGTTCTAAAATAGTTTAAGGGCCTAGTGGACCAAACCAAAAATCAGGGAGGTACCCTAGCATATTCCCAGCCAGATCTAAGTGGTAGAAACACTTTTGGATGAATAGTTTTGGAGAAATTAAATGTGAGCCAGAACTACTGCTTTTTACCAAAAACTCAATAGCCATTTTTCTATGATAGCTATTGATGCAAACTCAACTGTTTTGGAAAGGTCTGAGTGATGCCTAGCAGTAGAAATTTGCCTCTCATGCAAATGAGCTTCCTAAATAAAATGGCATCCACTTTGGTAAATGACCAGAGAGCCATTTAGGGTTTTTTGTAAATTATTTGGTGATGATATTTGGAGTGAATCCACTTGTGTGAGCTTCTGTATGATTAGGAGTACCTAATCCTAGCTTGGTGTGATTTTTAGAGCTATAGTTTATTTTAGGTGTAAATAACTAGGTGGTATGCTTTTCTGCCAATGAATGTCTATAGTTTTATTTAACTATTTAGGTTGTGCTAGTATCCCTTTTGTGTTTTCTAGCATGTATAAGTGTGATACTAGTTACTAGGAGTGTGATAGCTCTGTGCCATAGCACTTTGGAAAAAGGTTTAGTAGTGCATTTAGTCCTCTAAGTGTTAATAGTACTAGAGTAGTATTTTCATGGATTTTCCTAGTAATAGGACTTGTTTTAGTAGAAATTCCTTAGTGTGACAATATTTTAGATAGCATTGCTAGATCATCAGTAGCATACCATATTGCTACTGGTTTGATCACATGCTAAGAAGAAGTTAGTGTTACTGGTTATTATTAGGGAATAATATCCCTAGTATGGATATTCCTAGGATTTCCTAACTCTCTGGAGTTGTTTGCAAATAAAATCATTTGTGTGCATGAATTTCAAAATTTATGTGGAATATCAGTAGCATTTCCTAGCTACTGATATTGTAGCATGTCATCCCTTGCTACCTATTGTTTGGCCCTAGCTTGTGTAGAAGTGTCAGACCACTAGTTTGTAAAAGGCCCTTATAGGTGTAGATCCTAGTTTGTTGCTTGAATAATTAGTTTGATGATTGTGATTGTTATTTGCTTGTGCAACATTTGTGGCTTCGTTTGGTGTATTAAGTGTTGTTATTCCCTGGTTGCGACGCTAGATAATATCGATACCGGAGTGGTCCTTGGAGAGGATTTATTGGAGGAGAATCGGAGTTTATTTCTTTAATCAGTGAGAAGAAGACCAAGGACGTTATGCCGAAGCCAGGCAAGCTACTCCACCGAGCTTGCACCTATATATCTCTATCTTGATTTACCTGTTTTACTTATAAATAGCATAAATGATTTATGTGGTGTTTGCCACGAAAGCCCTGATCTTGAAAACCCCTTTTTCCAAAATACAAGTATATTATTGAGACACCCGATATAGAGGTGTCAAAGGTATACAACGATTTCGAAATGAATTTGTTTTACCCCAAAACCTTCTATGAAAATCCTTTTTGGTGGGACTACGAACCACCCAAGTTTTGGTTAAAAATATTTTGCTATGAAAATTGGAAATGATTGTGAAAACCTTTTTAGAGGTTTATGACAACTATTTTGCCACCTTATGTAGAAATATCAGTTGTTGATATAAAACTATAGGATGGGAAAATCCTTTGTTTTTACAAAACTCCTTTGAAAACCCTTGGATGGGTTATGAAATGCCGAGATGTCGGTGTTGAGACAGAAAAGTTGTTGTTTATGAAAAATGCACATTGTGTCCTGGTACTTACTGAACAACCAATAATCTGTGCGACCACATTTACCCCCATATGGGGCGGGGCGTGGTCATATAATTTGCTCATGTTAGTACTGGATGCCTCAACAACGAGGATAACCTCGTTCCATGAGGGGATGGTCTGAGGACCTACCCCCTGACCTGGGTCCTCTTAAGTGAAGTCTACCGGAAGCCGGTATGAACGTGTTGTAGAAAGAGGATTGAAGGGCTCCCTTGGGTCCGCCGGGCAGAACTACGAGTCCTCACACTTAGTTTCTGAGGATTTGAGTGTGGATGGAAAGTGTCGTAGCGGTAGGATCCTATACTAGCATGAGCAAAGGAGAGGCTATGGCCGGGAAACCGGATGGATGTGGGAAAAGCGTGCTACCTCTGCAGAGGGAAAAACTATTCGAATAGCCGAGTCCTCGGATATGGACAGTTGGAACGAACTGCTGGGTCTCATGTGCAAGTTTTACAAAGTCCTGAGTTTTGGAAAGAAAATGAATCGGCGAATGTTTTATGCAACTATACCGGAAAGGGTGGTATAGGGTTGCTGGAGGGTGAATGGCCCTGAAGGGGGCTATGTTCGGAAAAAGGTAGGGTTTTAGAGAGATAGACGAGGTGGTGATTTTCAAGGAAAAAGTTTTAAAAGAGATTTCTCACCCCCTTTCCAAACAAAGGTGTATTTTTCAAGGAACAGATTTAAAAAGGACTTCTAACCTTTTTCAACAAGGATAGCGAGAAAACTACTTTCCAAAATGTTTTGTCTTCAACAGGATTAAAAATCTACTCTTCTCTTTTTAAAATAAAGATCTAGTGAGGTTTTTCCTAAAAATAAAGGTCTTTGAAAAATTAAAACTAGTGCTTGTTCCTGTTGGGGTAGTTTGCGAGTACAATCAAATGTACTCATATTGGTTTCGTCCCTGGCTGTTGTCTTAGCCAGATTTCAGAGAGGAGCAGTTCGAAGAAAAGGAGTCCACTGACGTCTTTGCAAACTAGGGCGCTTCCCAGTCAGCTGCCTGTAGGGTTAAGGCGAATGACTTGGGCTCCACGTTGATTTGGTGATTCCGCTGCAAGTACCTTGTTGAAGCTGATCACTTCAAGCACGTAAGTATATTTATTCGGTATTTGTGGGTGTTCTGTGATACCAACTCAAGTTATGTGCAACAGCACACTGATCATGGGACTGTTGCAGGAAACATAACGAGTATCTCGGATAATTAATCCGGGGTCCTCACATCACCCTTTGTGTGGAACTCACTAGTTGATGTCTACTACACGCTTCTATTCTTGTAGATAGTGTTGGGCCTCCAAGTGCAGAGGTTTGTAGGACAGCAGCAATTTTCCCTTAATTGAGTAACCCTAGGTTTATCGAACTCAAAGAGGTAGAGGTCAAAGGTATCCCTCTCAAGCAACCCTGCAATTAAAATACAAGAAGTCTCTTGTGTCCCCAACACACCAAATACTCTTGTTAGATGTATAGATGCACTAGTTCGGCGAAGAGATAGTAAAATGCAAGTGATATGGATTGTAACAAGCGATATTTGTAATCTGTAATAAAATGGCAGCAAGCAAACATGTAATAAAAGTGACTAAAACGGTGTTCCGATGATTGGAAACAAGGCCTAGGAATCATACTTTCACTAGGGATCTCTCTCAACACGTTAGCACAACTGAACGCAAACAAGTGCTACTCGAAACTATTCTTCTCGATAAAACAAGAGTACTATGCGTAGGGCTACAAAAGCACACCTTAAAGTCTAAGTAAACAAACACCACAATTCCACAAAGAATAATCCATGGTAAATATCCCTCTAATTTATTATCCAAAGAGTCACACACGCCACCCACACTGTCACCAAGCCTTTATGTTCTCAATAATGACTCCGGAAATTATACTAGATAAACCAATTGAGTAGCATAAACATCATATGAATTCAACGACACTAATAATGCTCATGATCACATAAAGATCACATCATGGGAGAGAGAGATAACCACATAGCTACAGCAAGAACCTTCAGCCCCGATGAAGAACTACTCCCGCTGCATCACGGGAGGCAGCAACGGCGATGAAGATGACTCCGGGGGCAATTCCCCGTCCCGGCTGGGTGCCGAAACAGGAACTTCTGTCCCCCGAATTAGGGCTTTTGGTGGCGGCGGAGCTCGGATACGTTTCTGGAGAAATCCTTCGGCGGTCATCGTTTTTAGGTCAGGAGAGACTTTATAAGCGAAGTGGCGACGTGAGGCGGTGCACGAGGTGCCCAGGTGGGACCCAGGCGCGGCGCACCCTGGACCGCGGCCAGGGGTCACCTAGAGGATGTGGACTTCCCCCAGACTTGTCCTTCTGGCTCCCGGGGTCTCCTGGCGAAATAGAATTTCTGTAATTTTTGCGGAATTTTCTGAGCAATTTGGATTTTGGACCTTTTCTGCAATGCACAGACATAATAAACAAAAACTGGCACTGGGTCAATAGGTTAGTCCAATAAAATGTGCCAAAATGATATAAAAACATAATAAACACATGTGGCATTGTTATAAAATAAGCATGGAACATCAAAAATTATAGATACGTTTAAGACATATCACTAGTACAGAGCAAGAATATTCCCCATAAAAACCGGCAGTGAGAAGGTCTATGGTTATTCGTAATTATCTGAGGCCGATAAGTCTTGCCAGAAATGTGCCACCTCTGCAAACGGGGCAGTTGAAGTCTCCATTTCTAATATGTAGCTCTATTCTAACGGTGGTCGTTAATACCCTATTGCCAAAGGCTAGTGGCTCTAAATATAGCACCTAATGAAAGGATCATATGACACCTAGAGGGGGGTGAATATGTGCTACTTCAAATTTTAATACTTTTTCAAATTAGGCTTGACACAAAAGATAAATTCTCTAGATATGCAACTATGGTGAATTTACCTATATGATAAGCTAGCAACTAAACAAGATACACAAGGTAAAGATGGTAAACAAGGATAGAGGTAACCGAAGTGAAAGCAAGCGGAGACACGGATGTATTCCCGAGTTCCTCCTTTTTAGGGGAGTACGTCTCGTTGAAGGGGTGTGAGCTCGCTACCATAGGCTTGCTCAACGCCATAACAGGCTCACCCTATTCTCCGATGAACCGCACCACAAAGGATTGGTTCACCTTCCACTATCGGTTCCCTTCGAGGCAGAAACCGGAGCCTTTACAACAACGATTCAGGGCACACACCCACAACTGAATTGGGGGCTCCCGAACAGCTACAATCTGTCACAAGAACAACAAGTGAGTACAATAAGGAGCTAGATTTTCCAAAGGGAAAACCTAGCAAATGGTCCCTCAAGTGAATGAGGGGGAAATGAAAAACGGCTTAGTGAAGATGTAGATCGGGGCCTTCTCCTTCAATCCTCCAAAGATCAACAAGTTTGAGTGGAGGGATTAGGAGATCTAGTGAATCTTGAGCTTGCAATAATGGTGGACTTCAATTTTGGGCGAGCTAGCTGGCTAGAGGTAGGTGCAGGGGTATTTATACCCCTCCCAAAGAAGTAGCCGTTGCAGACAACTAACCCCGGAGACTCCGGTCCAGGAGGGCCGGAGACTCCGGCCTGGGCGGAGACTCCGGACTACCAGGGGCAGAGACTCCGGGCCACCTTTGGGCCACTTCTGGACGCACTCCAGGGAGTGTCGTCCTCGGGGACGCTGAGCTCCAGAAAAGGCAGGGCGGAGACTCTGGGGTGGTCACACCGGATACTCCGGCCTCAGGGCACCGAAAACTCCGGTTCAGAAACTTCTGCTGCAAGCTTTTTCAACACAGCTGTTTTGATGCCATGTAAATATTTCTTTTAATTCCTGCACCACTTGACAACAAATTAGTGTAATCCTAGTGTTGTTGTCTAACACACAAAACACCAAGAGATGTTCTTTCAATCTTCCCCTTTTTGGTGTTAGATGACAACACTAGGATTTGCAATATAGCACTAGCAACAATTTACATGTTTCCAACAATAAGATGAGTGGCTCCTCCTAAATGTGTGCATATAAGAGACTTGGAGAGCGAATATTCCGCAACTAGTTGCGCCCGCACCCCATTATCAGATGTCCTATTTTCGAGTTTTCAAAAAATACGAAATAAATCATGGACATTGGTTATGTTGTTTCTAGGGCATCCACAAATTTCCATCCCAAAATATGAACATATGTGTCCTGTGCAAAAAAGAGAAGACACAAGTGAAAAGTATCATGTACTATTCACACGTCATTTGTCTTTTTTGTGCAGGTCACATATTGTCAAATTTTTGGGTGAAATTTTGTGGATGCAAGATAAACATCATAACCAATGTCCACGATTTATTTCACATTTTTTGAAAACTTGGAAGTGTGACATGCGGAATAGGGTGCGGGCGCAACTAGTTGCAAAGTTTAGTTTCCTAGAGACTTGCATTTGAATACAAATGCACAACACATAGATTTAGAGCACCTCCAATGAAATATGGAAACAAGATAAATTTTGCATAAGCAAGAGATATTTTGCATAAGTGAAATACATGACAAGATAAATAGATTGAGATATGTAATTGAAGCCATACCTTGTGCATAATAATGTAGAGATAGACTAGAGATAAACCATTGCACAATAAAACATATCTCAACCATAGATAATAATAAATCCACATGTCTCACACCATAGATAAAACATAGTCTCACACAAATACCAAAGCAAAGCAAATAGTTCGACAACCTAATATAACTAAAGAAATGATAAAAGGAGCATGCTTGTGCCCGAACCCTTGCAAATCCCACGGTAAAAGCCTAATAGAACTACTTCTCCCCCTTTGGCATCGAAACGCCAAAAAAGGAAAAGAGTGATGCTACGCGAATCCAAAGAAAAGGAGCATGCTTGTGCCCGATCTCTCACTATGTTGGCCTTCCGAAGCTTTTTACCCATTTCGGCAATTGTTGCCAATGGGGGAGAAGTTTTGGAGGGTTTATGAAATTTGGCTATATACTTTGATTAGTTCTTATGTATTTGTCTTTCTTGCCTTCACATTTGTTGCTTGGTTTTGTATATAGTGGAAACTCCACCACATGTAATGGTTGACAAATATGTAATGAATTCATGTTCATACACACATGCATAGATTGTGGGGGAATTTGCTCTATATATGTTGTTGGACTAACATCACATACTTTTGTAGTATTTGATGTTAGTACAATTGGTTCTCGCTTGTTAATTTCCATATTATAAACCCTCTCAAAAGAGATTGTCATCAATTACCAAAATGGGGGAGATTGAAAGTGCTTGAGCCCTCATGTGTGGTTTTACTAATTAATGACAATCTCTATGGACTAATGGTTGCATTGAGCTATCCTTGTAAGGCTTGTCCATTGGCAATGCTTGAACACCATGTGTTGGTATCAAGATTGAAAAAGAAGATAAAGTGATGGCCAAAGTAATATTCAACTCATCATATATATTAAGAGAAGAAGATGAAGTGCAAGTTCAAGAGAAGCATATCGAAGAAATCCTATGCTTGAAGCTTGTCACCAATTTGGAGATAATGGTGAAGTGAAGATGTGCCTAAGAGAGGCTCTCCCATAGTGGTGTATGGGGGAGCGATATGTGAGTCTTCACCAATCAAAGCGCAATCAAGAAATGTGGTCCACTTGAAGAGATCAAGATCGTCATCATCTAGCTCAAGTGGTTTGCGCAAGGCAAAGGTATGATCTTGATAGAGTTTCTATTTTACCGTCTCATTGTGTTAGTGGGAGACCGGCTGTCGGGGATATCCTTCCCGGGTAACCGCAAGTACAGGGAATCTTTCCAGGTTCCACCCTCTGAGCCGGTCATCCGGGTCCGGCTGCCGGCCGCTGGCCTCGCTGGCGCCTTGGATCCCCTTTGTAGGCGTCCAAGAACTAGAAGACAAAGGAAGCATAGACCCAGTCTGCCCCGAGCCCCCGAAGTCAAAGATGACGTCGGCTGCCGTGTGTCGTACCGCGCGGCCTGAGATCGACAAGACAGGGAGGGCGGGCCATCATCGCGCATGCTGGCACGGCCTCCCACCATGGCCACGTCCTAACCGGCGGTCCGTCTCCGCTACCCGACCGTCGGGTAGCCACCCCTGTAACCGGCTGCTCTGCCTATATAAGGAGAGCCGGATCCCTCATAGCAGGGGTTGGATCCTAGTTTTACCCCAGAGGCTCACCTCATCTCCGAGAAGGGAGAGAACACTCGATACAGCTCAACGAGCACCATTATAACACTTGGTGACCACGATATACCACAGCTAGGCAGGAGTAGCGGTGTTACCTCCCCACGAGGGCCCTGAACCTGGGTACGTCTCGGTGTTCACCTTGCTCGTATCCAATCTCGTGCACACGCCGTCACATGCCACCTGTGTCCCCACGCAAGAAGTCACCCTCCATGACATATGCCGTGCACAATACCACGACACCGGGTTATAGGATAGACGGCATACTATCAAGAGGGGCTCTCAAGTGAGTAACTTGATCGCATCTTTGTGGAGAGCTCAAACATTTGCATATTTGGCATATCATCTTTCTTGATTCTTATTTGGCTTTTATCCATGTTAGGATTTAGAGCTTGTGTCATCTCCATACCAAGCTCTAGTTCATCAAAAACGGATTTTATATGCATATCTTGTGTCGTTTTTGATGTTGAAGGTTTTACCGGTTTGTATTTTATAGAGAGGTATTAACTTTCCTCATTTGGTCTCCTCCTCACATGATGGACTATGATGTTTCTCTGCATGATCTTGAAGAGCTATTCGTTGCGATTCCAACGAGCCCAAGATCATCGAAATCGGATTCCGGATGAAATTGTTATGTTCGTTTTCGTGTTGGTTGTTTCTGCAGTTTTTCTAGGGCGGAGTCTCCGGTGTAAACACACCGGAGTCTCCGGTCTGGGTCAGAAATCTGATTATTTTGAGATGTGCCTTTTGGGGTGTGCTCACAACGCACCGGAGTCTCCGGACTCAGGGGTACTGGAGTTTCCAGCCTGCCGGTTTTGGCACTTACGCCCCCATGGATGGCGCTCTCGATATAGAGGCCGGAAGTGCCCTGGAGACTTCAGCGTCTCTGGTCAGACCGGAGTCTCCGCCCCCCCAGGACCGGAGTCTCCACTCGGGCCGGAGTCTCCGGCCTCCCAGACCAGAGTCTCCGGTGTTATTTTTCCTGCAACGACTCTTTTCTTGGTGGGACCTATAAAAGGCCCCCTTCTTCCCCAAAAGGACCAGCTCTTCCAAGCACGAAATTTCCCCCTCTCTCACCTCCATTGTTGACCTTGGAAAGCTTGCCCCTCTCCCAATTCCTCCCATGATTCTTGCATATCTTTGAGGGAAAAGAGAGAGGAGATCTAGATCTATATTTTCACCAATCCATCCCTCCTCTAAGTGAGGGGAACCGAGTAGATCTTGATCTTGAAGTTCCATTTGTTGAGTTTTTATTTGTTCTTCATCTCTTCTCCCCCCATAAGCATTAGTTGCTTTTTGTGGGATTTGAGAGTGAAGGATTTGAGCACTTGTGCTCTTGCCATTGCTTTGTTGTATCGGTTTGTGCTCTCCACGAGGATTCGTGGAAGTAAAAGTTTGTGAGCTTGTTACTCTCGGGTCTTTGGACCCTAGATGCCATTGTGGTGGTTGAGACCTCTTGTGGCCACTTGTAGCTGTTCGGGAGCCCCCAATTCAGTTGTGGGTGTGTGCCCCGGATCGTTGTTGTAAAGGCTCCGGATTCTGCCTTGAAGGATTCCGATAATGGAAGGTGAACCAATCCTTTGTGGTGCGGTTCATCGGAGAAGAAGGTGAGCCTGTTGTGGCGTTGAGACCAACCTATTGTGGTGGTCTCACACCTCTCCAACGAGATGTACTCCCCTAAAAAGGAGGAACTCGGGAATACATCCTCGTCTCCGCGTGCCTCGGTTATTTCTATGCCCGAGCTTTTTTACTTATGCACTTTACATTGTGATAGCCTTCGTGCTTGAAGTATTCTCTATTGCTATCACCTTGTTGCTTGTCTTGCTTAACATAAGTTGTTGGTGCACATAGGTGAGCCAAGTATATTTAGGTTGTTGGCTTGTTAATTTAAACACCTAGTTTTATTCCACAATTATCAAGCCTAAACCGGAAAAGTTTTAATCGCCTATTCACCCCCTCTAGGCGACATCCTTGTCCTTTCACCTTACTCTTAGAGAAAACCCTACCCATCACTCTCTCATCACTCTCCCCACATTTGGATGTGGCACACGGCATCGACATTCGAGGTGGCCTAGTTGTCTCTAGCATCCTATCTTGACACGAGAGAGCGCATCTGTCGTGTCAAAGGCACAGCGGATCCTCGTCCTTCTCTACTCTTCGGCTAGATCTACTCGCACCGGCTATGCGGTGGCCGAGGAGTAGAGTTCAAAGAAATAGCCCGCCGAATGTGGGCGGATTCGACCGGCGTCGGGTGCATCCAGATTCCTTTTCGGCCTGCTCATCCCGTGTAGCAGCGGCTGACACCAACATGGAGGTATCCGACATCCCATGCCGCTTAGACCGTGGGTGGCGCTACCAATGATGAATCGGCCAGATATGAGGACGACAGTGACGAGGAACTCCATGTTGGTGGCAGCGGCCAACAATAACGTGGGGGTATCCGACATCCCATGGCGTGTAGACCATGGGCGGCGCTACCAATGATGAACCAGTCGGATCTAAGGACGACTGTGAGGAGGAACTCCCAATAAATTGAAGGTATAAATCTTTGTGTGATCGGCTGTCGTGCTGACAAACTAGGTTGTCTTCATAGTTAGGGTTATTGTTTCAATCTGTTTTGTTCTGTTTACGTTATTGTTACTGTTATTCTTGTCATTTTTCTGTTTAGATTATATTATATTTTCTGTTAAAAATCTATGTTTACATTATTCTGTTTTAGGTTATTGTGAAGGTGTCGTTTATATTATTGTGAAAATGTTGTTTATATTATTGTGAACTTTGATATTAGAACAATTTGGTATAGTTATCATGATTAAGTGGGTAATTGTGAATGTTTTTCTATTTTATGTTTTGTTTATGTTCTTTTTAAATTTTCTGAATCATTTTAATTATGTTTAGATTGTTTTATTTAACTCATGTGACTAAGTCGGAACTCTTTCGAAATCAAGAGTCTATTTTGATAACACTACATAAAAAATAGCATACCAACAGAAAAAAGCAACAAACACTAGTCAATCGACGAGTCTGAGTGTTCGTTATTTTTTCTACATTGCACTTTGAACTCCATCTAAAATCTATATATCCTTATTTGAGTAAACAATATTTATAATTAGTTATTTCAAGCTATGATTTGCATTGAAATGGCAGGCATTGTTACACCGGGAGTGGTGTTTTGGCTCTCGGGTGCATATGCAGTTATGCACCCTTTATTAAAATGTATTTTAAACGTATTTGGAAATTTCAATTTGAAAAGAAAAGTTCACACATAGATCTTAACACCATATGTGTTCACAATGTAGTTTCACGAAAAACTATATTTTTATGGCTTGTGTAAAAATCACATTTTTTTGTGCTAAAATAAAGTTTTCACGTGACATTTTTTAACTTTTTATACAGGACACAAAAAGTATCGATTTTCCGTAAGAACATATAGGATGTGAAGATGTATTTTTTATACAGGACACCAATTTCATAATTTTTAACATTTTAAAATATGTCTTTTAAATACCGGATGCATATACACTAGGTGCGAAGGTGGATTTCACGTGTCACATCATGCTTCATCTAGCTCACACAACTTCAAAAATGTAAAGAAAAAAAAAAGTCTCGCCGCCACGAGCTGTCGAAGTGCCGAGGATGCTCGACAGGCTTCTAGAACCATCCTTTTCCTTCCATACCGAATCGAAGGACGCCATCGCCTCCTTCCTTCCGCTTCGAGCCTCCACCTCCCTCCGATCTATACCCCGATCGACCGTTGCCACAAGCTCAGCGGCATCTCATCAAGCTGCAACCCGCCCGCCGCCATGTTCGGCGTAGTCTTCCCGGATCACACCTTCCCCCTCGACGCCACCGCCTTCGCGCAGGTCGCGCCCACCTCCTGGCTCCTCGACTTCTCCACGCTCTCGCTCCCCTCCGCGCCCCGCTCCGCCGTCGTCTTCCTGCTCCCGCCCGGTGCGGCCGCGCTGCCGCCTGGCAAGGCCGTCGCCGTCTACTACCAGGCGGCCGCCAACCGGCCCTTCGCTTTCCTCGGCGCGCTGGGCCCCACGCGCCAGTCCGCCACCTTCCCGCTCCCGGAGGCCGGGGACGAGCCGGAGCCGCCGGCCGGGCCCGCCAAGCTGGGCGTCGCCGTGGAGGACGCCGCCGCGCTGCCCGCCGCCCCCGACGAGCAGCGCGCCCAGCGCGTCGCGCTCCGCGTCGGCGAGAACCTCTTCAATTTCATGCAGTCCTTCTGTGCCGCCGACGGTGGCAAGCTGATTGTGCCCACGGATATTCTCGACCGCTGGTTCCGCAAGTTCCAGGAGAGGGCCAAGAGGGATCCATCCTATCTAAAAAGCTTTGACTTCTGAGAGCAAGGTATTTCCTTCTGTCATTGTATTGGTTCTGTTGGGTGTGAAACTGTGATTGATTCTGCAAAAAGCCTGATCCACTAGAGGGGAGGTTTTCCTAGACAATGTTTTCCACACTGTATACATGTACCTAGAACTGGCCCAACAAGGTTTTTGGGACTCTCAATGGAGCTACATTGAACCCCGATTATTAAAATGCCTTATTTCTTCATTTCTTGTATTTCTTAGTTCTTCAACACGTGGGAGAGATTAAAACTTGTTGCACACTGATGTTCCTAGTACAGTATCAACGTTTTGGAGCTACCATTTGCTTAAATTTTTGTTTTACTGTTCCAAGTTATCCTAATTTGTATTGGATGTCAGTATGAAGTGTATGATTGAGGAAATCATTAAATTCGTGGCTGTGCATCTCTACTCACATATGCATGTCAAGATGTTACAAAGCGGTTCAACTGATTAGTACTACAATTTATTTATATATTTGTGGAAATGCACAAAGATAAAGTTAGAAGAAGATTTTTTTTTTTCCATTTTGTTGTTTTGCGGAATGACCTGCAAATCTGTGCTCCTGTCTAAATTCAATCAAGCTGGTCTAGATCAAACATGTTTGTAGTTACTACACATCCAGCAGTAGAGCCTGTAGCTCTTCCATAGTGTTGATCACTGATTGTGTTATATTCGTATAGGAGCTTTTGCTTGTGGATTGTGGGGGACTAATTTACTTCCAAGGCTACATTGAACTTCTTAGTGCCCTGTGAGAAACTATAAGGATTGTATGCGATAGCTGTGGTTGCCTTTCATGCATGTGCAGATTTCTTCAGTTATTTAGCTTAAGATGTGTACATGATTTTTCTTATTTCTATACTACTAGTAGTGATTTAATGTTCAGATACATCATTCCTCTCCCATCAGATTTGGAATTACCTGCGCCTATCCCTACACTGGCTCGTTCTTCATGGTCCTTTGCTACTTTCCTGGATTTTTTTTGTTCCTGAGTAGATTGGTAGACACTGAAAGAAGCCTCTATGCCTTTTTCTCTCATTTTGTAGATTCTTTTGCCTGTCCTGAGGCTACATATTCAATTGGTTGGTATATGGGTTCAGCATATATTGGAAAAAAGCATGCCTGAATTTTTATAACTGGAGTTTTGAACTGGTTTGGCTTCATTTCCGACATAGTGACATGTGCATTTATGTTTATTAATTTATATAATCATGACTACTAGTAAATCTGATTCGTTATTTTTTTTCAAGGATATAACTATGATTCGTTAGTGTGATTAAGTGTTAATTTTCCAACCTCGGTGCAAACCTGAATTTTGCACTTTCTGCAAACTGAACATGTCTTATGCGCCTTACCTTCAATAAAGTACTCCCTCCGTTCCCTTTTATGACATTTTTGCAAGCCAATTAAGCCTGCCAAAAAGTCTTATAAAAGGGAAAATCGGAAGTAAGTTACAGAACGGTGCATTTCTTTTGGACATCTGTTCTCTAATCTGAATATGAAGATGTGAACTAAAATCTGACTAAGTTATGGAACTTCCATCTCGATTATTCTCTGCGCCATACCTTCTTTGTTTGCTTGTCTGTTTTTGTTTTCTGGACCATACGGATTTATTGATGTTTGTCCGCTTGTTTTGCAGGCTATATGTGATCGGTAGGAGGGATTTTTACGCCATCTCGGTTCTCCCATGTTTGTACTTTGTACACAAACTGGCATGTCTTGTAAGGACTAGATTAAATCATGGTTGCCAATCCAGCTTCTCTATTTGCAACCACAGTGAGGGAAGCTACAACAGTAGTGACCAGATAGATTAGACGCTGTACTGCACCAAAACGATATATCTTGTTGGTAAACTGTACAGAAATACTTTGTGCGATCATGATTAGAGCTTGAATCATTCAGGTTTTGTCCAAAAATTGAGGATAGCCATTTTTTTCTTGGAAATCCTGGACGGAAATAAATGTTGTGGAAACCTGGCGTCTTGACGTGAACGTTTCTTCACAGTTCCATGTGTTCCAGTTCCCTTCCCCTTTCCTGTTTCTCTACTCTATCGTCCTTGTGTTTAGGACAGCACTGAGGTGTCTCAGGCTTTCAGAGATTCAGATGAGATGGTCACCAACTGGTTCGGCCTAAAACGCATGTGGCATTTGCAGTATAGGAAAGCTCCTTGGTGAATGCTGTTTGGAGATTATACAAGTGTTTCAGCCTGACCGAACGATGGTGTTTAATTTCCCAAAGCAATAAACATCACTACATCAGATACAACATGTAGGCTGAATACAGAATACAACACCCCTTCTGTGATACAAAAAAATGGACCCTCTTTTTTCACATCCAAATAATGTTACAAATAGAAATAAAAACTATTAGCACAAGACAAATACATTGACGTCTTTCTCATGTCCCCTAACCACACTGATCAAACTGGCAGCTGCAATTACAACATCACCACAAGTGCTAGGTCATGTATCTACAAGCAGTCTTATCTAAATCCTGTCACAATCTGTCGTCACACATTAGCACTGTCAACAAGCTCACAATGGTACAATCTTGAGTATAGCCTTCATGGTCACCCTTCCCCCAAAAAAGTCTTTGCCCCTGAACAAAAATGTTGCATTCAGAAATCAAGATCAGCGGATGTTCCTGCTACAAATCCTGGAAGTTATTATCTAAAAAATATCCAGTATATCAATCAAAAGCAAAGTGGTCAGTGTTGGGTAGTATCATACTCAGTGCAAGACCAATGGAGAATCAGGTTCTGAGCCGCTAATGGAGGCAAAGGATGACATGCTATCATCCTTCGATGCTGTCGAGAAATTGAGCGGCACCATCGTCATCCGCCTGTTCTCCTTGAAGTAATTGTTGTACCGGCCAGAGTGTGAGCGTGGCGTCAGAAGCTCAGGAGTGGCACCACCCGCAGAGACCCTGCGGGGCATCGGCGTCATGAAACCGGCTCCATTTCCACTTGGATGATGGCCACTCGTTCTCCTGTTAAAGCTGCTTGTCTTCCTCGGGGTAGGCTTCGACCCAAAGATCAACTCCTTCTCTTTAAGCAGTAGACTTTGCAGCTTCTTCTGGTCCTGTAGTAAGAATTATGCAACATGAATGATGCCATTTGTCGTGATTATAGAGCCAGTAGGTAGGATTACGGGGATATAAAATTCATACCCGGTATCGCCTCTTATCTTCCTCTTTCTGTACTCTTCTGAGTTTTTGCTCTTCCAAAATGGCAACTAGACGAACCTTCACATGCAAATTCAATGTATCTGATATTATGGAACAGATCTACTGGGCTTGATTTCTGATAATTATGGGGAGCTAGCTCAGTGACTCACCCCGTCATATTGAAATGGTGTATTGCTTTCACCCTCCCAGGCAAATGTCTTGTCTATCAAGTTGTCAATCATAGCTGCACAAAAGATGTAGCTTCTGATCATATTACGCACCAAATGAACCAGTGACCCAAGGTGGATCCTTTTTCAAAAGAAGGAAGTATGTTGTGCGTATGACTCATAGTTGCGTCGGAAATATTATATGGAAGCAACTAAACTGAACTTAGCCATGCCATGTGAAATCTACAGAAACGAAGACTTACTTGGAATCTTTTGAACGAGTAACCTTGCTTTCTCCGCACGCTTGAGATTCAAATGGGCACCCCTGCCAGCACTGTACCTGTTATCATCCTGCACTTAAAGATGACATTAAGGAAACGATAGCAGAGCTGTGCACTGTATAATGTCAGGAAAATTGTTTTTGAATATTTAGCACCAACATGCCAAAATAGAGCAAAAAGCTGGAAATCATAATCAACTGAACTACTGAAGGACCCTACAACAGCATATTTTCATGAATAAAAGCATACTTGGTTATATTCCTCAAGCCAAGTCTCTTCATCACAAGCTGATAGCCATTTGTCTACTCTCTCCATGATATCTTTCCTTGTTAGGGATTCCTCATTTGCTTTTGCAATTTGTGACTCAATACTGGAAAGAAGTTCGCAAGGATCCACTAGACCTGTAAGTGGGAAGTTCTTGGATCGTTCAAGATATTCAGCAGTAGCATTTTCAATTATATGTGCAAGAGAAACATAACAGCAGGATAAATACCAGAATCAATTAGAGCGACGATCTTCTCTGGTGCTGTGCTCGGATCAGGCTCCATGTGTGCCTTTCTGCAGATATTTTCTAGTTCTAACCTTCTCTTAAGAACAAGCTCCTTCATTCTACTCGCCTTTAGTTTAGTTAGTCTTTCGACTTCCTCTTCTGTCTAAAGAACCAAATAATAATACTAATAAGTTTGAATTACGGCTTAGATAAAAGCGAACAACTCGATAAAAAGTTGCCAAACCTCTTGAATTGTCTCCAATGACAGGATACTAGGAGAAGTGATCTCTTCCTCAGAAGATACAAGAATAGTGGCTACTTCGGCGAAGCGTCTCCTCTCTTGTTCTGTTGACTCCATCAGATTCCATAACTTGTGGAGTTTTCCCACAATTTCTTGCAACTGAATACATCAACACAGCTGACAGGCAGTTAGAGAAGCTACGGAACAAAAAAAAATTTACTGCCATTGTTCCATTAGGGAATTACCTTCGAAACTCTGGTTCTTTTTTCCGCTTTGAGCTTTAGGATAGTCTGGGTAAGACCTTCAAGAGTACTATCACTGATATTTGTTGAATCTTCTGAGTTGGTTCCATGCAAACTTGGATGCACATCTTTTACCGTCTTTGCAAAATCCATCCCAAGCACAGCGCATAGGCAGTGCACTTCATCCACATATACAAATACTTTCTGAAGGCGATCAGACTGAAAAAAAGGATCAAAATGCTTTTACTAACATGGCATGGTCAAGAATTGGATTTAGCCAAAATAGCATGGGTTGTCCTTTCGACTTTTTTTTTGCAGGGGGTCCTTTCGACTATATAGTTATATAGCTAGTTGCTGCAATGGTTTGATTAAAGCAGTAGACAATGTATAAGAGTTACGACGCATAAATGCCTATTGCCTACAAATAACTTTGTGTGAGAAGTTGTACGTCACATTTTGGTAAGATACAAAGATACAACTGAACAAAAAAGTTACATCAACTGAATGATGTTGATGGCTCAACTCATGTCTATGTGATTCTGATGACTCGATAGAAGCTATGCGTATAAGCAATTAAGTCAATGTCATTATTACCTTGTCTTTTTGTAAATTGCGTAGCTGCATTTGGAGATCAGCAAGTCTTCTGGTTGACAAGTCATGATCATTGTTAAGATGCTTGGATGAACCATCGTCAAGCTGACAACTGTAATCAGAAATTTGAGCATTTATCTTCTCGATATGCGATTGCAGGTTTGAGAATTGTTTGATTCTTTCTTCTTTCAAGGTCCTAAGATCTTCCAAGAGAGGCGTCACTGCGGCAAGCTGTTCTTTCAACGATGAGTGTTTTTCATCCACCTACAAATGAGGATTCATATTATTACTTAACAACGGACTATACCACTTTATTTGTATGTCTATCTGATTCTGATTCAGTAAATATTCTATCCAATGGATGGTTAACTATTATACAGTACAGAATCTGGTCGGCAGATATTTGGATCCCTGGAGCTAATTTCTATACTGCCTTTTTTTTCTGATGTACCCATCTCCATCCTACATAACCACGAGTCAATAGAATGACTTAGCTGTGCATGTCACAGTCCTATCATCATTAACTGAAAAAAGACAGCCAAACCGCAGGACATGATATTATTCTGTACAAGGTGCAGCATGACCAAAAATGATCTCATAACTTGTTGTACACCATGAACTACTAAATCCGTAAAGAAATCAACACTTAGAATAACATATTCAAGGAGGTCCATAGGTTCAAAGCCTTGAACAGAAGGCAAACTAGAGACCATGACAGAATATATACCTTAAATTGCGGAGTATTTTCACCTATCGAAGCCACTAAAGCTTTAAGTTCTGCTTCTTTGGACATCAATGACTGTCGGAGCTGGGCTCTATCGGCATTCGCACTGTCGACCTTACGACGATACACACGCATGCACTCCACCTCAAGTTCATGGAACATACGATCCTTATCTTGTTCATGCTCCCCGATCTCTGTCCATATTTGCTAAAACAAAATTATGTGTCAGATAATTAAGCAAGAGGGACAGAAAACAGCGCAAAAATATAATGTAATATAATATTATATTATATAAGCTCTTAACATTTACAAGAAAATAAACATCAGTAAGTACCTAACAACGTTTACGATAATCAGATAACCTCAGTATCTTTAAATTCAAAATGAATTACTTTCGTTTATGAGATGTTGCACCTACTTATTAGTTCATAAAATTGAATACACAAGCAACAAAAAGATCCTACTGGGACTCTGGCAGGACTTTTATTGAACAAGCAAGCTGATTGCTTGATCTCCAACCCTCCAGGCCCACAACAAACCAAATAAAAATAATTTTACAAGGCACAGTCAGATCACACGAAACATAAATGTTCATAAGATGACTCTAAATAGGCAATGATATTGGAAAATTAATTTGTTCTTTATTCTATTTCTTCACAGCTTCTCACTGAAAAGTTGGGAACATACCATTGTTTTTCTTTTCTTTTGAAACATCAGATGGTTGCATAATCAGCACCTTTAGTTTTTTTTTTTTTAAATGAAGCGTTTTATCGATTCTTTCATTCTTTGCATAAGTACCCAAATCGAGAAACATACAGTAATATAAATTAAAAGTATCCAAATTAAAGCCCCCTTTTTTTCGAGAGTAAATTAAGCCCCTTTCACCTCCAACAGTTGAAGTAAGAAGGCAAAGTAGATCTCTATCTCCTTGACTTCTCAAGAAACATACAGTAATACAAATCAAGACAGAGGCTCTAAACCAAAAGTTCCACCATAAGTCGAAGCTAAGGGCGTTGCAGGCCGAAGCAAGAGATTCCTACTATTCTTCTGAAAATCTAACACATCTCAAAGAAAGTGTTATCTTTTTTGGAAGAGAATACTGGAAGCTTGGGACTGAAGAAAAGAACAACGGAACCTTGGGAAAATATTGCTCTCGTCTCAAAATGACTCACTGAATACAGGCAAATTTGTAAGACACCAAAATCTGCACTGCTCTCAGAAACTAGCAACATGATTGGAGCGAACAATCCTTTAAAAAAAATCTCGAATCCACGCTATTATTGCAAAGAAACAAGCAAATCAAAGGTGCCGCGAACAGAGTACCAGACTCCAAACCGGCAGACAGCACTTCCGTTCTCGCAAAGAAACGCACCTCCAGCTCGCGCAGCAGCGAGCCGCACGGCGTGTCGAAGCTGACGCTGCAGCGCGCCGCCTTGTCCAGCCCGCACCCGGCCATGACCGTCGTCTCGCCCATCTCCTCTCTCCCCCAGGAAGGAGAAAGAAGGAGCGGATGCCTAGAAGCAAATGAGGTACCTCCGCTGTGCCCTCAATCTGT
This sequence comes from Poa pratensis, assembly GCA_947311845.1. Taxonomy (NCBI): domain Eukaryota; kingdom Viridiplantae; phylum Streptophyta; class Magnoliopsida; order Poales; family Poaceae; genus Poa; species Poa pratensis. The sequence continues at coordinate 23,598,294 of CAMZMU010000064.1, forward strand.
ACCGGCGGTCCTCTTGTCTCCCCTGGTCCTTGGTTCTTGGTCCTGTTGTAATGAAAGAACCAAGAATTCCAACTCCAATGCCGGCCTCTTGGCACGCAACCACCAACCCCTTCCCCTTCTCTCCTCTCGCGGCAAACCTCTGTTCTAGAGAGAGGAAGAGGGACGGGCAGCGGTAGTTGATTGGTTATATACGGATCTCAGTCGAGTGCGGCAGTTGGTAGTAACAAAAGGGAAAGAGAGCGAGGTGAGATAAGGCGAGAGGTTGGAGAAGACGACGGGAGAGTTGCTCGTGAAATGCAAATGACACAGGGGTGTTCTTGCCTCTGTATTTTTTTTTCGAAACACAGTACAACGCAGACGCTCACATACACGTGCACACATTCACCCCTATGAACGCACGCACGCACGCACACTCTACCCCTATGAGCACCTCCGAAAGACTGAGCCGGCGGTCGGATCTTGAGATTGACGAAGTCACCACATGCGCCTCGCTGTCGACGGGAACGTCGTCTCCCACTGAAGAATATTCCGCCTAAATAAGAAACACCAGTGTCAAACCTGAGGTTTGAACTTTGCTGGGTTGAGGGTACAACCACCCTCCTAACCATCTTGACACGGGCAAGTTCTCTCATTTTCTCTGTTTTTTTTCCAAAAGCATTTTCTGCCTGTGAAATGTGGCGACAAGATCTGGAATTTTGTAACCTTGTATAATGAGGATTTTACTTCATTCTATTTTTTGTGATTTTACTTTCATTTTTTGCTAACTTCAGCCATCTGATTTTCAATTTGGCATGGTGCCGGCATTTCGTTGATCTGCTCAATTAAGCGGATACCAAACTATTTTGAAATTTATGGAAGTAACAAAAAAATATCCCTCAATCTGTTGTTTTGTAACCATGCATATTGAGGATTTTACTGCATTTTGTTATTTTGTGTTTTTTACTTTCATCTTTTATAAGCTTGCAGCTAGCTGATTTTCAATTCGGAGTTCGTGCCGATGTTTCCTTTGTTTGATATGCTCAATTTTGCATGCGCTGTGATAATTTTTGTATCATTGCCAAAAGACAAAAAAAATCTGACAGATACCAAACAAAAAATCTAGCTATATGTTGATTAGACACTCTTTGCTTTTCAGTATAGATTTTTCACATGCAAAGGTGAGTGCACGCTTAGAACCTGCTAGCAACAATTAGGCTCGAACCTTGAAACATATTTAGCTGCATTTTTCAACAGTCAAGTTGCAAAGCAACACAGCAATTAAAACGTGATGCATGAGTTCATTAGTCTTGGATATGTGAGACAAATGTTGATTGGGGATTTGGGGGAAACTTGAGAGTTACATAAGGACGATACCATCAAATCCATGAAGTCGAGGCATCTACTATGCATTTCGAGTGCGTACACACCATATGCCGGAAAGGCACCCGGCCACGCCAAACGCCACCATTTTATGGACCGCTTTCGCTGACACCGTAGATTGCAAGCCACACTAGGCGGAGCCAAACCAGTGGTCCAGATCACGTGCACTGCAGGCCGCGCACGATCTGGATTGGACGGCCACAAGCGATCCGGTTTTACGCACATTGATCATCCTAAACTAACGAGAGATGGGATGAGGAATCTACGATTTTTCTAAATCTTGGCGCCGATTTGACAGTTTGTGCCGACCGTTAAGAGGTGTGCAGGAAGAGTTGACTGAACATGCATTCCTGCAGCTAGCTAAGCTACGTCAGATAGTCTGAATCTTCACACTAATTCTGGTCTGAGCCAGCAAATTCCACATGCACCGTGTGGAGAGCCAGACACATGCGGTGATGATGTCAACCAAATAGATTAGGACGAAAACCATCAAGTTAAGATTTTTTATTTAGTAATAATAAAGTTTCCTTAATAAACAAATGCCCTAACGTACTAGATCTGGGCTTGCATGTGCCCTTCTTGTGAGGCTCATGATCTCATCACAGTGAGCCAAGTACAGCCACAAACTCCAGGTGCTGCAGTGTTTTCCCTTCCGGACTAAACTCATGATGACACATTGATTGTTTCAATAGCTTCATTCTCAGTTGCAAACTTTGTTCCTTTGATGATGTAGTGTTCTCTTCACCAGAGACAGTAAGGGCATCTCCAGCCGTTCGCACCCCGAGGCTAAAAAACGGCGCTATTTTGAGCCACCGCGTGGTGTGTGTGGGGGGAGGGGGGGCAACGGCGTTATTTCATGCCCTGGGGGCGGCGTTTTCCCAGCCGTTTCCAAACCCAGGGTACAAGCCAACAAATTTAAAAAAACGAATTTAGGCGAAATTCATAAAACATAGGCGAAATTCATAATATATAGGCGAATTTCGCATTGTTCAGGCGATTACATACTTTAAACTTTAAAAAACTTAAATTTAAACTAAAACACGGCGCTCTACATGCCCAGCTGGCTATAGAACACCGTGTAGTCGCCGCCGCCGTCGTCGTCGTCGCTCGGCGGCGCGTCCGGGGCGTGGCTCGGGCCGACCTCGTCGTCGTCCCCGCCGTGCCACCTGCTCGGCCCTGGCGCATAGTAGTCCTCGTCGCTGTCGTCGAGGACTATCACACCATGGCCGCTCGCCGGAGGTGGGGGAGAAGGAGGACGGCGGGCAGCAGCTGCAGCACGGCGGTTCGCCGCCGCCTCGTCGAGAAGACGCTGTTGGAGCGCCATCTTCTCCCGGGCGTGCTGCTCCCACGACTAGGCAAAGATGAACTCGTCCTCGGCCGACGGGACGTCGTTCATGGAGGCGCGGCGAGCGTGAGCCTCTCGCCTGGGAATTCCTCGTCATCCTCCGGTGCCTCCATTTTGATCGCCGCCCTGATGTAATCATGCGGCAGCGTCCACTCCCTCGCCGGGGCCTTCTTCTTCTTTGAGGAAGGGTCGCCGGTGCCGGGCTCCACCTTCGGCCTGGCGAGGCGCTGATGGCCACGGGGCGGCGACGACGCACACCTCTCGTTGATGACGATGCCGCCGCTAGGCCTTCTTGGCGGTGAAGGGATGCGGCAGCCGGAGTTGAGGACGATGCCGCCACTGGCCCTTCTTGGCGGCGTGTCATCCGGCTCGGACTTGACCCGAGCGAACGCCGGCGTGCGCGGCGTTGAGGACGAGTTGGGCGTCGACGCGGAGCGTGGGCCTGACGACGAGGAAGAGGAAGCCGTGCCCATCCTCCTGGGCAACCAGGACGTGCAGCGGCGGCGGGGAACAGGCGGGGGGCGCGGCGGCATGGTGAGCCGGGGCCTGTTGCCGGCGGCGATGTACTCAAGAACGTACGTGAGCGTACGCCCATGAGCGCCCCACCACTGCTTCCTCCCTCTGGCGTTCTTCCGGCCAGAGACAGGGCCGTTGTCGTTGGTGTCCTCTAGCTCCCGCCGGTGGCGCTCGACGAAATACGCCGTCTAGAAGGCATGGTTCGCCGGATCCCACCGCGGGTCCTCCGCCTGCTCGTCGGTGAGGCCGGCGAGCACATCCTGGATCGCGTATACGCTATCCGCTCCTTCCGGCGGCGGAGGCACGAGAACACCGCCCGCGCTCAGGCGCCACTCGCCGAGGACCCGCATGTCCGGCGGCGTCGGGCACCCGGCCTCGTAGAGCATCCTCGCCTCCTCCGGGTGGAGGAAGTGACGGTCGAAGCCGTTCGCCACCGCATTGTCGCCGGGGAATCGTTCCGCCATGGATAGCTTGGGGAGAAGTAGGGGGAAGAGAGAAGGTGAGGGCAAGTGTGCTCTGTGCAGCGGCGAGTGGGGATTTTATAGCGGCGAGGAAGGCGAGTGGGCGGGGCGGTGGCGCGCCATTACTGCGCCGCGTGACCTGCGATTGGACATGTCGTCGCCCGTCTGACCGGCACGGCAGGCCTTTGACGGGACGGGAGCCGAGGAGATGAAGACGAAGACTGGCGGGTTTTTCCATTTTCATTCGCGCCATTTTGCCTAGACGCTGACAGAACGGGCCCGCCGTGCCTTCGCGCCATTTCGGCTCCCCCAGGCGGAACCCAGTGGGCTGGGTTTTACCTGTGTGGCGCCCCGACCGCTTAACTATACAGAGATGTTATGTGTCACCGGTCATGCGATACAACCGGAGGTTACTGGGTTACCATCCCCAGGCCAAAACCTTTGGCAGGCGTTGCTCGGTATGGATCATCGGCAACACAACACCCCGATTGATGTCATAACACAGGCACAACTATCCATGCATAATAGAGAGATCAAGACTTGTGGAACAACTGGCACATCACAGACTCTACGACTCAAAGTATTATAGTTCAACTCTTATAGTAGAGAAAGATAGCAAATATTACAACCAGAGGTCACAGACCCAACAGTACATCATGCGGAAGCGAATTAATTTGTTCTAAACAACAAGATCCAAATTATGGCCTAACAGGCCTATAGATAAATCTTCCCTGCGCCAGCTGTTTTGGGATGTCCCAAGCTGCCACCTGGGAACCCCAGACTACACGTCGACGTCCACAAAGAACCCACCTTCAGTGTCAGTGAAGTCCTCCACTGAAAGAATCAATAAAGCAACGTTGAGTTCGACGAACTCTGCAAGATTACTAGAGCTACTAGCTCGATGATTGGCTTACAAAGGTTTTATGGTTGTTTTGCATAAAGCTGGTTTTCTTTATAAAAGACATCTGACATCGACTAATCAGAATATTTTCAAAGGGGATAAGAAGTAAACTCTTTTCTTTTGATCCTCTTCATCAACAACCACCATCAATCACTTCCTGTCTACTAAGGCACCTCCCCGAATCACCCTCGAGAAAGTCAACCTTGCACTCTTGAAGTCAAGTTTTAATCATTCGGTTCAGGTTCTCTATGGTCTTATCGTCCGTTCCAAAGTCGTCCATAACCGCAGACACGGCTTTTCAAAAATATTTACCCTGCAGGGGTGTACAATGTATACCACGCGTACGTCCGGCCCATTGCCTGTACGTTAGCTCTCTTTCATGGAAAGCCGGCCGAGTGGGAGCGGTCACAACTTCTCCCTCGCTTGAGACTAACCCAGGATCATCAGTGGCGGTAGGTGATACGTCTCCAACGTATCCATAATTTCTGCTGTTCCATGCTATATTATACCATTTGCTACATGTTTTATATACACTTCGTATCACTTTTATGCATTTTCTGGGACTAACCTATTAACAAGATGCCACAGTGCCAGTTCCCTGTTTTCTGCTGTTTTTGGTTTCAGAAAGTTACTTCTGGAAATATTCTCGGAATTGCACGAAACAAAAGGCCAGTCCCTATTTTTCCAGCACGTACACGGAGTCCGAAGGAGAGACGAAGGAGAGCCACGAGGTGGCCAAACCACCTGGCGGCGCGGCCCACCCCGCGCCCTGTGGTTTGGGCCCCTCGGGGGTCCGCCGACATCGCCCCTTCGCCTATTTATTCCCCGAGACGCGAAAACCCTAAAACACCGAGCCTTTCATCCAGAACATATTCGCTGCCGCCGCCGTCGTCAACCCTAACTCGGGGGGTTCTGAAGCTCTTCCCGGCACCCTGCCGGAGAGGGGAATCATCACCGGAGGGCTCTACATCGCCATGCCCGCCTCCGGAGTGATGCGTGAGTAGTTCATCCTTGGACTATGGGTCCATAGCAGTAGCTAGATGGTTGTCTTCTCCACTTGTGCCATCATGTTTAGATCTTGTGAGCTGCCTATCATGATCAAGATCATCTTATTGTAATGCTACATGTTGTGTTTGCTGGGATCTGACTTATATTGATACCTATGTGGAGCTGAATATTATATTATCATGTCTATGTCATTTGTGATCTTGCATGCTCTCCGTTACTTGTTGAAGCCTTGGCCAAGTGAATACTTGTAACTCCAAGAGGGGGTATTTATGCATGATAGTTGGGTTCAACCTCTATTTAACCTGGGATAGTGACAGCAAGTTCTAAGGTTGTAGATGTGTTGTTGCCACTAGGGGTAAAACAGCAATGCTTTATTCAAGGATGAATGTATTGTTTACATTACGCACATTACTTAATGCAATTGTCTGTTGCTTGCAACTTAATACTGGAAGGGGTACGGATGTTAACCGGAAAGTGGACTATTTAGGCATAGATGCATGCTGGATAGCGGTCTATGTACTTTGTCGTAATGCCCAAATGAATCTCATAGTAGACACCACAGCTCACACATGCATGTTATATGCACTTATCAATTGTCAATTGCCCAGCTGTAATTTGTTTACCCAGCATGTTAGTTATCTTATTGGAGAGACACCACTAGTGAACTGTGGACCCCGGTCCATTCTTTTACATCTGAAATACAATCTACTGCAATCATTGTTCTCTACTGTTTTATGCAAACAAACATCATTTTCCATTCGATACGTTTAACCCTTTGTTTTCAGCAAGCCGGTGAGATTGACAACCTCACTGTTAAGTTGGGGCAAAGTAATTTGATTGTGTTGTGCAGGTTCCACGTTGGCACCGGAATCCCTGGTGTTGCGCCGCACTACACTCCTTCACCAACACCTTCGAAGCAAACCTCGTTTTCCTACTGGTCGATTAAACCTTGGTTTCATACTGAGGGAAAACTTACTGCTGCACTCATCATACCTTCCTCTTGGGGTTCCCAACTGACGTGTGACGTACAAGCATTGTTTCTGGCACTATTAACCTAGAGCCACCAACACGTTTTCTGGCGCCGTTGCCGGGGAAAACGAATTGCTTCTGCAAGGGGAGTCTCTCACACCCAATCTCTTTACTTTGTTATTTGTCTTGCTTAGTTTATTTTTATTTAGTCTTGTTTGCTCTTTTATCAAAAACACAAAAAAATTAGTTACTTGTTTAATTCAGTTTGATTTTGTTTTTCAAAATGAGTACTCCTGAGAACACTAAGTTGTGTGACTTCACTAGCACAAACAACAATGATTTCATATGCACTCCTATTGCTCCACCTGCTTCTACAGCAGAATTTTATGAAATTAAACCTGCTCTATTAAATCTTGTTATGAAAGAGCAATTTTCTGGTGTTAGTACTGATGATGCTGCTGCCCATCTTAATAACTTTGTTGAACTTTGTGAAATGCAAAAGTATAAGGATATGGATGGGGATATTATAAAACTGAAACTTTTTCCTTTCTCCTTGAGAGGAAGAGCTAAAGAATGGTTGCTTTCTTTGCCTAGAAATAGTATTAATTCTTGGACAAAATGCAAAGATGCTTTCATAGGGAAATATTATCCTCCTGCTAAGATTATATCCTTGAGAAGTAGCATTATGAATTTTAAACAACTTGATAATGAACATGTTGCTCAAGCTTGGGAAAGAATGAAATCTTTGGTGAAGAATTGTCCCACTCATGGACTGACTACTTGGATGATCATCCAAACCTTTTATGCAGGATTAAATTTTTCCTCAAGGAACTTATTGGATTCAGCCTCTGGAGGAACCTTTATGTCCATCACTTTAGGTGCAGCAACAAAGCTACTTGATGATATGATGATCAACTATTCCGAATGGCACACCGAAAGAGCTCCTCAAGGTAAGAAGGTAAATTCTGTTGAAGAAACCTCCTCTTTGAGTGATAAGATTGATGCTATTATGTCTATGCTTGTGAATGGTAGATCTCATGTTGATCCTAATAATTCCTTTAGCTTCATTGGTTGCTCAAGAAGAGCATGTTGATGTAAACTTCATTAAAAACAACAACTTCAACAACAATGCTTATAGGAATAATTTTGGTAGCAACAATTATAAGCCTTATCCTTCAAATGGTTATGGCAATTCTTATGGTAATTCCTACAGCAACAATAGAAGTGTGTCCTCTGATCTTGAAGCTATGCTTAAAGAATTTATTAGCACACAAAAAGCTTTCAATAAAACTGTTGAGGAAAAGTTTGAAAAAATTGATGATCTTGTCTCTAAAGTTGATAGTCTTGCTCATGATGTTGAAATTCTAAAACTGAAAGTTATGCCTAATGAAGTTAAAGATATTAAGTCATTTGCTACAGCAAATGCCATCCAAGTTCGAATTGATAATAATATTAGGATGTTGGCTGAATTGCATGCTAGGTGGGAAAAAGAGGAAGAACTTGAAAAAGAGAATAGTATAGTTAGAGTTTGTACTATCACCACCACTAGTAATGCTAATGTTTCACATGCTAGTAAACCTCCTACTATTGATGGTAATGTTATTGGTGTTGTAATGTCTCTACTACTTCTGCTAAGCGTTTGAAATTGCCTAAAACTGCTGAAACTTTTTCTGATAAAAGTGCTGAAATTTTTCAAACTATTGGAGACAATGGTTCCACCACCATTGACAATAATGATTTTGATTTTGATGATTGTAACATCTCTGAAGTTATTATGTTCTTGCAAAAATTAGCTAGAAGTCCCAATGCTAGCACTATTAATTTGGCTTTTACAAAGCATATTACAAATGCTCTTTTGCAAGCTAGGGAGGAGAAGTTGAAACTTAAAGCTTCTATTCCTAGGAAATTAGAAGATGGTTGGGAACCCATCATTAAGGTAAAGGTGAATGATTTTATTGCAATGCCTTGTGTGATCTTGGTGCAAGTGTTTCAGTTTTGCCCAAGAAGCTTTATGATATTCTTGATTTGCCACCTTTGGAACATTGTTATTTGGATGTTTTTCTCGCTGATAATGCTATGAAGAAACCTTTGGGGCGAGTTAATGATGTTTTTATTACGTAAAAATAACCTTGTCCCCGTTGATTTTATTGTTATGGATATTGAATGCAATGCATCTTGTCCTATTGTTTTGGGAAGACCTTTTCTTCGAACTGTTGGTGCCATCATTGATATGAAAGAAGGTAATATAAGGTACCAATTTCCTCTCAAGAAAGGTATGGAACACTTCCCTAGAAGAGAATGAAGTTACCTTTTGACTCTATTGTTAGAGCAAGTTATGATGTTGATGCTTCTTCTCTTGACAACACTTGATTTTCACTTTCTGCGCCTAGCTGAAAGGCGTTAAAGAAAAGCGCTTATGGGAGACAACCCATCGTTTTTATTTGCTGTTATTTTTGTTTTCTTTGAGTCAAGGAGTTTTGTTACTTCTGTAGCAACTCCTTTGTATCTTTATTTTATCGCAATGTTGTGCCAAGTAAAGTTCTATATTGAAAGTTGATGCAAGATTTGGATTTCTGCGCAGTGACAGATTTTTAGCTGTCACGGATTTGAGCTTATCTCCCTGTAGAAAATTCAAAAAATTCTGAGAAAAATCACGCATATTCCTGAGATATGTACGCAACTTTCATTATTTTAGGCCAGATCCATCTGAGCAACTTAAGTGCCTCGAAAAAATTCGTCATTCCAGACTGTTCTGTTTTTGACAGATTCTGCCTTTTGTTTTGCATTCGCTCTTTTACTGTGTTTGTGTGGATTTCTTTGCTCCACAAAGCATTGGTGGCTGTAGCTAATGTCCAGAAGCTTTGGGATTGATTGTATCATTACAGAATATGAGAATTTTTGATTATGCACTAACCCTCTAATGAGAACTGTCTTGAGTTTGGTGTGAAGGAAGTTTTCAAGGATCAAGCGAGAAGGGTGATATTATGTGATCAAGAAGAGTGAAAAGCCTAAGCTTGGGGATGCCCCCGTGGTTCATCCCAACCATATTCAGAGAGACTCAAGCGTCTAAGCTTGGGGATGCCCAAGGCATCCCCTTCTTCATCAACAAACTTATCAGGTCATCTCTAGTGAAACTATATTTTAATTCTTTCACATCTTATGCGCTTTACTTGGAGCGTCTGTGTGTTTTTATTTTTTTTTTGTTTGAATAAATTCGGATCCTAGCAATCCTTGTGTGGGAGAGAGACACGCTCCGCTTTTTCATGTGAATACTCATGTTCTTCACTTATATTTGTTGAGTATTCTTAACTAGCTACTGCAGTGCTTTTAGCTCCTGTTTTTCATGCATCTCTTCGAGCTGTTAGCACTTGTTTATAAATACTCTCTTGCTGCATTATATTATCATTTGGAGAGTTTATGTTTAAATTTATTGGTGTTTGTTTGGAAGAAAGAAAATGCTACATGTAGTAGTTGGTATTGGAAAAGACATATGCATTCTTGTAGATCATTGTCTTTTTTGATTTGATGCTTTGCAATTGTTTTGAGCTCTCAAGTAGATCATGTTTAAGCTCTTGCATCATGTAGTTAAAGCCTAGTAGTGGAGAACTACCGTAGAGCTTGTTGAGACTTGGGATGCATATTTGTTCTCTCTAAGGTCTAGATATTTTCTGGTAAAATGTTTGAGCAACAAGGAAGACAGTGTAGAGTCTTATAATACTTGCAATATGTTTTTATGTGATTCTTGCTGTACCGGTTTATACTTGTGTTTGCTTCAAACAACCTTGCTAGCCTAAACTCTGTACTGAGAGGGAATGCTTCTCGTGCATCCAAAACTTGAGCCAAAACCCATGCCATTTGTGTCCACCATACCTACCTACTATGTGGTATTTCCTGCCATTCCAAGTAAATATTTCATGTGCTACCTTTAAACTATTCAAAACTTTATTACTCCTTATTTGTGTCAATGTTTTATAGCTCATGAGGAAGTATGTGGTGTTTTATCTTTCAATCTTGTCATTTACTTCTGACAGACTTTCACCTGGACTAGTGGCATATACATCCGCTTATCCAATAATTTGCAAAAAGAGCTGGCAACGGGGTGCCCAGCCCCAATTAATTACAACTTTCATTAATAATTCTCTTCACATGTTTTGCCCTGATTTATCAGTAAGCAACTTAATTTTGCAATAGACACTCCTCCATGGTATGTGAATGTTGGAAGGCACCCGAGGATTCGGTTAGCCATGGCTTGTGTAAGCAAAAGGTTGGGAGGAGTGTCATCTATAAAGAAACTAAAATACATGTGTAAACAAAAGAGAAGAGGGATGATCTACCTTGCTGGTAGAATAACGTCCTTCATGGGAGCCGCTCTTTGAAAGTCTGGTTGACAAGGGGGTTAGAGTGCCCACTACCATTCGTTGACAACAACAAACACCTCTCAAATACTTATTTTGTGCTCTCTATATGCTTTCGAAAACTTAAAAAGCTCTAGCACATGATTTAATCCCTGCTTCCCTCTGCGAAGGGCCTATCTTTTACTTTATGTTGAGTCAGTTTACCTACTCCTTTCTATCTTAGAAGCAAACACTTGTGTCAACTTTGTGTGCATTGATTCTTACATATTTACTTATTGCACTTGTTATATTGCTTTATGTTGACAACTATCCATGAGATATACATGTTACAAGTTGAAAGCAAATGCTGAAACTTAATCATCCTTTGTGTTGCTTCAATGCCTTTTACTTTGAATCTATTGCTTTATGAGTTACCTCTTATGCAAAACTTTTTGATGCTTGTCTTGAAAGTACTATTCATGAAAAGTTTTTGCTTATATGATTCATTGTTTACTCTTTATCTATTTGTTAGCAAACTATAGATCATTGCTTTGAGTCACTTCATTCATGACATGAGCCTTGCAATATATTGATCAAGATTGTGTGAAAGCATGTCTCCTCAGAAATTATTTGTTGTTATCGTTTTACCTACTCGAGGACGAGTAGAACTAAGCTTGGGGATGCTTGATACGTCTCCAACGTATCCATAATTTCTGCTGTTCCATGCTTATATTATACCATTTGCTACATGTTTTATATACACTTCGTATCACTTTTATGCATTTTCTGGGACTAACCTATTAACAAGATGCCACAGTGCCAGTTCCCTGTTTTCTGCTGTTTTTGGTTTCAGAAAGTTACTTCTGGAAATATTCTCGGAATTGCACGAAACAAAAGGCCAGTCCCTATTTTTCCAGCACGTACACGGAGTCCGAAGGAGAGACGAAGAGAGCCACGAGGTGGCCAAACCACCTGGCGGCGCGGCCCACCGCCGCTGCCTGTGGTTTGGGCCCCTCGGGGGTCCGCCGACATCGCCCCTTCGCCTATTTATTCCCCGAGACGCGAAAACCCTAAAACACCGAGCCTTTCATCCAGAACATATTCGCTGCCGCCGCCGTCGTCAACCCTAACTCGGGGGGTTCTGAAGCTCTTCCCGGCACCCTGCCGGAGAGGGGAATCATCACCGGAGGGCTCTACATCGCCATGCCCGCCTCCGGAGTGATGCGTGAGTAGTTCATCCTTGGACTATGGGTCCATAGCAGTAGCTAGATGGTTGTCTTCTCCACTTGTGCCATCATGTTTAGATCTTGTGAGCTGCCTATCATGATCAAGATCATCTTATTGTAATGCTACATGTTGTGTTTGCTGGGATCTGACTTATATTGATACCTATGTGGAGCTGAATATTATATTATCATGTCTATGTCATTTGTGATCTTGCATGCTCTCCGTTACTTGTTGAAGCCTTGGCCAAGTGAATACTTGTAACTCCAAGAGGGGGTATTTATGCATGATAGTTGGGTTCAACCTCTATTTAACCTGGGATAGTGACAGCAAGTTCTAAGGTTGTAGATGTGTTGTTGCCACTAGGGGTAAAACAGCAATGCTTTATTCAAGGATGAATGTATTGTTTACATTACGCACATTACTTAATGCAATTGTCTGTTGCTTGCAACTTAATACTGGAAGGGGTACGGATGTTAACCGGAAAGTGGACTATTTAGGCATAGATGCATGCTGGATAGCGGTCTATGTACTTTGTCGTAATGCCCAAATGAATCTCATAGTAGACACCACAGCTCACACATGCATGTTATATGCACTTATCAATTGTCAATTGCCCAGCTGTAATTTGTTTACCCAGCATGTTAGTTATCTTATTGGAGAGACACCACTAGTGAACTGTGGACCCCGGTCCATTCTTTTACATCTGAAATACAATCTACTGCAATCATTGTTCTCTACTGTTTTATGCAAACAAACATCATTTTCCATTCGATACGTTTAACCCTTTGTTTTCAGCAAGCCGGTGAGATTGACAACCTCACTGTTAAGTTGGGGCAAAGTAATTTGTTGTGTTGTGCAGGTTCCACGTTGGCACCGGAATCCCTGGTGTTGCGCCGCACTACACTCCTTCACCAACACCTTCGAAGCAAACCTCGTTTTCCTACTGGTCGATTAAACCTTGGTTTCATACTGAGGGAAAACTTACTGCTGCACTCATCATACCTTCCTCTTGGGGTTCCCAACTGACGTGTGACGTACAAGCATTGTTTCTGGCACTATCAACCTAGAGCCACCAGTAGGACAGGTTCAGTGCCTCCAACACCCTGCTCCGCGGCATCATTTTCCTAAACACCACCTCCTCAACCCATTTCCACTCCGGGGACTGCAATAGGGCGAAGACTGTCGGTAGGCCTTTGATGTTCAGCCTTTACCGACGACAGGTGTCGCATTCAGCAACATACTTGGCGATTTCTCATTTCATCCGAGTACACCAGAATTGATGTCGGAGGTCTTGGTACATTTGGTACTACCGGGATGAATAGATAGAGGAGATTCATGAGCTTCTTGGAGGATCAGCTCCCTCAATTTTTGTTTCTTTGGCACGACCAGACAGTCACCAAAATAAACTACTCTAGAGTCATTGACAGAGAAAACATTTGTCCTTCCCGCTAGCAATGTTCTCCTTGATTTTCAGGATACCTTATCACTTTTTTGCGCCTCCTTTATCTGGTCTTCGAGAGTAGACTTGATCTCCAGATTTGCTAGATAGCCAGAGGGAACAATTTCCAGGTTCAACCAGGTGAATTCATCATGAAGAGTAGGTTGAGCCTCCTCAAACCATCAGGTTGTTGCAGTAAGACTTCCGACTCAGGGCTGTCAGCCACGACGTTGGCTCTTCCGGGTTGATAGTTCAGACTAACATCATAGTCCTTTATTAATTCCAACAACGCCTCTGCCTGAGATTTAAATCTGGCTGGGTGAAAAGGTACTTCAGACTCTTATGATCCGAGAAATCTCGCAACCGGTTACCAAACAGGTATGGTTTCCACTTCTTTAGAGCATAAACAAGAGCGGCAAGTTCTAGATCATGAGTTGGGTAGTTGTGTTCATGCGGCTTCAGTTGGCGGGAAGCTTACGCCACCACATGGCCCTCTTGCATGAGTACACAGCCCAAGCCTTGCACAGAGGCGTCACAGAAGACGACGAATTCCTTGCTGGTGTCCGGCAGGACGAGCACAGGAGCAGACGTGAGTTTGGCTTTTAGTGTTTTGAAGCTCTCTTCAGCCTTGTCCGTCCACGCGAACTTTTTATCCTTCTTGAGAAGGTCAGTCATGGGCTTAGCTATCTTAGAGAAACTTCGATGAATCGGCGGTAGTAACCGCCAATCCGAGAAAGTACGAATGTCCTTGACTGACTTTGGAGTTTCCAATCCAAAATGAATTGAATCTTGTCGGGAATGACTGCCACACATTAGCGGATATCACATGACCAAGGAAGACAAGTTTATCCAATCAGAACTCGCACTTGGAGAACTTGGCATAAAGACGATGTTCTTGAAGTCGTGTCAGAACCAACGAAGATGTTCATCATGCTCCTCGTCGGTTTTAGAATAGACGAGGATGTTATCGATGTAGATGACGACGAACTTGTCGAGATAATCCATGAAGATAGAGTTCATGAGTCTCATGAAGGTAGCTGGAGCGTTGGTGAGACGAAGGACATGACAGTATACTCATATAGGCCATAGCGAGTAATGAATGCCGTCTTTGGGATATCCTCCTTTCTGATCTTTATCTGATGATATCTGACCTCAGATCCATCTTGGAGAATACTGTTGCACAAGCTAACTGATCTAACAGATCATTGATCTGGGGAATAGGATACTTGTTCTTGATTGTCACCGCATTCAGCGGCCTATAATCAGAGACCAAACGAGGAACGGTAGAATCCTCTTCTTGACGAAGAGTACCGGACAACCCCAAGGTGAACTGCTAGGCTAAAATCCTTCGCTAACAGCTCATCGATTTGCTCTTTCAACAGAGCCAACTCTTCGACTGGCATACGGTAGGGTTTCTTGGAATCAGAGCAGTACTGGAATCAAATCTATGACAAACTCCACACTTCGATCAGGTGGCATGCCAGGTAATTCTTCCGGGAACACATCTGGGAAATCACACACCACATGTATTTCATGTATTTCAGGAGGGGAATCGCCTTCCATAAAGTATAGGCTGATCTCCGGGGAGAGGGGAATGATTGAGGATGGAGGTCTTGATAGAGCAGACCAAACACTCTATAGTGTCACCGAAGAAGTGGTCACGGTAATGATCTTAGCAGCACAGTCGAGATTAGCCGGTATTGTACTAGCCAGTTCATGCCCAGTATGACATCAATGCTGTTGGACTTCAAAGCTACCAGCGCGAAAGGGAAGGACAATGACCTATAGTAATCGGACCTCCGGAGTAACCACATCGGTTGCCAGTTGGAACTACGCGTGGAGATCACCAAGGGACGTCTCATCTTCTCGAACGGTTATGTGGTGGTCTTTTGCAAATGCTATGAAAATGAATGAATGCGATGCTCAGAGTCAAACAAAAATGTAGCTGGGTTGTTGTTGATTCGTAACTCACCCATAAGGACGTCGGGGTCCTCCTCAGCTTCTTAGCAGAGACGTAGTTCAGGCGACCACGTACGATAGGACCAGCTTGCCAGCTGGAGTGGCGGGGGCTCGTGCAGGTGTTACCGAAATAGGTGCCTTTTAGGGGCACTCCCTGGAGTAGTGACCAGCCTGGCCACAGCTGTAGCAAGTGTTTCCAGGTGGCACAGGTAACTGAGGACGATACCTACTCCCGCTCGCCCCAGGTGTCAAAGTAGTGGGGCGCGGCGGTGGTGGCCTGTATCCCGCGGCCCTCGGCAGGATGGAGCACGCGGCACGGCGCTGTAGGAAACGAAAACCCTGCGCTTCTTGCTCTGAGGAACCGAGGAACTCGGGCGCACCCATAAGCTCGGAGATTCATACGACCCTGGGGCAATTCTAGGAACTCCTCCTCTTCAGGTCCATTATTGGCTGAGGTATGTACGCTGCACGAAAGGCGGTGCGGAAGTCCGCCCCGTGAAAGCATGGCCTGGCGCGAATAGCGCCACATGACTCTCCCACCAGCAGCCAGCTGCACCAGTCAGGATAAGGTGGCAAAGTTGACCTGCTCGGCCACTGGTACATGCAGCGCGCCGAACTGGCGCTCCAGCGCACGAAGCCAGTCATCAGGTCCAGTGGCTCCTTAGCATCGGCGAAGGTGGGAGGCTGCGACTGCAGGAACTCAGTGAGTGTGTTGCACTCATTGTTCCTTCGTGCACCCTGCTGCACCAACTGCTCAAGCAGTCGATCGTTGTGCACGCGGTTTCTCCTCCATGGCCATCAGCAGGCCTTGAGGGTGGGGCGGCAGATCCTCATCATTGTGTTACCGCGGCCTCCTCGAGCCATTCTGGGAATTGACAAGGACACAGTTAGTATCCACCTTCGAACGGTTGAGACAATGCATTAGCGTCTACTCAAGTACACAGACTAGGGATGGTAATACTTTGTGTACAACGAACAAGGACCAACAAGATGGAACTTGGGTCATAGATTTGCATCACGTACTACTAACGTGAGATTCAAATGGTTAAGAAACCACGTGATTCAACACACTCTATCTGGCACAATCCGGGACCTTCTGTTCAGTCCTTGGGTTAGAACCCAAAGAAGGATTAAGTGATTTGGCTCAGTAAGAAGAAAAGTGTTCGTAACCATCTGAGTTTACTTCGGATAGTAGCGCAGCGGGAGCAACCTGACATTAATACTAAGATAGAACCCAACCCCGTGATCCTGAAGATTTGAAGTAACTGATAAGAAGTAAAAATTTTAACTCAAATCGAGGTAAGATGGCTCGAGATTAGAATGTAACCAGCTAAGGAGTAAAAAGAATCCTAAGATGGTTTTCACAACTCATTTTTAGGTTATAAATAATTTTCACAACACTAGACTCAACGTCGAATAGTAGAAGGGTTTCCTACAGGCAGTCCTGCTCTGATACCAACTTGTGGCGCCCCGACCGCTGAACTATACAAGATGCTGTGTGTCACGGTCATGCGATACAACGAGGTTACTGAGTTACCACTCATAGGCCAAAAACCTTTGGTAGGCGTGCTCGGCATGGATCATCGGCAACGTAACACCCCGATTGATGCCATAACACAGGCACAACTATCAATGCATAATAGAGAGATCAAAACTTGTGGAACAACTGGCACATTACAAACTCTACGACTCAAAGCATTATAGTCCACTGTTATAATAGAGAAAGATAGCAAATATTACAACCAGAGGTCACAGACCCAACAGTACATCATGCGGAAGCGAATTAAGTTGTTATAACAACAAGATCCAATTATGGTCTAAGAGGCCTACATATAAACATTCCCAGCACCAGTTGTTTCGGGATGTCCCAAGCTGCCACCTGGGAACCCCAGACTACTCGTCGCGTCCACAAAGAACCACCTTCAAGGTCGGTGAAGTCCTCCACTGAATGAATCAACAAAGCAACGTTAAGTTCGACGAACTCTGCAAGATTACTAGAGCTACTAGCTCGATGCTGGTTTTTCTTTATAAAAGACACTGGCATCGACTAATCAGAATATTTTCAAAAGGGGATAAGAAGTAAACTCTTTTCTTTGGTCATCTTCATCAACAACCACCTTCAACCACTGCACCTGTCTACAAAGGCACCTCCCCGAATCACCCTCGAGGAAGTCAACCTTGCATTCTTGAAGTCAATTTTTAATCATTCGGTTCAAGTTTTCTATGGTCTCTGAATCCGGCACCAAGTCATCCATAACCGCGGGCACGGCTTTTCGAAAAGATTTACCCTTCAGGGTGTACAATGTTAGCCATGCGTACGTCTGGCCCATTGCCTGTACATTAGCTCTCTTCCATGGAAAGCCAGCTGAGTGGGAGTGGTTACGACTTCTCCCTCGCTTGGGACTAACCCAGGATCATCAGTGAGGACGGGACAGGTTCAGTGCCTCGAAACCCTGCCCCGTGGCCACTTATTTCCTAAACACCACCATCCTCATCCCAGTCCTGGCCACCATCTTCACGCACACGCAAATGGAAGCTCAAACTAGAGGACCCTGGCTAGCCCGCCTGAGTTATTTAGTCGATGAGGGTTCCTGCTACTGCATAGGCCTCACGCATGGTAGCACGCTCGGTCTTGGCTCGAAGGCGAGAACTCGCACTTAGGCGACGAGAATGAGACAACACACCCATCCCCCGTGGCCTCTCATCCCCGCCTTTGAGCAGTTTATTAATGTCACCACAATTTTCCACCACATCCGGTCATTCCATCAATGTTCCGACAATGAAACATCCACCGGACGACTAAACATTTAACTAATCATGGCTAAGCATATACATAGCAGGTATAATTTTCAGGCCACACTTCAATCCTATGAATATTAGGAAGGATCAGGTAATGGCAATAGATATCTAAAGCAATAAGTAGGATACTCTACTCCAAGCAAAGACATTTAGAGCCGAAGCAATATTATAGTGGAGAAATATTTGCGGAAACAAAGGAGGGACATGCTCAGAGGGGGATTACGCTTGCCTTATTCAGGGGGCTGGTAATAGGGTCGTCGGGTGGTATTGCGGTGGAACCCAACTGCTTGATCTATCGATGCATAAAAAACACTGGAAAGGAACAATCAATAACCACACATGCATAACAAGTGCAATGCACAAACACATGATGGCATGACATTTTTAATGCATGAAATTACCATAACAAAATCTAGCAATTTAAATGGGATTCAGAAATAATTATATCAACAGGAGAGGTATAACCCACAATTTAACTTAATGATCTCCCTAACCTCTAAAAGTACATTACTGCAAATTTGTGCAAGCATGCATGAAAATGATGTACTGGTTAGTTCATATTTTTATGAGCATTTTGATGTAAGGAACACATTTTTTTCTGATGAACCATTATAAAGTTATTGAATTATAAATTCCTTCTTAAATCTGTCATTTTAGCAAATTCATTTAAACAGCATTAGAACTAATTATTCAGGTTTGGAGAAAAGGTGAAAACATGAAGTATATTAATGTTGAACATTTTGATAGGCCAACTTAATTTTTGGGTCATTACCTTTAAAGTTATGGATTTTCAAACCCTTTTCTATTCTGCCATTTTTCATTATTTTAATAAAACAGCAACTAAACTAAATTAGTTGGATGTGTGAGTTATGCCAGCAGACATACTTTATTTTTCTGAACATTTGTGTCTTATTTTTAAATTTTGGATCCATATTCAGAAGTTATGAATTTTGCAAGTTTATAACTGAATTGCCTATTTATTTTAATTCCCAGAAAAACTATCGGAACGTTTTGCACCACGGGCTGGGCTAGCCCGTGTCAGTGACACGTGGGGCCTGTCCATGCTGGCGTCCAAGTCAGCGCCGAGGCCCACGGTCTTGTTTGACCACGGCGAGACGCGGACCGGCAGCGCGCGGTGGCTGTCGGCGGTGTCGAGCACGGATCCATCGGCACAGCGTGCGCGGAGATGAGCTAAGGGGCGAGTTGATGCGCGCGATCACGGGAGGCTATCTACGGCGGCGCCGCTAATAACTGTCACCGGAGACGCCGAATCGTAACGACTAGCAACGGCCGGCGGCGGAGCTACGGTTGGAGCTACTTCTACGCGACGAATAGAGGGAGAGGAGAGGAAAAAGATGTCTCGAGGACGGCGTGCTCACCCTCGACGCGTGTGTGAGCTCGAAAGGGACGGAGGTGGATGGAACGGCGGCGAGCTTGCTCGGAGTGCGTCGGCCGGGAGGGAAGAAGATGAACCGTGCGCTCCGACATGAAGGCGAACTAGATGATTCCTTTGTCGAGGATGTAGGGGACGACAGGAGGGGCGGCGACGTGCTTCGATCTGCTCCAGGCGGTCTCAGGCAACGGCGACGAGCTCGACTAGGTCACGGCCTGGCTAGGGTTTCGAGAAGAAACATAGAGGAGATGGAGCAGGTGAGAAGATAAGTGAGAGAGAGAGCAGCAAAGGAGAGGCTCGGGTGGTTTCTTATCCACTCCGCAGCGGCAGGAGGAGCGCGACACAGTGGTGAGCTCGCCCTGGCGCCATGCCGCGGCCCGGTGGGCTACAGGAAGGAGAAGGACAGTAGTTTTACAGAAACCCCTGCTCTTTTCCTCTTTTCAGTTTTCTTTAATTCAGCAACCTTCAGTGATTTAATTGAGACACTTAAACATTTTCTAAAATTTGGAACTATTTAGGTAGGCTCCCCATAACATGTAGAAGCTGCACAAAAAATTTGTGTCTCAAAATAAAATGTTTGGAAACATATTTGTTCATAGGGTTGGTTATGGTATTTTTTGTTAAGTAATATTTGATACTCCTTTAATATTTTTAGAGCAAGTGCAGAATATATTGTTTTGACTCTTGGAACTTTCTTGACAATTATAAATTCCAACAATTTTATTTGTCACAATTTTCTCAAACTCATTGAATTGAGTTATGCATTTCTAGCAACTTGTTTTTTTTAATTGGTTGCTAAACCAATAGTTTTATTGTTTAGCAAATTTATTGGGATGCAAATGAAACACAAAAGTGAAAATTTTAAACACATTTTTAGGTTCACAATTTGGGGCTGTTACAACCTGGGAGCGTCGAGGCTAATTTTGACCGAAACGGCGCGCGTATTTGAACTCTTGGGGGGCGACTGGGAAAAACGACGCCAACATAGCGAAACGGCGATATTTTTCGTCCTGATGGACGTTGGGGGCATGGCGGAGATGCCCTTAAGCAAGCACAAGCACGCACGCACGTCATGTGGATTCGTGCAGGCAAAGCAGAAAGGTTAGGAGTCTCTGCCAGGAGGATGTACTAGTGTCATCCTCAGTGAAATTTGACAAAATACCATTTTGGCAAACTTTAACGAAAAAATAACCCTTTTTTAAAAGTATTTCTAAATCTAACCTTTTTTGTAGCGCCAACGACGGGGCGCTACACTCTTCTATGTAGCGCC
>CAMZMU010000064.1:23619285-23913289 GCA_947311845.1 Poa pratensis
CTCCAACGTATCCATAATTTCTGCTGTTCCATGCTTATATTATACCATTTGCTACATGTTTTATATACACTTCGTATCACTTTTATGCATTTTCTGGGACTAACCTATTAACAAGATGCCACAGTGCCAGTTCCCTGTTTTCTGCTGTTTTTGGTTTCAGAAAGTTACTTCTGGAAATATTCTCGGAATTGCACGAAACAAAAGGCCAGGTCCCTATTTTTCCAGCACAGTACACGGAGTCCGAAGGAGAGACGAAGAGAGCCACGAGGTGGCCAAACCACCTGGGGCGCGGGCCCACCGCGCCGCCTGTGGTTTGGGCCCCTCGGGGGTCCGCCGACATCGCCCCTTCGCCTATTTATTCCCCGAGACGCGAAAACCCTAAAACACCGAGCCTTTCATCCAGAACATATTCGCTGCCGCCGCGTCGTCAACCCTAACTCGGGGGGTTCTGAAGCTCTTCCCGGCACCCTGCCGGAGAGGGGAATCATCACCGGAGGGCTCTACATCGCCATGCCCGCCTCCGGAGTGATGCGTGAGTAGTTCATCCTTGGACTATGGGTCCATAGCAGTAGCTAGATGGTTGTCTTCTCCACTTGTGCCATCATGTTTAGATCTTGTGAGCTGCCTATCATGATCAAGATCATCTTATTGTAATGCTACATGTTGTGTTTGCTGGGATCTGACTTATATTGATACCTATGTGGAGCTGAATATTATATTATCATGTCTATGTCATTTGTGATCTTGCATGCTCTCCGTTACTTGTTGAAGCCTTGGCCAGTGAATACTTGTAACTCCAAGAGGGGGTATTTATGCATGATAGTTGGGTTCAACCTCTATTTAACCTGGGATAGTGACAGCAAGTTCTAAGGTTGTAGATGTGTTGTTGCCACTAGGGGTAAAACAGCAATGCTTTATTCAAGGATGAATGTATTGTTTACATTACGCACATTACTTAATGCAATTGTCTGTTGCTTGCAACTTAATACTGGAAGGGGTACGGATGTTAACCGGAAAGTGGACTATTTAGGCATAGATGCATGCTGGATAGCGGTCTATGTACTTTGTCGTAATGCCCAAATGAATCTCATAGTAGACACCACAGCTCACACATGCATGTTATATGCACTTATCAATTGTCAATTGCCCAGCTGTAATTTGTTTACCCAGCATGTTAGTTATCTTATTGGAGAGACACCACTAGTGAACTGTGGACCCCGGTCCATTCTTTTACATCTGAAATACAATCTACTGCAATCATTGTTCTCTACTGTTTTATGCAAACAAACATCATTTCCATTCGATACGTTTAACCCTTTGTTTTCAGCAAGCCGGTGAGATTGACAACCTCACTGTTAAGTTGGGGCAAAGTAATTTGATTGTGTTGTGCAGGTTCCACGTTGGCACCGGAATCCCTGGTGTTGCGCCGCACTACACTCCTTCACCAACACCTTCGAAGCAAACCTCGTTTTCCTACTGGTTCGATTAAACCTTGGTTTCATACTGAGGGAAAACTTACTGCTGCACTCATCATACCTTCCTCTTGGGGTTCCCAACTGACGTGTGACGTACAAGCATTGTTTCTGGCACTATCAACTAGAGCCACCAACACGTTTTCTGGCGCCGTTGCCGGGGAAAACGAATTGCTTCTGCAAGGGGAGTCTCTCACACCCAATCTCTTTACTTTGTTATTTGTCTTGCTTAGTTTATTTTTATTTAGTCTTGTTTGCTCTTTTATCAAAAACACAAAAAAATTAGTTACTTGTTTAATTCAGTTTGATTTTGTTTTTCAAAATGAGTACTCCTGAGAACACTAAGTTGTGTGACTTCACTAGCACAAACAACAATGATTTCATATGCACTCCTATTGCTCCACCTGCTTCTACAGCAGAATTTTATGAAATTAAACCTGCTCTATTAAATCTTGTTATGAAAGAGCAATTTTCTGGTGTTAGTACTGATGATGCTGCTGCCATCTTAATAACTTTGTTGAACTTTGTGAAATGCAAAAGTATAAGGATATGGATGGGGATATTATAAAACTGAAACTTTTTCCTTTCTCCTTGAGAGGAAGAGCTAAAGAATGGTTGCTTTCTTTGCCTAGAAATAGTATTAATTCTTGGACAAAATGCAAAGATGCTTTCATAGGGAAATATTATCCTCCTGCTAAGATTATATCCTTGAGAAGTAGCATTATGAATTTTAAACAACTTGATAATGAACATGTTGCTCAAGCTTGGGAAAGAATGAAATCTTTGGTGAAGAATTGTCCCACTCATGGACTGACTACTTGGATGATCATCCAAACCTTTTATGCAGGATTAAATTTTTCCTCAAGGAACTTATTGGATTCAGCCTCTGGAGGAACCTTTATGTCCATCACTTTAGGTGCAGCAACAAAGCTACTTGATGATATGATGATCAACTATTCCGAATGGCACACCGAAAGAGCTCCTCAAGGTAAGAAGGTAAATTCTGTTGAAGAAACCTCCTCTTTGAGTGATAAGATTGATGCTATTATGTCTATGCTTGTGAATGGTAGATCTCATGTTGATCCTAATAATGTTCCTTTAGCTTCATTGGTTGCTCAAGAAGAGCATGTTGATGTAAACTTCATTAAAAACAACAACTTCAACAACAATGCTTATAGGAATAATTTTGGTAGCAACAATTATAAGCCTTATCCTTCAAATGGTTATGGCAATTCTTATGGTAATTCCTACAGCAACAATAGAAGTGTGTCCTCTGATCTTGAAGCTATGCTTAAAGAATTTATTAGCACACAAAAAGCTTTCAATAAAACTGTTGAGGAAAAGTTTGAAAAAATTGATGATCTTGTCTCTAAAGTTGATAGTCTTGCTCATGATGTTGAAATTCTAAAACTGAAAGTTATGCCTAATGAAGTTAAAGATATTAAGTCATTTGCTACAGCAAATGCCATCCAAGTTCGAATTGATAATAATATTAGGATGTTGGCTGAATTGCATGCTAGGTGGGAAAAAGAGGAAGAACTTGAAAAAGAGAATAGTATAGTTAGAGTTTGTACTATCACCACCACTAGTAATGCTAATGTTTCACATGCTAGTAAACCTCCTACTATTGATGGTAATGTTATTGGTGTTGGTAATGTCTCTACTACTTCTGCTAAGCGTTTGAAATTGCCTAAAACTGCTGAAACTTTTTCTGATAAAAGTGCTGAAATTTTTCAAACTATTGGAGACAATGGTTCCACCACCATTGACAATAATGATTTTGATTTTGATGATTGTAACATCTCTGAAGTTATTATGTTCTTGCAAAAATTAGCTAGAAGTCCCAATGCTAGCACTATTAATTTGGCTTTTACAAAGCATATTACAAATGCTCTTTTGCAAGCTAGGGAGGAGAAGTTGAAACTTAAAGCTTCTATTCCTAGGAAATTAGAAGATGGTTGGGAACCCATCATTAAGGTAAAGGTGAATGATTTTATTGCAATGCCTTGTGTGATCTTGGTGCAAGTGTTTCAGTTTTGCCCAAGAAGCTTTATGATATTCTTGATTTGCCACCTTTGGAACATTGTTATTTGGATGTTTTTCTCGCTGATAATGCTATGAAGAAACCTTTGGGGCGAGTTAATGATGTTTTTATTACGGTAAAAATAACCTTGTCCCCGTTGATTTTATTGTTATGGATATTGAATGCAATGCATCTTGTCCTATTGTTTTGGGAAGACCTTTTCTTCGAACTGTTGGTGCCATCATTGATATGAAAGAAGGTAATATAAGGTACCAATTTCCTCTCAAGAAAGGTATGGAACACTTCCCTAGAGAGAATGAAGTTACCTTTTGACTCTATTGTTAGAGCAAGTTATGATGTTGATGCTTCTTCTCTTGATAACACTTGATTTTCACTTTCTGCGCCTAGCTGAAAGGCGTTAAAGAAAAGCGCTTATGGGAGACAACCCATCGTTTTTATTTGCTGTTATTTTTGTTTTCTTTGAGTCAAGGAGTTTTGTTACTTCTGTAGCAACTCCTTTGTATCTTTATTTTATCGCAATGTTGTGCCAAGTAAAGTTCTATATTGAAAGTTGATGCAAGATTTGGATTTCTGCGCAGTGACAGATTTTTAGCTGTCACGGATTTGAGCTTATCTCCCTGTAGAAAATTCAAAAAATTCTGAGAAAAATCACGCATATTCCTGAGATATGTACGCAACTTTCATTATTTTAGGCCAGATCCATCTGAGCAACTTAAGTGCCTCGAAAAAATTCGTCATTCCAGACTGTTCTGTTTTTGACAGATTCTGCCTTTTGTTTTGCATTCGCTCTTTTACTGTGTTTGTGTGGATTTCTTTGCTCCACAAAGCATTGGTGGCTGTAGCTAATGTCCAGAAGCTTTGGGATTGATTGTATCATTACAGAATATGAGAATTTTTGATTATGCACTAACCCTCTAATGAGAACTGTCTTGAGTTTGGTGTGAAGGAAGTTTTCAAGGATCAAGCGAGAAGGGTGATATTATGTGATCAAGAAGAGTGAAAAGCCTAAGCTTGGGGATGCCCCCGTGGTTCATCCCAACCATATTCAGAGAGACTCAAGCGTCTAAGCTTGGGGATGCCCAAGGCATCCCCTTCTTCATCAACAAACTTATCAGGTCATCTCTAGTGAAACTATATTTTAATTCTTTCACATCTTATGCGCTTTACTTGGAGCGTCTGTGTGTTTTTATTTTTTTTTTGTTTGAATAAATTCGGATCCTAGCAATCCTTGTGTGGGAGAGAGACACGCTCCGCTTTTTCATGTGAATACTCATGTTCTTCACTTATATTTGTTGAGTATTCTTAACTAGCTACTGCAGTGCTTTTAGCTCCTGTTTTTCATGCATCTCTTCGAGCTGTTAGCACTTGTTTATAAATACTCTCTTGCTGCATTATATTATCATTTGGAGAGTTTATGTTTAAATTTATTGGTGTTTGTTTGGAAGAAAGAAAATGCTACATGTAGTAGTTGGTATTGGAAAAGACATATGCATTCTTGTAGATCATTGTCTTTTTTGATTTGATGCTTTGCAATTGTTTTGAGCTCTCAAGTAGATCATGTTTAAGCTCTTGCATCATGTAGTTAAAGCCTAGTAGTGGAGAACTACCGTAGAGCTTGTTGAGACTTGGGATGCATATTTGTTCTCTCTAAGGTCTAGATATTTTCTGGTAAAATGTTTGAGCAACAAGGAAGACAGTGTAGAGTCTTATAATACTTGCAATATGTTTTTATGTGATTCTTGCTGTACCGGTTTATACTTGTGTTTGCTTCAAACAACCTTGCTAGCCTAAACTCTGTACTGAGAGGGAATGCTTCTCGTGCATCCAAAACTTGAGCCAAAACCCATGCCATTTGTGTCCACCATACCTACCTACTATGTGGTATTTCCTGCCATTCCAAGTAAATATTTCATGTGCTACCTTTAAACTATTCAAAACTTTATTACTCCTTATTTGTGTCAATGTTTTATAGCTCATGAGGAAGTATGTGGTGTTTTATCTTTCAATCTTGTCATTTACTTCTGACAGACTTTCACCTGGACTAGTGGCATATACATCCGCTTATCCAATAATTTGCAAAAAGAGCTGGCAACGGGGTGCCCAGCCCCAATTAATTACAACTTTCATTAATAATTCTCTTCACATGTTTTGCCCTGATTTATCAGTAAGCAACTTAATTTTGCAATAGACACTCCTCCATGGTATGTGAATGTTGGAAGGCACCCGAGGATTCGGTTAGCCATGGCTTGTGTAAGCAAAAGGTTGGGAGGAGTGTCATCTATAAAGAAACTAAAATACATGTGTAAACAAAAGAGAAGAGGGATGATCTACCTTGCTGGTAGAATAACGTCCTTCATGGGAGCCGCTCTTTGAAAGTCTGGTTGACAAGGGGGTTAGAGTGCCCACTACCATTCGTTGACAACAACAAACACCTCTCAAATACTTATTTTGTGCTCTCTATATGCTTTCGAAAACTTAAAAAGCTCTAGCACATGATTTAATCCCTGCTTCCCTCTGCGAAGGGCCTATCTTTTACTTTATGTTGAGTCAGTTTACCTACTCCTTTCTATCTTAGAAGCAAACACTTGTGTCAACTTTGTGTGCATTGATTCTTACATATTTACTTATTGCACTTGTTATATTGCTTTATGTTGACAACTATCCATGAGATATACATGTTACAAGTTGAAAGCAAATGCTGAAACTTAATCATCCTTTGTGTTGCTTCAATGCCTTTTACTTTGAATCTATTGCTTTATGAGTTACCTCTTATGCAAAACTTTTTGATGCTTGTCTTGAAAGTACTATTCATGAAAAGTTTTTGCTTATATGATTCATTGTTTACTCTTTATCTATTTGTTAGCAAACTATAGATCATTGCTTTGAGTCACTTCATTCATGACATGAGCCTTGCAATATATTGATCAAGATTGTGTGAAAGCATGTCTCCTCAGAAATTATTTGTTGTTATCGTTTTACCTACTCGAGGACGAGTAGAACTAAGCTTGGGGATGCTTGATACGTCTCCAACGTATCCATAATTTCTGCTGTTCCATGCTTATATTATACCATTTGCTACATGTTTTATATACACTTCGTATCACTTTTATGCATTTTCTGGGACTAACCTATTAACAAGATGCCACAGTGCCAGTTCCCTGTTTTCTGCTGTTTTTGGTTTCAGAAAGTTACTTCTGGAAATATTCTCGGAATTGCACGAAACAAAAGGCCAGTCCCTATTTTTCCAGCACGTACACGGAGTCCGAAGGAGAGACGAAGAGAGCCACGAGGTGGCCAAACCACCTGGCGGCGCGGGCCCACCGCCGCGCCTGTGGTTTGGGCCCCTCGGGGGTCCGCCGACATCGCCCCTTCGCCTATTTATTCCCCGAGACGCGAAAACCCTAAAACACCGAGCCTTTCATCCAGAACATATTCGCTGCCGCCGCCGTCGTCAACCCTAACTCGGGGGGTTCTGAAGCTCTTCCCGGCACCCTGCCGGAGAGGGGAATCATCACCGGAGGGCTCTACATCGCCATGCCCGCCTCCGGAGTGATGCGTGAGTAGTTCATCCTTGGACTATGGGTCCATAGCAGTAGCTAGATGGTTGTCTTCTCCACTTGTGCCATCATGTTTAGATCTTGTGAGCTGCCTATCATGATCAAGATCATCTTATTGTAATGCTACATGTTGTGTTTGCTGGGATCTGACTTATATTGATACCTATGTGGAGCTGAATATTATATTATCATGTCTATGTCATTTGTGATCTTGCATGCTCTCCGTTACTTGTTGAAGCCTTGGCCAGTGAATACTTGTAACTCCAAGAGGGGGTATTTATGCATGATAGTTGGGTTCAACCTCTATTTAACCTGGGATAGTGACAGCAAGTTCTAAGGTTGTAGATGTGTTGTTGCCACTAGGGGTAAAACAGCAATGCTTTATTCAAGGATGAATGTATTGTTTACATTACGCACATTACTTAATGCAATTGTCTGTTGCTTGCAACTTAATACTGGAAGGGGTACGGATGTTAACCGGAAAGTGGACTATTTAGGCATAGATGCATGCTGGATAGCGGTCTATGTACTTTGTCGTAATGCCCAAATGAATCTCATAGTAGACACCACAGCTCACACATGCATGTTATATGCACTTATCAATTGTCAATTGCCCAGCTGTAATTTGTTTACCCAGCATGTTAGTTATCTTATTGGAGAGACACCACTAGTGAACTGTGGACCCCGGTCCATTCTTTTACATCTGAAATACAATCTACTGCAATCATTGTTCTCTACTGTTTTATGCAAACAAACATCATTTTCCATTCGATACGTTTAACCCTTTGTTTTCAGCAAGCCGGTGAGATTGACAACCTCACTGTTAAGTTGGGGCAAAGTAATTTGTTGTGTTGTGCAGGTTCCACGTTGGCACCGGAATCCCTGGTGTTGCGCCGCACTACACTCCTTCACCAACACCTTCGAAGCAAACCTCGTTTTCCTACTGGTCGATTAAACCTTGGTTTCATACTGAGGGAAAACTTACTGCTGCACTCATCATACCTTCCTCTTGGGGTTCCCAACTGACGTGTGACGTACAAGCATTGTTTCTGGCACTATCAACCTAGAGCCACCAGTAGGACAGGTTCAGTGCCTCCAACACCCTGCTCCGCGGCACTCATTTTCCTAAACACCACCATCCTCAACCCATTTCCACTCCGGGACTGCAATAGGGCGAAGACTGTCGGTAGGCCTTTGATGTTCAGCCTTTACCCGACGACAGGTGTCGCATTCAGCAACATACTTGGCGATTTCTCATTTCATCCGAGTACACCAGAATTGATGTCGGAGGTCTTGGTACATTTTGGTACTACCGGGATGAATAGATAGAGGAGATTCATGAGCTTCTTGGAGGATCAGCTCCCTCAATTTTTGTTTCTTTGGCACGACCAGACAGTCACCAAAATAAACTACTCTAGAGTCATTGACAGAGAAACATTTGTCCTTCCCGCTAGCAATGTTCTCCTTGATTTTCAGGATACCCTTATCACTTTTTTGCGCCTCCTTTATCTGGTCTTCGAGAGTAGACTTGATCTCCAGATTTGCTAGATAGCCAGAGGGAACAATTTCCAGGTTCAACCAGGTGAATTCATCATGAAGAGTAGGTTGAGCCTCCTCAAACCATCAGGTTGTTGCAGTAAGACTTCCGACTCAGGGCGTCAGCCACGACGTTGGCTCTTCCGGGTTGATAGTTCAGACTCACATCATAGTCCTTTATTAATTCCAACAACGCCTCTGCCTGAGATTTAAATCTGGCTGGGTGAAAAGGTACTTCAGACTCTTATGATCCGAGAAAATCTCGCAACGGTTACCAAACAGGTATGGTTTCCACTTCTTTAGAGCATAAACAAGAGCGGCAAGTTCTAGATCATGAGTTGGGTAGTTGTGTTCATGCGGCTTCAGTTGGCGGGAAGCTTACGCCACCACATGGCCCTCTTGCATGAGTACACAGCCCAAGCCTTGCACAGAGGCGTCACAGAAGACGACGAATTCCTTGCTGGTGTCCGGCAGGACGAGCACAGGAGCAGACGTGAGTTTGGCTTTTAGTGTTTTGAAGCTCTCTTCAGCCTTGTCCGTCCACGCGAACTTTTTATCCTTCTTGAGAAGGTCAGTCATGGGCTTAGCTATCTTAGAGAAACCTTCGATGAATCGGCGGTAGTAACCGCCAATCCGAGAAAGCTACGAATGTCCTTGACTGACTTTGGAGTTTCCAATCCAAAATGAATTGAATCTTGTCGGGAATGACTGCCACACCATTAGCGGATATCACATGACCAAGGAAGACAAGTTTATCCAATCAGAACTCGCACTTGGAGAACTTGGCATAAAGACGATGTTCTTGAAGTCGTGTCAGAACCAACCGAAGATGTTCATCATGCTCCTCGTCGGTTTTAGAATAGACGAGGATGTTATCGATGTAGATGACGACGAACTTGTCGAGATAATCCATGAAGATAGAGTTCATGAGTCTCATGAAGGTAGCTGGAGCGTTGGTGAGACCGAAGGACATGACAGTATACTCATATAGGCCATAGCGAGTAATGAATGCCGTCTTTGGGATATCCTCCTTTCTGATCTTTATCTGATGATATCCTGACCTCAGATCCATCTTGGAGAATACTGTTGCACAAGCTAACTGATCTAACAGATCATTGATCTGGGGAATAGGATACTTGTTCTTGATTGTCACCGCATTCAGCGGCCTATAATCAGAGACCAAACGAGGAACGGTAGAATCCTCTTCTTGACGAAGAGTACCGGACAACCCCAAGGTGAACTGCTAGGCTAAAATCCTTCGCTAACAGCTCATCGATTTGCTCTTTCAACAGAGCCAACTCTTCGACTGGCATACGGTAGGGTTTCTTGGAAATCAGAGCAGTACCTGGAATCAAATCTATGACAAACTCCACACTTCGATCAGGTGGCATGCCAGGTAATTCTTCCGGGAACACATCTGGGAAATCACACACCACATGTATTTCATGTATTTCAGGAGGGGAATCGCCTTCCATAAAGTATAGGCTGATCTCCGGGGAGAGGGGAATGATTGAGGATGGAGGTCTTGATAGAGCAGACCAACACTCTATAGTGTCACCGGAAGAAGTGGTCACGGTAATGATCTTAGCAGCACAGTCGAGATTAGCCGGTATTGTACTAGCCAGTTCATGCCCAGTATGACATCAATGCTGTTGGACTTCAAAGCTACCAGCGCGAAAGGGAAGGACCAATGACCTATAGTAATCTGGACCTCCGGAGTAACCACATCGGTTTGCCAGTTGGAACTACGCGTGGAGATCACCAAGGGACGTCTCATCTTCTCGAACGGTATGTGGTGGTCTTTTGCAAATGCTATGAAAATGAATGAATGCGATGCTCCAGAGTCAAACAAAAATGTAGCTGGGTTGTTGTTGATTCGTAACTCACCATAAGGACGTCGGGGTCCTCCTCAGCTTCTTCAGCAGAGACGTAGTTCAGGCGACCACGTACGATAGGACCAGCCTTGCCAGCTGGAGTGGCGGGGGCTCGTGCAGGTGTTACCGAAATAGGTGCCTTTTAGGGGCACTCCCTGGAGTAGTGACCAGCCTGGCCACAGCTGTAGCAAGTGTTTCCAGGTGGCACAGGTAACTGAGGACGATACCTACTCCCGCTCGCCCCAGGTGTCAAAGTAGTGGGGCGCGGCGGTGGTGGCCTGTATCCCGCGGCCCTCGGCATGAATGGAGCACGCGGCACGGCGCTGTAGGAAACGAAAACCCTGCGCTTCTTGCTCTGAGGAACCGAGGAACTCGGGCGCACCCATAAGCTCGGAGATTCATACGACCCTGGGGCAATTCTAGGAACTCCCTCCTCTTCAGGTCCATTATTGGCTGAGGTATGTACGCTGCACGAAAGGCGGTGCGGAAGTCCGCCCACGTGAAAGCATGGCCTGGCGCGAATAGCGCCACATGACTCTCCCACCAGCAGCCAGCTGCACCAGTCAGGAGGTAGGTGGCAAAGTTGACCTGCTCGGCCACTGGTACATGCAGCGCGCCGAACTGGCGCTCCAGCGCACGAAGCCAGTCATCAGCGTCCAGTGGCTCCTTAGCATCGGCGAAGGTGGGAGGCTGCGACTGCAGGAACTCAGTGAGTGTGTTGCACTCATTGTTCCTTCGTGCACCCTGCTGCACCAACTGCTCAAGCAGTCGATCGTTGTGCACGCGGTTCTCCTCCATGGCCATCAGCACTTAGGCCATTGAGGGTGGCGGCGGCAGATCCTCATCATTGTTGTTACCGCGGCCTCCTCGAGCCATTCTGGAGAATTGACAAGGACACAGTTAGTATCCACCTTCGAACGGTTGAGACAATAGCATTAGCGTCTACTCAAGTACACAGACTAGGGATGGTAATACTTTGTGTAACAACGAACAAGGGACCAACAAGATGGAACTTGGGTCATAGATTTGCATCACGTACTACTAACGTGAGATTCAAATGGTTAAGAAACCACGTGATTCAACACACTCTATCTGGCACAATCCGGGACCTTCTGTTCAAGTCCTTGGGTTAGAACCCAAAGAAGGATTAAGTGATTTGGCTCAGTAAGAAGAAAAGTGTTCGTAACCATCTGAGTTTACTTCGGATAGTAGCGCAGCGGGAGCAACCTGACATGTAATACTAAGATAGAACCCAACCCCGTGATCCTGAAGATTTGAAGTAACTGATAAGAAGTAAAACTTTTAACTCAAATCGAGGTAAGATGGCTCCGAGATTAGAATGTAACCAGCTAAGGAGTAAAAAGAATCCTAAGATGGTTTTCACAACTCATTTTTAGGTTATAAATAATTTTCACAACACTAGACTCAACGTCGAATAGTAGAAGGGTTTCCTACAGGCAGTCCTGCTCTGATACCAACTTGTGGCGCCCCGACCGCTGAACTATACCAAGATGCTGTGTGTCACCGGTCATGCGATACAACCGGAGGTTACTGAGTTACCACTCATAGGCCAAAACCTTTGGTAGGCGTGCTCGGCATGGATCATCGGCAACGTAACACCCCGATTGATGCCATAACACAGGCACAACTATCAATGCATAATAGAGAGATCAAAACTTGTGGAACAACTGGCACATTACAAACTCTACGACTCAAAGCATTATAGTCCAACTGTTATAATAGAGAAAGATAGCAAATATTACAACCAGAGGTCACAGACCCAACAGTACATCATGCGGAAGCGAATTAAGTTGTTATAACAACAAGATCCAAATTATGGTCTAAGAGGCCTACATATAAACATTCCCAGCACCAGTTGTTTCGGGATGTCCCAAGCTGCCACCTGGGAACCCCAGACTACTCGTCGACGTCCACAAAGAACCCACCTTCAAGGTCGGTGAAGTCCTCCACTGAATGAATCAACAAAGCAACGTTAAGTTCGACGAACTCTGCAAGATTACTAGAGCTACTAGCTCGATGCTGGTTTTTCTTTATAAAAGACACTGGCATCGACTAATCAGAATATTTTCAAAGGGGATAAGAAGTAAACTCTTTTCTTCTGGTCATCTTCATCAACAACCACCTTCAACCACTGCACCTGTCTACAAAGGCACCTCCCCGAATCACCCTCGAGGAAGTCAACCTTGCATTCTTGAAGTCAATTTTTAATCATTCGGTTCAAGTTTTCTATGGTCTCTGAATCCGGCACCAAGTCATCCATAACCGCGGGCACGGCTTTTCGAAAAGATTTACCCTTCAGGGGTGTACAATGTTAGCCATGCGTACCGTCTGGCCCATTGCCTGTACATTAGCTCTCTTCCATGGAAAGCCAGCTGAGTGGGAGTGGTTACGACTTCTCCCTCGCTTGGGACTAACCCAGGATCATCAGTGAGGACGGGACAGGTTCAGTGCCTCGAACACCCTGCCCCGTGGCCACTTATTTTCCTAAACACCACCATCCTCATCCCAGTCCTGGCCACCATCTTCACGCACACGCAAATGGAAGCTCAAACTAGAGGACCCTGGCTAGCCCCGCCTGAGTTATTTAGTCGATGAGGGTTCCTGCTACTGCATAGGCCTCACGCATGGTAGCACGCTCGGTCTTGGCTCGAAGGCGAGAACTCGCACTTAGGCGACGAGAATGAGACAACACACCACATCCCCCGTGGCCTCTCATCCCCGCCTTTGAGCAGTTTATTAATGTCACCACAATTTTCCACCACATCCGGTCATTCCATCAACTGTTCCGACAATGAAACATCCACCGGACGACTAAACATTTAACTAATCATGGCTAAGCATATACATAGCAGGTATAATTTTCTCAGGCCAACACTTCAATCCTATGAATATTAGGAAGGATACAGGTAATGGCAATAGATATCTAATGCAACTAGTAGGATACTCTACTCCAAGCAAAAGACATTTAGAGCCGAATGCAATATTATAGTGGAGAAAATATTTGCGGAAACATAGGAGGAGACATGCTCAGAGGGGGATTACGCTTGCCTTATTCAGGGGGCTGGTAATACGGGTCGTCGGGGTATTGCGGTGGAACCCCAACTGCTTGATCTATCGATGCATAAAAAACACTGGAAAGGAACAATCAATAACCACACATGCATAACAAGTGCAATGCACAAACACATGATGGCATGACATTTTTAATGCACTGAAATTACCATAACAAAATCTAGCAATTTAAATGGGATTCAGAAATAATTATATCAACAGGAGAGAGTTATAACCCCACAATTAACTTAATGATCTCCCTAACCTCTAAAAAGTACATTACTGCAAATTTGTGCAAGCATGCATGAAAATGATGTTACTGGTTAGTTCATATTTTTATGAGCATTTTGATGTAAGGAACACATTTTTCTGATGAACCATTATAAGTTATTGAATTTATAAATTCCTTCTTAAATCTGTCATTTTAGCAAATTCATTTAAACAGCATTAGAACTAATTATTCAGGTTTGGAGAAAAGGTGAAACATGAAGTATATTAATTGTTGAACATTTTGATAGGCCCAACTTAATTTTTGGGTCATTACCTTTAAAGTTATGGATTTTTCAAAACCCTTTTCTATTCTGCCATTTTCATTATTTTAATAAAACAGCAACTAAACTAAATTAGTTGGATGTGTGAGTTATGCCAGCAGACATACTTTATTTTTCTGAACATTTTGGTGTCTTATTTTTAAATTTTGGATCCATATTCAGAAAGTTATGAATTTTGCAAGTTTATAACTGAATCTGCCTATTTATTTTAATTCCCAGAAAAACTATCGGAACGTTTTGCACCACGGGCTGGGCTAGCCCGTGTCAGTGACACGTGGGGCCCTGTCCATGCTGGCGTCCAAGTCAGCGCCGAGGCCCACGGTCTTGTTTGACCACGGCGAGACGCGGACCGGCGCGCGCGCGGTGGCCGTCGGCGGTGTCGAGCACGGATCCATCGGCACAGCGTGCGCGGAGATGAGCTAAGGGGCGCAGTTGATGCGCGCGATCACGGTGAGCCTATCTACGGCGGCGCCGCTACATAACTGTCACCGGAGACGCCGAATCGTCAACGACTAGCAACGGCCGGCGGCGAGCTACGGTGGAGCTACTTCTACGCGACGAAATAGAGGGAGAGGAGGAGGGAAAAGATGTCTCCGAGGACGGCGTGCTCACCCTCGACGCGTGTGTGAGCTCGAAAGGGACGGAGGTGGATGGAAACGGCGGCGAGCTTGCTCGGAGTGCGTCGGCCGGAGAGGAAGAAGATGAACCCGTGCGCTCCGATGAAGGCGAACTAGACTGATTCCTTTGTCGAGGATGTAGGGGACGACAAGGAGGAGGCGGCGACGTGCTTCGATCTGCTCCAGGCGGTCTCAGGCAACGGCGACGAGCTCGACTAGGTCACGGCCATGGCTAGGGTTTCGAGAAGAAACATAGAGGAGATGGAGCAGGTGAGAAGATAAGTGAGAGAGAGAGCAGCAAAGGAGAGGCCTCGGTGGTCTTCTTATCCACTCCGCAGCGGCAGGAGGAGCGCGACACAGTGGTGAGCTCGCCACTGGCGCCATGCCGCGGCCACGGTGGGCTACAGGAAGGAGAAGGACAGTAGTTTTACAAGAAACCCCTGCTCTTTTCCTCTTTTCTGTTTTCTTTAATTCCAGCAACCTTCAGTGATTTAATTGAGACACTTAAACATTTTCTAAAATTCTGGAAATATTTAGGTAGGCTCCCCATAACATGTAGAAGCTGCACAAAAATTTGTGTCTCAAAATAAAATGTTTGGAACAATATTTGTTCATAGGGTTTGGTTATGGTATTTTTGTTAAGTAATATTTGATACTCCTTTAATATTTTTAGAGCAAGTGCAGAAATATTGTTTTGAACTCTTGGAACTTTCTTGACAAATATATTAAATTCCAACAATTTTATTTGTCACAATTTTCTCAAACTCCATTGAATTGAGTTATGGCATTTCTAGCAACTTGTTTTTTTTAAATGGTGCTAAACCAATTGTTTTATTGTTTAGCAAATTTATCTTGGGATGCAATGAAACACAAAAGTGAAAATTTTAAACACATTTTTAGGTTCACAAATTTGGGGCTGTTACAACCTGGGAGCGTCGAGGCTAATTTTGACCGAAACGGCGCTATTTGAACTCTTGGGGGGCGACTGGGAAAAAACGACGCCAACATAGCGAAACGGCGATATTTTTCGTCCTGATGGACGTTGGGGGCATGGCTGGAGATGCCTTAAGCAAGCACAAGCACGCACGCACCGTCATGTGGATTCGTGCAGGCAAAGCAGAAAGGTTAGGAGTCTCTGCCAGGAGGACTGTACTAGTGTCATCCTCAGTGAAATTTGACAAAATTAACCATTTTGGCAAACTTTAACGAAAAATAACCCTTTTTTAAAAGTATTTCTAAATCTAACCCTTTTTTGTAGCGCCCAACGACGGGGCGCTACACTCTTCTATGTAGCGCCCTCCAGTGCGTCGCTACGGTCCTGCCAGCGTGGCATAGGGGGACCCGCACGCGTGATGTGTAGCGCCGTCTTGTAAGGAGCTACACACATGGGTGTAGCGCCCTGTTCTGTGGCGCTATACTTTTAGGATGCTGGCAACAAAGTGTTTCGAAAATTCTCCAAGTCAATGTGTAGCTCCGTGCGGTGCGGCGCTATACTACATAGTGTAGCTCCAGGCTGTGTGGCGCTACACATGACTTAGCCATTTTCGCGACTGTCCGGCAATGTCCTCGCCCGCGCGGTTCCAATCTACAAGATCCAGTCCGCGGTGTGATCGGAAGACTCCTTCATCAGCAAACGCGGCGAAGTTTCCAGCCGCCGCAATCTCGGCTGCATGCGACCGTTGGGTCGCTATGGTGCAAGGCAATCGACAAAAGACGGCGAAAGCAATCCGAGGCGGCGTCCGTGATCGGAAACCCTACGTCGCGCAATCTGCTGTCCTCGCTCGTGCAGCTGATCGGATCTACCAGATCAAGTTTCTCGGCGGCGTTCCGATCGAAACCCTGAGTGCGAATCATGTTGGATGCCCAACCAGCAGGCGAAGGCACGAGGAAGTCTCTGCGTACGGCAGCAAGCGTCTTACCTGACGTCGTCGGCTCATGCCGGCAGATCACGCCAAGGCAGGTCACGCCTCACGCGTACCGCGTGTGGGCATCTACTTCACCTCGGAAATCGCCACCACCTGCATGTTTGTCTACCACGATATCGAGCACCGCCGCCGCGCACCAGCTGGTCCTGTCCGACGCCCGTCAGAGATCAGCACGGATCGATCCGGCACTAGCTGTAGCTGGTAACTCACGTACAAACAAGAAGGCTCAAGTTTTGATTCAAGGAGGTCGCCGGATGTCTGCATGTATGCATGGATTAGGCGGCCAGGGTGCTAACTACGTGCATGATACTAATCATGTGCTGCCATATCCTGATCAGGAAAAGACAATTCCAGTGCTACTAGTACCTCACGTACAGCCAGGTTCAGATGCAAATCATGCAATCGAAGGAAGCAAGACTCGCACGCGGATCGAAGGTTGATTCAAGAAAAAGGAGCAAGAAAAGATGATCAGCTCAATACATCAGCGAGCATGCCAAATATCGCAACCATCGCGCGGGCTGGATCACACCGCGGACTGGATCTTGTAGATTGGAACCGCGCGGGCGAGGACATTGCCGGACAGTCGCGAAAATGGCTAAGTCATGTGTAGCGCCACACAGCCTGGAGCTACACTATGTAGTATAGCGCCGCACCGCACGGAGCTACACATTGACTTGGAGAATTTTCGAAACACTTTGTTGCCAGCATCCTAAAAGTATAGCGCCACAGAACAGGGCGCTACACCCATGTGTGTAGCTCCTTACAAGACGGCGCTACACATCACGCGTGCGGGTCCCCTATGCCACGCTGGCAGGACCGTAGCGACGCACTGGAGGGCGCTACATAGAAGAGTGTAGCGCCCCGTCGTTGGGTGCTACAAAAAAGGGTTAGATTTAGAAATACTTTCAAAAAAGGGTTATTTTTCGTTAAAGTTTGCCAAAATGGTTAATTTTATCAAATTTCACTCATCCTCATGAGAGATGAGTTGATGTCCAGTGTGAAGCAGAGATTTCACATGGTCTCTTCTTCTGCTCGCCATTAATCCCGTCACACTGACATGTACGCGTGCAAGTGCACCGTCGCCTGAACGTTGGTCAAACAAACCAACCCCATAATAACTCGTTGGAAGGAAAAAGCATTTCTGAATCCTGGGGAGTGCGACAGACGCAAGTACGTACCACCCCTGAGGCGCTAGTACACTTGCACATGTTTATTTCGTGCAATTTCTTTTTTTTAACGGGATTTCGTGCAATTTTAAGAACTCTTTTATCTGTCGACATTGTATCCTCCTCTGTCCTTGCAACGCCAGTGATGCTTCCATTGCTGCTTATTAGTCTACTAGAGAGAATGGACTATTCATTCTTCAGTTAATCAAAGAATCAAACTCAATAGTTTCGAAAAAAAGAGAATCAAACTCATACTCCTCTGAAGAACTATTGCACGTACGGTCAAACGTGGCCTTGTACTTACGACAGGTTCTACCAACAAAGGACCATTATCTCTGCACGAAATCGCCGTCACCATAAGTATATACATACACTCTTTGGCATTGGACGTGGGTGCGTGTTGGGGCCGGATCGCCGTCAGCCGGTTGGTGGTGCAGCAAATGCTACGTATGGGTGTACATGGAGTGTAGGCAAAGGCAAGGTCCACAGCTCCAACAGATCCTTCCCGGATCCCCATCATTGGGAGGTTGGCCAGAAAATTTGGGCATCGGCCGATGATCACAGCTCTGCTCCAGGCTTCTTCCAACTTCCAACCAGTCTTAAGTTCAAGGTAGGCCATCATTACTGGCGTAATTGGACCCGGGCCTAGCAGCCAAGCAATCATCCCAGACACAATGATTTGATTTGGTTTTCTTAACGTATCATTATTTCCTTGGGGGCCCTGCGATGCTCATGATTTAAACCTAATTAGCTCGAAAAGCTCTCCATCCATTAATTCCCCTCTGGGAAGGGGCATGTATTTACTTTACTTTAGTAATGTGTTTGGGATTTTGGAACAATCCATATATCAATGGACTGTGGATGTCATTTTTTTGGTAGACCCTTCGGTAGATCTCGCGTCACTCTGCTACTTTGCCACTCCAACGATACACAATTGGTTAGTTAGTTTTTTTTTTTTTAGAAACGGGGGGCAAAATCTTTGCCCTATATATTCATTAAGAGGAGGATTGCAAGAAAGCAAGTTTTGTGACCGTCCAAATTACAACACGACTACTCTCGCGGCATCAAGTTGCCCAAACATTTGGCACTCGCAAGGACCCACAGACGGGCCTCATTTTTAACTTTGTCTAAGAGGACTAACGACGGCGCGCTCTTATTGCGAAACACCCTAGCGTTCCGCTCGTTCCACACCTCCCAAGTGACGAGCAAGGTGAGAGAGGCGACGGCCTTGCGGTGTGGAGTAACGTTGCTCATTGCAAGCCACCATTCGTTGAAGCTGAGGTTTGACCAATCTCAGGTGTTGACGTTGTGGAGACCTAGCCAACCTTTAATGAGATCCCAGATTCTTCTCGTGAAGCGGCAATGAACCAGCAGGTGGACAAGAGACTCAGTCGTTTGCTTGCAAAAGGGGCAAAGCCCGCAGTTTGGTCACCCTCTCTTGGCAAGGCGGTCCGCAGTCCAAACCCTGTTTTGATTTGCGAGCCAAGCAAAGAACTTCGTCTTAGGCGGAGCCCAGGGCCTCCAGACAGACTTTTCCATGGAGGATGAAATGGAACCCATGAACTGCATCTTGTAAGCCGACTTCGCCGAATACTCACCATTTGCCGCGAGTTTCCAACGGATTTCGTCGCCAACATCATTGTTTAACTGGACGTTTGTGGTAAGGCTCCAAAGATCCACAAACTGCGAGAAGTGGGCCGTGGTGAAGTTCTCATCAAGGCGCACCTTGTTCACCCAATCAGCCCCCAACATAGCCTTCTGAACGGAGCAGTTCTTCGCACTAGAGCACTCAAAAATGAGGGAGCGATGTCTTTAGGCTTCCTTCCCTCCAACCAAGGCGCATGCCAGAAGGGGGTTTTGAGCCCATTCCCAACGGAAATCATTGTTGCTTGCGGCGTAGAACATGTCCATGTCCTCATTGGTGCAAGGGTTGCCAAAGCCCATCCAAATTTTTCCTGGGTCTTTCCACTCCAACCAAGGCCAGCGCAAGCGCAAAGCGGTCGCAAACTTCCCCAAGTGAAGGATACCAAGCCCTCCGAGTTTCTTTGGGCGGCACATCAAATCCCAATTAACTTTGCATTTAGCACCGGTGGTTTTATCCTTGGCCGACCACAGAAAAACTCTTTGTATCTTGTTGAGGAACTCCATGGTGCCAGGCAGAATGATGAGGGGAGTCAAGTAGTAAATTGCTTGGGAAGCAATGACAGACTTGACCAGTTCCGCCCGGCCAGCCGTAGCAATATACCTGCCGTTCCAAGTGGGTAGCTTGCCCGCACATTTATCCTCGAGGTGCTGGAAGTCCACTC
Organism: Poa pratensis; assembly: GCA_947311845.1. Classification (NCBI taxonomy): domain Eukaryota; kingdom Viridiplantae; phylum Streptophyta; class Magnoliopsida; order Poales; family Poaceae; genus Poa; species Poa pratensis. Next base: position 23,639,406 of record CAMZMU010000064.1, read on the forward strand.
TTCGTAGGCGCCAAACGGAAAGCGGGAGCCAAGATAGCGCATGGGGAAAGTGGCCCGCTTAGCCGGGATACCCTCAAGGATGTCATCAAGGTTGATCGCAGCACACCTAATGGGAACCACAGAGCTCTTATCAAAGTTGGTGCAAAAACCGGTAACTTCTCCAAAAGCTTGAAGGATGGAAGCAAAATTCTGAACGTCCTCCTTGAGAGGCGCCACGAAAACTGCCGCATCATCCGCGTAGAGAGACGTTCTCAAAATGGTGGTTCTTCCGCGGAGCTTGTGAAGAAGGCCCTCCCTCGTTGAATTCTCCAAAATTTCAGTGAGGGGGTCTATCGCAAGGACAAAGAGAAGGGGAGACAATGGGTCTCCTTGTCTCAGACCACGACCATGCAAAACAGGGGGGCCGGCAACCCCATTGAGCAGGACCCGGGAGGAAGCGGTGGAGAGGAGGGCAGCAATCCAATTCCGAAACCGAGGAGGGAACCCGCGGCGTTGAAGAAGATCCAGAATGTATTCCCAACGGACCGAGTCAAAAGCCTTGCGAATGTCTAGCTTGAAGAGGAGCGCCGGAGTTTTCCTTTTGTGAAAGCGCCTAGCGAGGTTCTTGACGTAGAGGAAGTTGTCATGGATGCTTCTTTTTTTAATGAAATCACTTTGAGCGTTGGAGACAAGATTGTTCATAAGAGGCCCAAGACGAAGGGCAAGCACCTTCGAAATGATCTTGGCAATCGCGTGAATCAGGCTGATAGGTCATAGTCGGAGACCTCCTCAGCACCATCCTTCTTTGGTAACAAAACAATATTGGCAGAGTTAAGCCAATGAAATTTTTCGGAATGAAGGTTGCCAAAGAGGTTGATCACCCGCATCACATCCACCTTGATAAGGCCTCAACATTTCTTGAAGAAGGCACCCGTAAAACCATCAGGACCTGGGGCCTTGTCACTTGGCATTTGGTCAATAGCATTCTTCACCTCCTCCTCGGTGAAAGGGTTCCCAAGGCTTTGAAGATCTTGCTGCACAAAGTTAAGCCCCTCCCAGTTGAAGTCTCTAGTCCTCGCTTGACCATGTCCCATGATGGATTTGAAATGATTATGAACCAACCCTTGCTTGGCATCATGATCAGTGACCCACCCACTATTAAACTTGAGACGGTGAATGTGGTTTTTCCTTCTCCTTGAATTAACCCTCATGTGGAAGAACTTTGTGTTGGCATCTCCTTCTTTGATATTTGCGATCCTCACACTTTGCTTTTTCCTAGCCCTTTCCACAACGGCCAAGGCGACCACCTTCCTTTTTAGCCTAGCCCGAAGATCTCTCTCAGCAGCCGAAAGCACTCTATTCTCCTGGGCCAAGTCGAAGTGCAGAATGACAAGGAGAGCCGCATGCACCAACACCTTGGAGTTGGAGAAAAGGCCACGGCTCCATCTCGACAACCTCATGCCCGTGGTGCGCAGCTTGTGGTGAAGGATGTGGCACGGCTCAGAGTGGGTAGTGGGTTCGGTCCATGCCTTTTGCACCACCTCAACGAAGCCGGGAAGACGGAGCCAGAAATTCTCAAACTTGAAAGTGCGAGGTCTGCGGGGTCCGCGGTCATCGGCAGGCAGCAACGGACAGTGATCCGAAAGTGAGGAGGACAAGGCATGAAGAACATGGGTGTCAAAGCAGACATCCCATTCGAAGTTGCAATAGAAGGCGTCAAGTTTGGAGAGCGTAGGATTCGCCCTCTCATTACTCCAAGTGAAGCGTTTGTTTTGGAGGTGCACCTCCTTGAGCTCGCAGGTTTGGAGGGCGTTACGGAACCGGATGATGCGACCCCTGTTGATGTTGCGGTTGTTCTTGTCTTGAGCCCGACGAATTTGGTTAAAGTCCCCAAGGACCAACCAGCGGACGCCGTTAGGTGGCTTGAGCCTGGTGAGCTCGGCAAAGAAATCATCTTTGCGGTTGGATGCCGTTGGTTAGTTAGTTGTGTAGTCTCCACTTGCTTTAATCCGCATGCAATTTATTTTACACTAGGTGGAGAAATACAGGTCAAACGAGAAAATGAAACAAATGTGACCCTCTACCTGCTCCTGAAACTCAGATAAACCCGCTCACACATCGCCAGCTGTAGTTGGTTCACGGAATTATCGTCAAGCCAGTGAGAAGAAAAACACTCAACAGAAAGCATGTCTGCATGTGTACGTCGATGCTTACCACTGAGCAATGATTGGTACATAATCCAGAAAGTACACATAAATTTGTTGTATGCCGCAGCTCATGTAGAGGAGATCTCCTCAAATAGTCAATCATTATACAATCATTTGTTTGTGGATAGAAGGTGGGAGCTTTAAATTATGATCAAGCTGCAGCTAGCTAGTAAGTACTCCCTCCGTTCCAAAATAGATGACTTTCATTTATCTACATATGGATGTATGTAGTATATGAAAGTCAAAGTAATTTGAAACGGAGGGAGTAGCACCTAACAGGTTGAGAAGCAGTGCATGGTTTAGTCACTAGTAATACTAGACGATACTTTTTCTATACACAAGCATGCATGAAATGGGTAGTTAGTTACAGGCTACACATGTGAGATAAGTTGCTTGCATTTCAATACATGTATATACGACCGGGGGCATCTCACCACCTTTGTCTTGAGAACCGTACATGTGTAAGTTGTAAGCTCCAAGCACTTTGCTTAAAACAATTAAAGGTTCATTTCCTCCAAAATATTCTCTTTAATACTCTACCTTCTTGTGGCACATGTAAGATTCCACGCCTGTCTAGACCTGACAGAATTGTGCAACAACAACATGCCACCAAACGGAGTTTAGTGGAGTGATTTTTTTACAAATATAGCCCCCTGCTCAATGCAATGGTCAAAAGTAGCCCCCTCCCAATTTTTTTTATCAAAAATGGCCCTGGCGGGAAGACAGGAAAACGACACGTGTCCTCCCGCCATGTGGGATGGCGGGAAGTCTCCTGCAGCGACACATGGCACTTTCCGCCAGCTAAGGTGGCGGGAGGTGGTGGGGTCAGCACGACGAGGTGCAGACTAGTGTTCCGTGTCAAGGGACTTCCCGCCACTTGGTACGGCGGGAGGAGAGTTTCCGCCACTTGGTATGGCGGGAAGAGACTTCCCGCCATTCCACATGGTGGGAGGACACGTGTCGCTTTCCTGTCTTCCCACCAGGGCCATTTTTGACAAAAAAAATTGGGAGGGGGCTACTTTTGCCAATTACGTTGGGCAGGGGGCTATATTTGTAAAAAAATCTAGTGGAGTAGCCTTCTCAACTATGACTTTTTTTTACCTGGGAGACCGTGGAGGGAGCCCGAAGAAATATGCATAATTGATGACGTAAGAATAGTCTTTATTAGAATTATGTACTAACTAATACTTACTTTTACTCCCTTTATCCCATAATGTATGATGTTACTACAACCAATATAGTCCTATAAAATATTACGGGACAGAGGGAGTACATCACAAGAAAGTCACATGAAATACATGACAATCGACAAATATATACTAATTCATACATTAAGGTTCAACTCACATGCGCCACCAGATGTTGGAAAAAAACAAAGTGTTTGGTTGTATAAAAAATAACATGTTTGTGCTTTATATTTATAGTTACATTTGTACTCACAAACAATTGTTTTTATAACACCATCGTTAACATGGTAGTTAGGAAAAAAATAACCGAACAGTAAATAAAATAGAAAAAACAAGAGAACACAAATATTTGGCATCGTCCGGACTTGAACAGGAGATCTTTAGCGTGTTAAACTGACGTGCTAGCCAACTACACCACGACACCTGTTTATATATTTATAAGTAAGTTTTTTAATTAGGCAAAAAAACGCAAATATATAAAAAAAGAAAATATATATGGCATCGTCCGGACTTGAACCGGATATCTTCAGCGTGTTAAACTGACGTGCTAACCAGGTACACCACGACACCTGTTTATTCATAGTGGTACCGTAATATTTTTATTAGCAAAACCTTTAGTTAGGCAAAAAAAGGTGCACAAAATACGAAAAAATATGTGGCGTTGTCCGGACTTGAACCGGAGATCTTCAGCGTGTGAAACTGACGTGATAACTATCTACACCACGACACCTGTATATTCATAATAGTACCACAATATATTTATCAGTAAAAGTTTTAGTTAGGCAAAAAAAATAACTCAAAGTAAATAAAATACATTTTTTTATTGGCATCGTCCGGACTTGAACCGGAGATCTTCAGTGTGTTAAATTGACGTGCTAACTAGCTACACCACGACACCTGTTTATTCATAATGGTATCGTAATATTTTTATAACTAAAAATTTTCATTAGTAAAAAAAAGGTGCGCAAAATATGAAAAAATACGTGCGAGCCATCTACCACGACACCTGTATATTCATAATGTTACAGTAATATTTTTAATCAGTAAACCTTTAGTTAGGAAAAAAGAAAGAAATAAAAAACGAACTAAACAAAATACATGGGGGAAACATTGGCATCGACCATTCTGAAAAACAAACAAACATTGGCATCTTCAGAGGTGGAACTGACGTCATAACTTAATACTCCCTCCGTTCGGAAAATGATGTCATAAAAATGAACTATAGATAGACCATTTTTGTGACATCCTTTTTCAAATGGAGGGAGTATTTTCAATGGTACCATAGCATTTTTATTAAGAAAACTTTAGTCGGCTGATTATGTCTTTCTTTTCTATATTATAATCATGCTATGAGAGGCGCGACGGCGATGAGCCTAGCTTGGCGATGGAAAACAACAAAGCGTAAATCTTCCCTACTAAAGTCACGGTTTAAAGATATTTTTTCTTATTTAATGGAGGAGTCAAAACAAGACTATTCAATTCGTAGGCTTTACTTTCGAGCTAGCACGAGCTGATTCTGTCTATGATTAGGCTAAAAACGTGTCAAAGTCCAAAGGCTAGGCTACTATAGCTCGATCATGATTGTCTACTCTCCTTCAAAAAAATGATGGGTTGTTCTGTCTGTAAACACAAATCGCACGCTATAATTAAACAGAAGGAAAATGCAGGCCATGAATGAAACGGATGAGACAAACATTACACAAAACCAAATCCTGCTATTTTAATTGTGGCGATCCTAATTTGGCATGGAAATCCTCTGTCTGAAACTGCCCGAGGCTCGTTTTCGGCAGCAGCATAAGAGAAGCAACAAAGAGAACAGAGAGCGACACAAGAGCCGCAGGATCATACACACGTGTGGCCCATCCTGCTGAACTGCCGGTCGCCGCCCGGCTACCATTGTTTGAGGTGATACATCGCGGTCTGACGGCAAGAATCATCGGTTCGGAAGCTCCTTTTCCGTTCTGTTGGAGATCGGAGCTTCCGGCCAAGTGCTCCGGTTGGTGATCTCATCCTGCACAACCATCCGACAGCGCAAGCGGCAAAATGCAGTTTGGTTGATGTAATAGTTGTGAAGCAAAAGCCAACGACTTGATAATGTTTCAGAGGAGACATGTAATCTATGGACTCGATATCTAAAACAAAACCTATGGACCAATGTTGTTCTTACCCATTTTAAAATTTCTTAGTTTCTGTTTTGTTCTTGGATACATGCATCCATGCATGCATGGAGCATGCTGCAAAGATTGGTGCCGACTCATTAAACAACTGCAGACAGCTGGATAGCAAGTTGCACGTTTGGACACTGACGGCACACCAGATGCTCACAAAATAGATGTGTTTATTTTTGAGACACTACGGAGAGACAAAAAAGAAGATTGAAGTCGCTTGATGCCTGATATGAAGATCAATAAAACTCGAGGACATGTCTGCCTCCTTTTTTTTTTTTTTAGCTTGAGAATATTGAATCTTCATTCAATGGCTAGTAGCAAATGCGGTGGCGAATAGCAACACTCTGACCCGTACCAAATACCTACTCCTGGGACCCCATGTATGTTCTTTCATTCTTCAATTCAGTGGCCTTTGGTTGTCGCGGCAACTGTTTTTCCTTTCAATTATGAACAAGGAGTATCTTCAATATGAGAATGTCCTATCAATTTCGTAGTGAGTTGATGGGTCCTGTGTATCTTTTACTTTTTGAAAGCGGGTCCTATGTATCTTGATACGCTGAATAAAATCCACCAGTATATTACTTCAGCATATCGTCGGTATGCAACTCCGTTATCCTCATGTGATACTTTACAATTGCACAAAGGAAAATAAGAGGAGCAGAAATCAAGATTTCGATGTTAAAGTATTCATCAGATGAAGGAAAAGTTAAGTGTCACAGGGAAGCGAGGAGATTATCATTGCACTGGCAAACTCAAGAGAGAGATATAGCATCACTGCATCAGTCATCTAAGCTGAACTGTCATAACAGTACTTCAGCAACTTTCTACAGAGTTAATAGTCGAGCATCACTCATCAACATGTTTCAGAAATCTTAATCCTACCATCGTCGAATAAAAACAAAGCTACACTATCCTATACAGAAGTACTTGGTTGCACGGCGTTAGTACTTACCATTGGCAAAATTTGGACACTACCACTTGTGTCAATGCACAATAAGCCTACTGAAATCTCTCTTGTTCTTCTCTTCCATTCCATCCGGTTTGATCACATGCATGAGAATTGTCATTACAATCTTCAGGATCTCTTCTTCAGCATATGAAGTGGTAAACTGGACTGGCAAGTGCAGATATTGTTAGAAAGTACTCAAGAGTTGTTTGAACAACCTTATTGATTTAGAAAACCAGTGAACTAGTTGCTTAGACACGTCACAATTCTGACATATGTAAGCGGTAGGCCTAGTCCGTATACAGACATGCTGTTGATACATTAGTATTTGGCCTCGGGGAACACTAGGTGTAAATTGAAGAAAGCAGAAACAATTGAATGCTCACCGTTCCACTTGGGATAAAAGTCACCAAACCAAAGTAACTATTAATGTAGTTCTTTTTTGAACCATACATAAATGAAGTGAAGTATACTTCTAATGGCTTACCCCAAGGAAGAATTGGAAACTCCCATTTCTGCTTAGGAACTGAGATAACATATGCAGTAACCTTGAGAGAATAGAGACAGACAGTGTCAGGCGTAACTTTGTCACAGCTCTATCTAGTATCTCTTCGATGTCAATGGAAATGCTGCATTCAGGGGACATACAAGAGTCGAGGCAGCAAGTGGACAGGCAAAGTTAAAAAGCCACGAGGTATCTTCAGTCTCATACAGAATATCCAGAATTTCCATGCACACATCCATATTTAAAAGATCACCTAACTTTGAAATTTCCCTGTCAGTCGAGAAAAAAATAAGCAGAACATCATTTGAAATTATATAGTTACGCTTCACATAAACCAAGAAGTCCAGAAGAACAATAAAGATCACAGGAACAGCATATATTCATGCTGTAATACTTTCACAAAATCAGCAGAATGATGATAGTACTAGCACTAACTTTATGGGATCAATAGAACAGATGGTGTTGTCATTCTGTGCGTGTGTGCACTAAGAAGTAAATACCTACAAAGAGCAAAGTGAACTGCTCTTGGGATATGAAAACTGAATGCAATAGATTCTTATTCTAGTGAGTAGTCAGTAGTGACCAATTAGTCCACCTGTCTCCCGTGCAGTTTCTCATATAATGCATTGGTGGATATAAATGGATATGAACCTTATAAGAAAGACATCAGAGTTATGAGACGATACATGTTCATTACTAACTATTAATTCAGTAATAAGTATATAATTGTTCTAAACGCTAAGACTTTCAAGTTATAGCACCTGCTCCTAATAACAGTGTTAACGATTGGAGTATTGGTCAGGAATTAGCAACTGAATTAAACAACTCGAATAACCTGAACTGAATGAGAAGCTCTTCCAGGTGTATGAAAGCAATGTTCGTACATCCAATGTTATAATCCAGTACCTATAGACTCCACAACAAACAAGTAGAGTATATAACATCGGGAGAAAATACGGCAACATAAGAAAACATTTCAGTTACACCAATGGAGTTTTACCTCCATGAACACCAGCTCCTGCGGCATTACAACAAACACCTTCAGTCCCCATAAGAAGGAATCAACTAAAACAAGACAATGAAACATGAACTCACAGCATCAGAGAAATCACGGCATGTGAAATGCTGGTCAGCGATGATGCGGTCGCTGAGCGCCTTGAGGCTCTTCACTGACAGGGGTCTCATCGCATGGATCTGAACAGACAATAGCATGAAAGGGAAGGTATTGGTGGTACCCATGAAATGCATGCAAAGTTGCACATAGAGTCTGCTCAAATGCTCACACTGTCTCACCTTGCTGGTGATCCACACCGAGACGAGCGCGAAGAGCTGCAGGTTGCTGTCCCTGAGGGGCTCGATCAGCCACGACCGGACGGCCCGGCCACTTCGCGCGCCGCAGAACCCCATCTTCCTGCCGTGAGCATGTCAAAAAACAATGCGGCGCCCCAGCTAAAAACCGAAATTGTGTACCGCTATCACCTCGGGAGCGCGGGGAGGAAGCGTGCATCGAAGAACTCGAGCGCGGAGTACTTGACGATGGGCCGGAGGTCGAGCCGCTACAAGGAAATCACAGAAGGTAGCAGGTGAGATTTAGTTTGGTTGGCGTCTCGGAACGGAGGAGAAGCTGGATGATTTACCTTGGAGGCGTGGAGGAGGAACTGGAGGAGGTGGCTCCGGCGGGAGGCACCAGGCCACGCGCTTGCCGCCGCCACTTCTATCGCGCCCCCCTCATCCACGGTTTCCATGGTGGCGCGCGGCGGGAGCGAAAGGCAAGGCGTTGGGGACGCCGTTGAGAGACACAGCAGAAGTCACGACGGCGGCGACCAGGTGGCGTACAGAAGCGAGTGGCCCATTACTAACTCGGATGAGCGGCCCAACTAGCAGGGATTTTTGTTTTGAGATTTAGGGTCTGTTTGTGGAATATTGCCGTTTCTAGAAATACCATGGTTTTAAATACTTTCATGTGTTTGACTTTAGCAAAAAATGTACTTTAAGACACTTGATATTTAAAAAACTACACCAATTTTAAAGTATATAAAAAAGAGGTCCGACTTCTCTTTTTCAAAACTGTAGCATTCGTTGTCTAGGCAGTGAAATAATGCAGTTTTCAAATACATTGCTTTTAAAAGGACTTCACTGCTAAAGAGAGCTTTACATCGCATTATATGCACGGAAATGATGTTTGAGAACCGACCAAACAACACAAAACCCCTCTCTACGTCTTTTGTGGTGTACCTCGGGAGATCAGTGCCCATTCCGCGTGATGAACTCTTCCTACTCTTTGACGTCCTGCTGATATTTGCACCACTTTATTCATTCCTATTCTCTTTTGTCATGATAGACGATAGAAAACATCATCTAAGGAACATCTCGAGGAAAATATAAGATATGGCTTTAGCAAAAATTGTACATTTATAAACATTGATATTTTGAAACTGCACTAATTTTGAAGCATATAAAAAGAGTTCCGGACTTCTTTTTCCAGAAGTGTACTTTTTGTCTAGGCATGGAAATATTGTAGTTTTCAAATACTTTTGTTTTAGAAAGAATTCGCAGCTAAACAGAGCTTTATTGCATTATTTGTACGGAAATGATGTTTGAGCACTGACTGAACCACCCAAAACCCCTCTCTACGTGCCTCGTGGTACCCTGTGAGATCAGCATGTCCATTCTGCGTGGTGGACTTCCTACCCTTTGACGGCCTGATTTTTGCAACACTTTATTCATTCATCTTCTCCTTTGTCATAATAGACGATAGAAAGCATCATCGAAGGAACATCTCGAGGCAAATATAAGATACGAAAGCAGAACGAATTTGGCGAGGGCACGAAGGCGGTGAAGACGAGGTCTCTCGAGACATTGGACGACCTCTCCTAGGGTTGTGGTCACCAATCAATGTGTAGTATGAACTTGACCGAATTGCTCAGGTGGACAACTTAACCCGAATCCATGAGGAGTGTGATCAAGTATCACACGTTGTAGAGATTATACCATGACTAGTGGCACTAACATAGCTCTAGCCCAACTAGTTGAATTTTGGCGCGCCGTCACGTTGCGCCCTGTGTGGATATTTCTGTCAATATAACCTTTTTTTTTGTTTTGGTTACGTAATATATTTTGTGAATAGAAATGGTGACGTTGTTTGTATAATGCATTTATCTTTGCATAAATGTTACAGCTTATTGAGTTACTGCGAAGACAAAACAATCGTTTTACTGGTTGAACATAAATTTCAATCTTTTTTTGCAAATCTATTAAAGTAAACTGAAATTGAAAAAGGGGATTTATAATTGTTTTGTAAGCTAAAATATGTTGTTTTTTAATCATTATTCCAATGTTGTTGTAATGCAAAGCAAAAGAAAAGTAAAAAAAAAGAAAACAAATACAAAGATTTAATTTCAATGTTTTTTACAACTTTACTACGACAAACTGGAATTTAAAAAGAGAAATTACAGTTGTCTTGTAAGCTAAAATGTGCTGAAATTGTTTTGCTTCATGGTGATCATTATTCCGATGTTGTTTTGTTGCAAAGCAAAAGAAAAGCAAAAAAATAAATATATATTGTATTAGCGTTTATTAAATTCAATCCATCTGTAGAGGAAATGAATATGTGGTTTCTTGAAATATGCATGTAGTCAAGCATTATTTAAATTAAACTACATAATTAGAGAGAGGTAAGTTCAACTTGAGCGTTTATTAAATTGAACTGCATAATTGGAGGGAGTTTAGTTACATTATGTGTAAATATTAACCTATTCGAATTGGTATGATGTGTTTGTGGTTTGTCTTAAATATTTAATTGAACTTAATAATCGGAGGAAATACGTTGTATGAGCATTTATTAAATTCAGTTTGAAATCAATCCATAGTTAGAGGAAATGAATTTGAATTTTCTCGAAATATCCATCTAATCAACCATTTTTTTTGTAAATGTAATTACGGAGCTAGAGAGATGTAAGGTGTATTACTTCCAAATAGGTTAGATAAATTGAAATAATTAAATATGGTTCCATTTTGCCATATTTTTCTTATTTAGCACCATAAGCAGAGGAAAGATATTATGGTTATGTTGAAATATTATGTTCGTATTTCATCGTAAATATGTAATGTAGATCCTTGGTTAGAGGAAATATATTGTATTAGCATCTATTAAATTCAATCCATCTTTAGAGGAAAATGAATTTGTGATTTCTTGGAATATGCATGTAATAAAATATTATTTAAATTTAACTACATAATTAGAGAGAGTTAAGTTCTGTTTGAACATTTATTAAGTTGAATTGCATAATTGGAGGGAGTTCAGTTATATTATTTGTAAATATTAACCTATTCGAATTGGTGTGAAATGTTTGTGTTTTGTCTTAAATATTTAATTTAACTCAATAATCAGAGGAAGTACATTGTATGGCTATTTATTAATTTCAATTTAAAATCAGTCCATAATTGGAGGAAATGAATTTGCATTTTCTCTAAATATTCATCTAATCAAGCATTTTTTAAGCAACCGTAGCTCACCATCAGACACCATTGTTTAGCGCGGCATATGTCGCGCCTGCGTCGTTAGAAGAAGAAATACGGTGGTGTAAAAAATTTAAATTTGTAAATATCCGCATTCAAAAGTTGTTTAGATTTTTTTCTGTTGTGATTTATAAAAAAAATTACACTTATAAGTTGTTCGAATTATGAAAAATTTAAAAATTGGGAAGCTATTCATATATGCAATTTTTCCGTTTGTTAAATGCTCAGATTTGAAAGGCATTTAAATTTAAAATATTCAAATTTGGAATTTGATCATATGCCATAAATAGGGAACGTTTATTTTTTTGTTCATGTTGATAAGTTTGTCATTTTATTGCCGTCCGTGTGGTAAAATTTAAATTTGGAAATGTCCACATTTAAAAATTGCGCAGATTTCCAAATTGTTGAAATGCAATGAAAACTTACGTTTTAAGATTGTCCAGATTTGGAAAATTGTTCAAATTGGGAAGTTATTCAGATTTGAATCCTTTTAGCGCTTACAAAATGATCAGATTTGAAGGGAATTTGAAATTTTAAAATATTGAAATTTGTTTTTTGTTCATATGCCATAAATAGTCAGCATTTTTCAGTTTTTTTTGTAGGCATTTAGATATTTTTGTTTCTGTTGGTTATATTTAAAGTTATTGATTTTGTAGAATTTAGCATTTTGTAAGTTTTAAGATTGTTCAGATTTGGGAAATTGTTCAAATTGGGAAGTTATTCAGATTTGAATGCTTTTAGCATTTACTAAATGATTAGATTTGATGGAAATTTGAAATTTTAAAATATTCAAATTTGATTTTCGTTCATATGCCATAAATAGTCAGCATTTGTCAGTTTTTTTGGGCATTTAGTTTTTTTTTGTGTTGGGTATATTTAAAGCAATTGATTTTGTAGAATTTAGCATTTTTTAGAAAATTGCTTAAATAAGTTGGGTCCACCTGTTATTTTTTTTTAAAAATCTGACGTGGCGGGCCCACTGTGACGTCGTGATGACGTCACAATGGCCGGAGCTGCCGCGGCGGCAGCGACCACGCCGACGGCGCGCCACCGCGTTCTGGGACACGCGCGTGGGCGTCGCAGACGCGCACGTAGCCGGGTTGGCCGCAAGCGGCGGCGCCGCTGCGTCTGGGTCGTCGGAGCGACACCGGCGGCCACCGAATGCGGCGGACGCGGCAAAACCAGGGCGGCGGCGATTTCGGCGCGATTCGCGCGGCTCAGCAGCCGATCTGCGGCGAGGAAGGACAGCAGACGACGGCGAACCTCCGTGTGTGCTCGAATTCGTGCGGGGAGGAGCGTGGCGGCCGCGCGGCGCGTCGGCGGCGCCGGTGATTCCGGCTTCGTGGGAGAAGAAGGTGGGGAGGGGGAGTTCTGTGGACGCTTTTCCAGAAAAGTCCTTGGGTGTTTCTGTAAATTCATGTTAGTCCTTCTCCTCGTAAAATTGTGGGCTGCGGAGCTATTTTTCGGCTTGCGAGGGGTGTTTTTGCAAACGTGCCACGGGATGCGATGGGGGCCGTTCAATCGGGAAGCGACGGTGGGGATCGATTAACGGTTCAACACGGTTCATGAACAGTAACGTGAACAGTGTCAGGAGCGCTCTCAGCTCGCTATTTCGCTGTGCTTTTATATAGTTAGTAATGTGGGGGTGTACTTTGGGCCTATTTTCCTTGGACAAATGAGCCAATTTGTGAGGAGGTATCTACTGTTCTGGTGATGGGCTGGAAGGTGCGGCCTTTTTTCACATCCGCTAAGCTACGCCAATGACTAGTGGGTACTTCTATTCTCACTCAACACAAGCAGCCAAAAGCTACTAGCTCAGTTGTACTCAAGTATGAAGCGAACTATTTTTCTCAAACCAAGAATCTCAATAATGAGAGAGGACAAATGGCTCTCGAGCTCCACAGGGCTCATTTTTAAAAATTCAAAAACGACATTTTATATTTTAAAATGAGTTAAATGCATGGACGGTCCTAATTCTTTTCACGAAGTGTCACTTGGGTCCTAAATCTTTGAAAACGCATATCGAAGTCCTATATCTATTTTATGTTGTTCATCGGAGGTCCTAGTTTGACCCGATGAGCACAAATTTGTAAAAAAGCCCCCTAAATTGTAATTCCTCCAATAGTTCAGAGCACATAGCCCGCAAGTGAGAGGTTCACGATCTCCACGGCGGTGACCCGTACCCGCTCGTCTACGCAGGTGAAGCGGGACTAGCCATGAACTTGAGCGCGAGGAGCGCCAGCCCGTCCATGTTCAGCGATGTCGCCGCCACAGCAGCGGCCGCCAGCACCGCTGCCACGAGCACAACCACAATTGCAACGAGAGCACCCATATCTCTCTTGCGTTTCGAATAGCTAGCGTGTCGCATTCTCCAATCTCTCGGCTATCATGATAGGCAACAAAAAGGACCACATTGTTGGAAGAATTACAATTTAGGGGGGCTTTTTTACAAATTTGTGATCGTCACGTCAAACTAGGACCTCCGATGAACAACTTAAAATAGATATAGGACTCAGATGTGCAGTTTCAAAGATTTAGGACCCAAGTGACACTTCGCGAAAAGAATTAGGACCACCCATCCATTTAACTCTTTTAAAATTGTATTTTTTTCCCTAGGTGTACATACTGTCAAGATCTACCACTAATATTCAACAATGAGAGGCCGACATCCACGTCTGGGCAAAAAGAAAAATTTTATTTTAAAGTGCCCAAATTCGAAATGTAATTTTTGCGTAGAGTAAACTAATACAAATTTTGCACTGAAATTTGTACGATGATGGATCTCTACATTATCTACCCCTAGAATTGTTTTTCGGATTTTCTGAAACATAAAACTGTCGATTTCAAATTGTTAAATACCGAGCTTCATGGAGCTCAGCCTCCCGTTTCCGTCCCAATAATGGCATTGAAGAAAATACCTCCTTACATAAAAAATTAGAGTAAAATACATCAAATGTCACTAAACTTGAGGCCATTGCTCGTCGTTGTCACCGTACATCGCTATACGCGATTTACAGTAACTGAATACGCGTGCGTGTGTCATCCGTCTATCAGCCCTCCTACCATTCCCAATTACTATTTACGAATAATAAAAAATGAAAGGGGCCAAATGAAAAGTTGACAATACCAACGCGATCCCCGCTGGGATCGATTTTCATTACCAAAAGATAACGAAAACAACCGGGTCCAGGAGCATCCAAGTGCTTAGTGTCAACTGAAAAAACAAGGACTAAAAACTAGAAAAAGGAACCAGCCTCTCCGCCGACAGCAGGAGAGCTGGTTACAAGCCGGAGAACGTTTGTCGAAATTGTCCTACTTAACGCGAGAATATTACAGATTCAAGACAGATCCAAAGGCACCGCAAAACAAGCAGGCCAAGTAACCAGCAGCTGCAAAATACTCTACTCCTTCTTTTCTGCACTCTTTCTTTTTTTTCCCCCGAGTCTTGAAACAAGCCAGTTAGGCGCCGTTGCTAGGTCCTCCCAGCAGCCTCGGACCAGCAGAGCTCCCAGCATCAGCAGACGACGTAGCTAGGTTCATCAGCATGTCAGCTCCCGCATGCAGGTCTTCCTGATCTGCAGAATTGTGTAAACCTGCCCAGTATTTCACAAAGACACAAATATAACAGATTAGTTCATTAGGTTTCTTGATTAGCTTCCCTTCAAAGCAAGCTGTGTTACGAGTTTTCCAGATGGCCCAGCATACTGCTGCCACAAAGGTGATTTGGACATTTCTACTAACTCGAAGGTAACGAGGGATCCACCAGAAGTATTGGGAGAAAGAGCCAGGGCGGGTTGGCACCCCAATGGCTTGTGCAATAGCTGACCAAACATATTTAGCAGCTGGACAAGAAAAGAAGAGATGATGGTTGTTTCAATCTCATCACAAAACTGGCATCACTTCCGGTACAACCTCTTCTCAGGAGGTTGTCCTTAGTAGCAATGGCATTATGCCAGATGAGCCAAAGCCAAATCTTGATTTTCAGAGGTATTTTAGCCTTCCAAAGGTGTTTGAAAGATCTATCAATACCAGCACTACTGAGAGAGTGATACATGGATTTGACACTAAAGCACTCATTTTTAGTCTATTTCCACACAGGTCTGTCCTCTTCAGAGTTTAGAGCAGTCCCACAGAGCAGATTTTGCAAATCCCTCAGTTGCACACTTGCACTTGCAAATCAGCAGGTAACCATCTTCTGAAAATGAGACGCCAACCAAGGCGAGCAGCCTGTGCTACTGATATGTTGTTCTCATTGCACACTTCTAGGAGCTGTGGGAATCTGTTTTTGAAAGCAGTCGGTCCACACCAGGCATCACCCCAGAAATGTGTCTTGAGACCATTGCCAATTACCATTTTCCTGCCACAAAGATAGATATCTCTGACATGCAGCATATCTGACCAAAAAGCAGAGTCAGAAGACCTGTGTTTGGTGTAAAAAATGCCACCATTTTGTAGGTACTTCCTCTTCATAAAATCCTGCCAGGGTCCCCTACCAGTTTCAAGTCTTCACCACCATTTGCACATCAGACTGATGTTGAAAAGTTGACAATGAGAGGCTGCCATCGACGCGGACCAGCCGACCATGGCCACGGGGCCTCGCCCCATCGGATTCAATCCCGACGGCTAGCAGAACGGCGTCCGCAGCTGGGAGGCTACTCCAGCGAGCTATATATGCTTGACTCCATCTTCTACCTCTCTCCTTGTTGACATTCATGTGGTCGATTGGGAGCAGAGCGACGCGCTTGGCCGACTGGGATGCACGGCGGCAGAGACCAAGAGGATGCATGGGAGCCACGCGCCTAGGCCACTGCCGCACCCCCCGCGAGTATTCAATGACCCTAAATCGCGTATAGCCATGTACGGTGACAACGATGAGTAATGGCCTCAAGTTTTGATGTTTGATGGATTTTACTCCAAAAATTATGCGTTGTTTTTTCCTCATGGCAAATGATGTTGAAATCACCCCAAGAAGCATGTGAAGCATTCCCGAACTACAAATCCGGACAGGCTCGAACAAGAAATCTGATTTGAGATCAGGTTGAGCGCACCTTATACTGTCACTTAATTAAGAACACTCAAAACGAACGTGGAATTTGACACAGAAATCACCAACGCCCTCGAGCTTTATTAATGTGGCTGAATTTTTTTATAACTTCGCTCAATTAATCCTCGACTGTCTGAAGGAAAGATCGCTCGAACTCGGCATCCATGAGGACCCCCGCCATGACATGGACCACGGTCTCGTCCCTGACGACATCGACGCACTCCGACCGCACGCCGTTAACGACGAGAGCCCCGTTCGCGTCCCTCCAGGCATACATCTTCAGCCCGGACACGGAGTCCAGGAGCTGCACCCGCTCGCGCAGTGGCACGTCCGCGGAGCGCAGTTGCTGAGGGACCGCCGAGAAGCCGAGCACCCGAGAGACGACGGCGTAGGTGTCGTCGCTGGCCTTGCCCTCGGCGGTGCTGCCGTTGGGCCGCAGCTTGAGGACGCGCTGGAACGATTCCGGCGAGGGCACGAACGCGGTGAAGGGAAGGTCCCTGGGGAGCATGGACAGCATCATGTCGCCGAACTCGCCGAGGCTCGTGCTCATCGCCGCGCAGTGAGCAGGAGGATCACGCGAGGAGAAGGAGAATGTTGTGTGGATGCTGTAGCGGGGTGGTGGCGAGGAGGAAGGTAGGGAGAGGAACAGGAAGACGACGAAGAGTAGGGCGACCGTGAAGGCTGCGGCGAGGCCGGCGAGGAGGCTCCGTTGTGGCGAGAGCAGCCGTGGCCTGGGCGGGAAGAGCATCTTCGTCCTTCTTGTCGCCATCATAACTCATGCGAGGTATCGATGAGAAGTGTAGCGGAATTGTGTTGGGCAAATTAGTTGCAGAGATCACGTAGTGTGTAACCTGGTGCAAAGGGGTGAAGGAAGACGGGCTTCGAGATGCCGGCGCGAACGGACATGACGGATCTGGCTGGATGTTCATACTCCCTTTCGACGCATTGTTTTTGGACCCCGATGCTAGACCTGAAGTAAAGTAAACGTCAGTGTACTACGAACGTTTCACGATCGAGTAAGGTAAACGGATAGCCTTTTTTGTTGTTGAGAAACTGGTAAACGAGCCAGCTGCGTCTGGCGTGACGAGCTGAGCTGGCGAGGCAGGCTGGGCCGTTGCCCGGCTGGCTTGGCAGTTCTCGCGGCGGACGGACGGACCTACCGTTACGCGGGCCGAATAAGGTTGTAATGTCCGCGTGAAGGCAGTTTTAGGCGCAAAATCCTATATACCGCTCAAAGCGACACATCGAGCCCGCGCCACCTCAAGGAGTCCGCTAATAGGCCGGCCCATTTGGAGGATTTTTACCATTTCTGTATTTTTTCCTTCCTTTTTGTTCTCTGTTTTCGTTTTATTTTTCCTATTTTTTTATTAAAACTGCTTATGATTGTTCAAATTTTATTTTTTAAAAGTATCCATGCATTTAAAAAACATGGGATAGAAAAAAATGTTCACTAGGTATTTAGAAAATGTTCACAGTTCAAAAATATGTTTCAAATTTTGAAAATTTTGCTAGATTTAGAAAATGTTTTCAAAATACGTTCACTCGTTCGGAAAAATGTTAATAGAGTTTTAAAAAAATGTTCGCAATCCAAATATATCTCCACTAGTTTAAAAAATGGATATGAGGGTTCACAAAATAGTTACATGTTCAACATATAGTAGTTTCCATTATTGCACTGATTTATTTTATATTTATTAAATTATTTAGAAAGATTTTACAAAAAAGTAAAAAATCTCACATGTTAATGGGCCACGATAGTACGACCCATTAAAGTTCTTCAGACAACACGAGGGGCTATGTCGCTTTGGTGTATAGGAGCGCCCAAATCCATCGCCTATGGGGTGTTTTTAGCTCTTAAACTCTCCAGACCTTCTAGGCTTCCTTTTATCGGTGGGACATCATGGTGTTGGCACCGAGAGGGACCTGGCCGCGACATCGGCTCTGACATAGGCAGATGGCGTAATGCACGGCGGTGGTGACCGGCCTTGCGACGGGAAGGTGCGCCCGCCTTGGCATCAATGGAGTGTTCTTCGTTTTGTTTCAACCTATACGACTTGTCTTGATTCCTCGTTAGCATCATGGATTATTTCGTGTATCATCATAAGTTGTGAAGATTTGGGCCTGGATTATTTGCTTACTCGTAATCGGAAAATCCCGTGTCAATCTTCGTGCTTGCATTGGAACGAGAGAAAATTGCAAAAACCCACGTTAGGTTTTAAAAAAGCCACCACTTATCAAAAATTTCGCAAGAATCCACTGGTTAATCTTCTATTTTTCACAGAAAATATTGATAGGCCAGTTTACCTCGTTTGACAGTGTTTCTAAATGGTGGGCTACGCTATAAGTGATGACGTGACACTAAATATTCACATTGTTTGGTCGAGGCATCAAAATAGATGTAGGACCCACATGTCAGCACACACTCCTAGTCTCTCATTTTGTGCATTGTATCGAACACCTAGGAGATAAACATAGAAGATGATGTTGTTCTTGTTTTTGGATGTGTTTGCCTAAGTTTTCTTTTGATATGGGGATTTGGGAACCGTTTCCTAGGCATGTCTGGGGATTTTTATCTCCCATCGCAGTAGAGAGTAGTTTCGGTTATATATTGGGTAGCATTTAGCGCCCAGAATAACATAACTTTATGGTTTTCCTTTTACACCTTTCTTTCAGTTGGTGCTTGTAATGGACAAAAACATGGTTTCTATCAATAGAAGTCGAATATGGAACTCTATTTTTTTAAAAACATCTCCTAAAATGTTGTCGGGGAGAAGGAAATCGGAGTGGCGCCTCTGGGTGGTTAATGTTGGTGCGCCAAGACGGTGATCTCAGGAAACAATGTGTGCGGCGGCACTATGAGGTACGATTTTGGTTCGGCATTGCATCATTGGCAACCTTGTGTTGCTGGGGCGCGGTTTTTTTGGTTCGGTCAACCCGCTCCCGTGGGTCCGGTTCAAATTTATGTCGGGGCCATGGCACAACTAAGCAATCATGTCGGGACGACGGTCCTAAGATTTTAGCAACCCGCTACTCACATAGTTATCGTGGCTTCTTCTCACCGGCTGTGGTGGGAGGCTGACTAGTTCGGCAGAGCGGGTCATCGCCGATTTGTGTTTGTGTGGCTCCGCGTGCTTTTGTGGCTTTAGACGTGCCGTCGGCGGGTGTGGGCGTGGTCTTGTTGTAAGTTTTGCTCGGCGTACCGTTAAGAAATTGGGCTGTAAATTATAAATTTTTCCTCGGTAAAAAAACAACGTCAAAATTATACCCTAGTATATGTATGCTCATATGAGGAACTCAGAGACTCTCTGTGTAGTTCAATAGTTTTCTACCGAGGTCTATTTCTATAATAAATTGGATTGGGAGACATATGTAACAATTAACAAGTACTCCCTCCGTTTTTTAATATAAGATGTTTTAGCTATCTCACATGTAGGCTAGGTGCATACCCAAATAAATACATACACATTAAAATATGTCTACATACATGTTGACACATGTGAATGTGAACAAAACTAAAACATCTTATATTTATAAACGGAATGAGTAAGTTACAACGACACATGTAACTTTTTGCGAAGTATTATTTGTCAAGGCCCCGCCTTATCTATCTACTCTACTCCCTACCAGAACGTGCATACTTTACGTGGCTGCAAAATGCCGTAAAGGATCGAGAAGCTTTGCATGGATTTGAGGCCAATGTGACGCACACAGTGCATTATTGACGATATATAGGACCATGCTGATCGTTGAGAATGACGAAAGAAGTCGAGGCTGCCACAGCCCAAAGTGCCACTTGTACATAACCATTTGCCTCCGTTCAAAGTTACATATTGTTCTATCATGCCAAGGCCCACAAAACTGGCCACTAGCCAAATAGACATGGTGATAGAAAACTAGAAGCATACCACACTAAGCTTCGAATTATTTTTTTACCTTCTGCTTGCCACATATTGGGGTTGTTGAAGGTATTTCACTATTTCTCCATGAATGGCAAAGAAGAACACGGATTTCTTTAGACCACTTCCTTCTTTGCCAAAACGGTCCCTTGTTTGCTCGTCATTCTAACTGGTTGTGAGGCAGTTGACCTAAGAACCACCATGACTGGGGACCTACCAACATGCTATTCTTGAAATTGGAGCTGCTTGCATTTTCTGTAGATAAAATGATCTTGACCTTGCGTTGTGTCATCGGATGAAAGATAGCATTTGTCTTCTACATGCTCTGCCATGAGATACAGGTTAAACCATGAAAAAAATATGTAGCTTTCAGGAAAGAAACTACATAAGAAATGCAAGTTGGTCGTGAGTTACCCAGCTGATATGTTGATGTGCTTGCAGTTAGGGGAATGGAGTGCAATCCTAATCAATGGAAAAAGTTGTTCTTGTACTGAATGTGCTCTTTTCCTCTGAGCAAGCTTTAGCTATACTGAATGTACTTGAAAGCCTGATGATTAACGTATTTTGGAAACATTATCTTGCTGCTAATTCTTATATGACCATCAGCGGCGCTCTGTACTTATGGGTCTAATAATTTCACGATCCCCTCATGGACCACCATATGGTTTAGCAGGTGTTAGATTGTGATTTACGATGATTCGTTATCAAAAAGGACAAGGGTTTCATGTGGTTCTCACCTATATATGGTCCAACGGCAACGTTATATTTAGCTCTTTCTATGAGGAAGCCATGATTGGTTTAATTATTTTGGGTCCCGGGAAGAATCTTCAGGGATGCCCTTGTTTAGGACTAATTGTACATTATCAGACTGCAGTGACAAAACTTCTCGAGGAGTACACGGCAAACAGTCCTGGAGTACATGCGATGGTCCAGTGTTCACACATTCTGAACCTTCGAATTCGCCCAGGAGAGTGATAATTTAACTGCAACCACAAATACATTAGCAACACCATACAAACTACAGAAAATAAACAAATGCAAATGGCTTATGCCGATGAGTCGATGACATGTACGTGCAAGATCATGAAACGTTGTTGCCTAGCAGCTGTGCAAGATCGCAAGTTGCATGGCAAATTGGCGATAGCAGCCTTGTCCTGGCATCACCTCGTCCGTTCTTTGTATTACTGACAAGGAGAAGGAACAAGCACCAGAGAACAAGATGCGGGGACGATCTTAACAGAGCCCTTGAATTTAGGGACTTGGAATGCGACCACCGGTAGTGTGTAGTGACCTATTGCTATGGCCCATGACAATGCCACGGTATCACTTTTTCTATTGGAAAAATACCGTGCATCCACACGCAGACAGAGAAAGAGATAAATCCAAGCCTGCGATCTTCCGATTATAGGTTGATAATGCGAGTAAGATCCCATCAGGAAATAAAAACTTGATCTTTTGGATCAACTGTCAATAGAAAACAATCGTTGAGAGCCTATTTGCACTTGTTTATGGCCACCAAATCTCATCCTCGCCGGACTTACAGCGACAACTCGTCCGTGACAACTCAGATCATAGATCACTAGATCAAGATGAGTACAAATGTAGGTGCAAAAGTCAGGAACAGGGTGGAAACACATGTTCCCTACACCTAGGTGTACTGTGAAAAAGTAAGTACCATTGATAGAGTAGCTGAATTAAGCTGCTCATGGCCACGAAGCCAGTATATGTCATACAGCGACAACTCGTTTACTTGTCCGTCCAAACAAGCTCCGGGGACAACGATCACTGGACCAACAAGAGTGAGAATTAAGGTAATAATGTACAGAAAGTCAGGAACAGGGTGGGGAAAAACTGCATCCGTATCCTAGCTTATGCTGCTACTGTAGACACGTATGAACAAAACTCAGAAGAACAGATCGATCGACCTCATCCAACAGTCTTATGTACCCTCATTTTTGTGTGTTTGTGTACAGTTGGAGTCCTTGATTGCAGCCTGCATACACGCACGCATGTCTGTCTCATACGAGCTCGGCGAATCTGGCGCTGTTGGGCGTGTCGCCGTCGTCCTCCCGGCAGACCAGATCGGCCTTGGCCCTGTCGAACCTCTCGGACAGGAAGAAGCTCTGGAGGGAGTTGAGGTTGGAGGGCGCGTCCACCTCGACGGCGAAGACGGCGCGCACGGGGCGGTGGTCCGACAGCCGCGACTCGCACCGGTCGTACCGGGTCTGCTTCAGCCCCGCGCCGCGCCACAGGATGCGGTCGCACCACGCCGGCGCGCGGCGCTTGAGCTTCTGGTCTCCCTTCTTGGTCTGGGCGCAGCAGCCGTAGTAGGCGTCGGAGTTCCGGTGGTACTTGTACGTCGGCAAGAACGTGATCGCCCCCTCGTTCCACCCCTTGAACGCTCCACCTTCGGACGATACCTCGCCTCGCAGCTGTAAAAATCAGCAGATCGCCAACAAGTGTTAATAATGTTTTAGCTAGGGTTCGTCAGGGATTTGGATTAGGGTGTAGGGTTAAGATGATCTTTTAGGTAGATGGTACCTGGTCGTTCTCCAGCAGCGACTTCCAGTCCTGCCTTTCCACCAGTAACCTCGTCTTGGCCTCAGGCAAGGATATCCTGTAGTTGAGGTCCCCAAGCAGGATCACCCGGCTGCGCAAGAGTGCAAACAGTTAGAAACAACTAAACACCGGATCAGTCAAAGTCTACAAAATGTCCACATACATGCATGATCACCACTTGATTTTCAGCCATCTTTGTCACGAGCGGCGCCGGCCGGTGGCGGTGGAACCAATGGATGCACGGTGCAGTGACCGTCGCCATTAACAAATTATTCCATACTACTAAGCCCTAGATCTTCCCTACATCACCGATCCCGATCGCACGGTAAAGAAAACAGATACGACGCGTTCCCGGCTCTTGCTACTTGCATGATCAATACGTGTGTACCACTAGCTAGTATAAGTAATTCCCCAGCTGAACGGCAATACCTACTTTGATTTACCGGTGCCGTGGACGGTGCAACAACCAGATAAGATATAAAGACAACGATCGCGATCGTGAGCTCGATCGTTCGTGGCTCTAACCAGTAAGGACGGCCGTTGATGTTTCCGTCTCTTCTCTTATGATTCGGTCCGTCAACGGCGACAGCCAGTAGTACGATGTGATGCACTCGATAGTAGCAGTACTGCTAATGCTGTTTCGCATTTCGGTCATTGACCTTGCGGCACGGAGCAAACAAAAACAATGGTAGCTTCGATCGACCTGGTCGTGCGTGCATGTTTGTGTGAGGTCGGCAGGGTACTTACTCGTGATCTAGAATCTTCTGTGGCGAGGCGAGGGACGAGGAGGAGGAGTGGCGGCGCGGGAAGCTGGTCCGCGACAGGATCTCCGCGGTCGGCGTTGCGGTGCGCCTCGTCGCCGTCCCTGCCGCCGGACGCCAGGTGGCAGCACACGAAGCAGAAGCTCGTGTCCCGCAGCCAGAACCTCACGGACACACCACCCTTGTTGCCGAGGCAGCCCATGACGCCGCATCCGACGCAGGAGACGCTGGGCGGCGGACGAAGCGGCGGAGGTCGCCGCGGACCCAGACGGTGAGCAGGATGCCCACCATCTGCTTGCTCACCACGCACCGGAAGTCAGCGCCCCCAGGTCGCCGGCGCCGTCCCGACCGGATGCACCTTCTGCTTCTCCCCTCCTCCGGCGGCGTGGGAGCCCGGAGACGGCGACGGTGATGACCGGTTCAGCGCCGCGCGCACAAGCTCGTTCCAGCGCATGCCGATGCGGTTCTTGTCCGCACCCAGCACGTTCCGCGCTCTCAGCGGCACAACCTCCTGAAATCTGCATACCGTACATACGTTCATGTCATTTGTAATTAAGCAACCAACACACAGCATGTGTTTGTGCAGCATGAACTACCATATGAGCGCATTTGAGGTTGGTTAATTACGTACCCGAGGACATAGATGTCGTAGGTGCCGTTCCTGGTGTCGAGCCAGTCCGACAGGTCGAGGTCGTCCGGTGGCGCCACGCCGCCGACGTTCCACGTGCTCGCGAACAGCCTGGTCGATCCATAAACATCCAGTGTCGTTAACAACGACAAAATCAGCATAAACTACACGGCGCAAATTGGATGATCTAGAGGCTAAGCATGGTGGTTGGTTGGTTGGTTGGTGGTGGTGGTCACTGATCGAGAGACATACACATGCACATACCTGTACTTGAGTGTCTTTCCGTGCTGCGGCCGCGGCCGCTTGACCCCGCGGTGGGCGTCGGCGTCGGCGTCGGGGCTGCATCCATCGAACTCCTCCGCGGAGCCCGGACCGCCGGGAAGTCGGCGACGAAGGAATGGCTGCCGGAGGGCTTCCGAAGAGCTTGTTGGCCACCAGCCTCGGCCAAAGAACCTACATACAGATCAAACAGCGTTAACAACAAGCACGCACCTATAAGGCGAAGCTCTCTACTGGAAAGATGAAGGCCAGCCAGCTAGCTGAGGTAGGTTAGGGCGTGCAGAGAAAGCTAAGCTAGAACGCTAGCGATCGAAAATCTATCACGCGTGCGCCTACCTCGGCTTGTTTCTGGTTCTCCAGCATGGTGTGAGGGTGCGCCGGCCACCGTAGGTTAGGCTAGCTAGCTAGCTTCTTTTTTGAAGTGGAATGGAGGAGAAGGCCGGAAACATTGACAGGGTAGGGAAAACTGGCTTAAATAGGCCGCGATCGAGGCGCTAAGCGACGAGGAGCCAATAGACAAATCGAGGTCGCCCATGGACCATGTACATATAGTATTTTTCATGCGCCACTACGGCATAGCTAGAGAGAGAGATGTGACCGGATGTCGATCGGAGTAACAAGAAAAGGGACTATGGCCGTGACAGTGGGAATAATATAAAAGCTTAGCTTTGAGAGCTCGAGGTGGTCAAAGAGTGGGATTACAGTGCGGATAAACAAGATTTTTCCTTTTGGGACCAGGGAGAGGGCTGTTCAGCAACAGTTCACAGTAGGAGTGTGCTGCAAGATCGGCGGTGATACACAAAGACCGGATGAACAGCCAAGCCAGTCTGTTCCGCAAGAATATATTGCCATCACTCTGCAGCATCTCGTGTCCATCCTCTTCGATTGTTTGGAGGTAGCCAACTTTCTGGCAAGCCAATCTTCCCTTGCCATTCCTAGTTCATTTTTGTTGCCCACGTTGGCTAAGTCATGGGCAAGCAAATCCTTAACCGACATTTTGGCGAAGCCAACTTTTTTGGTAGAGCGAGCTTGGACAACCAAGCATGCCCATAGACTGCCATGACTCATCTAGACCCTAACATCTCGAATTCGGGCCTAGGATAAACAAAGGATTGAAATTTTCTATGAACTTTCCCTATAGCACTGTTCGATTCGTATGAAGCTTAACATCGATTAAGACCTCGTCCTTTGAATCTTACGCGTAGGATCTAGGCAAAGCACAACATGTGTCGGCAACGAGACACATATAAGTTAACTATATATTGGATCATCATTCGAGGAATTCCTGTGTTTCCACCATTATTGCGATTCAAATAACTCATGCGGTTTTTTCTCCTTCTCTAAAAAATGTCAGTTTTTCTGTTTATTTTGCAATCCTTTGTCTTATGCGTGCATCCAATTCTTATATTTTTTACAAACATGCGAAAACACCCTAAATTATCTTTGAACCTTTTACTCTCACCATCTTATAGAAGATCTATCAACCTAATATGCAAAGGCTTTCGAGGTTGATGCTAAAGTTATCTATATATTTTTTGGGGATATGCTACTTTGCTATGTTTGGAACATCACGTCTGATCTCCCATTGTGGTTTATCGTCTGCTATGCCAAGATTATCAATGTGTATTGGCGAGTTCCCCTCACCGACATCCGTTCTCATTTCCTAAAGATGGTGATATTTGCATGCTAAAAAATTATATTTGTTCATCTATGATATAGGGGCAAAACCAGGAACTAGTATTTCCGTTTGTATTCTAAAGACATGTTATATAGGCTCCCAACCCCTATGTTCATTTGGCAGCAAGAGGAAACAAACCTTATTCAACTGTAGGGAAGGGGGAGAGGATGAGAACTCGTCACGAGAGCATTGAGCCCATGCTCTCTGACGGAATTGCCTCAATTCTCCATGATTGGGCCCGCACTGCTCTACCGACCGATCCATCACCCGTACGGGTCCTGACTCCTGAGGCGAGCGTACTGTTCCTTAGGCTCAAGGACTAAGCGGAATCACATCACAAATCCCCATCCATGGAGGATTTAAAGGTGATTCCTTGGTAGGGCCCCGAGGCTTGTACATATCATTCCAAATATCCTATAGATCTCGTCCCTCGAGCTTCATGCTTCTCGACGGTGGTGCAGATTTCCTTGCTAGAGGGGCTTCGATTTTATCAGGAAGGAGCACAACATAGATCGAGTGAACGCTAGTTCGCGGTGGCTAGGTGGTCCAAGAGATCGAACATATAAGTGGTGATGCGACGATTCGAAGAGGCCAAGCACCACAGGAACTTCAAATGCTGAGGCGCGGGAATGAGCCAAATCTAATGCGATAGGTGCACATGGTGATGGTGCGTCTGCTCCTTGTTCCTGGCGTATGGCGGATCCCCAGGCATGGTCAACGTGTCCATGGTGGACCTACTATATTTTCAGCGCCAATTGCGACCCAAGCAAAAGATGCCAATGCTTTGGTTCTGAGATGTGTTTGTTGTCTCAATACGGTGAAGATCAAGAGGAGCGTGAATGGGAAGAAGAAATACATAGCTCAACAACTGATGCGGGTTGATATGGAGGGTGGGGATAGTGCTCGCCGTTAATGCGTCATGACGTGAACACACACGCTTGTTGGGAGACCTCAAGAGGAAGGTATGATGTAATCCAGCAGAAGTTTTCCCTTAACTACAAAATCAAGGTTATCAAACCAGTAGGAATTGGAAGAGCTGCAACACGGTGTCAACCAGGCGCCAGCAAGTTGACTTGGACCTGCACGCAACACAATCAAACTACTTTGCCCCAACGAAACAAGAAGGTTGTCAATCTCCCTGGCTTGCTGAATACAAAGGATTAAACGTATGGTGTGTAAAATAAATGTAAATGCAAAAGTGGACATCGAGCAAATGAGTGTAGAACGTGGTGGAAACGGTGTTTTATCAGTGTAAAAGAAAGGACCGGGGTCCACAGTTCACTAGTGGTATCTCTACATAAAACGATAAACACATGCGAGGTAAACAAATTACATCTGGGCAATTGACAAATGACAAAAGCATGAGAATGCATATTATAACAAGATAATGTTCACAGTAGTATATATTGGGCATTACAACAAGATACATAGACCGCTTGCTAGCTGCATCTATGACTAATAATCCACCTGTGAAATAACTTCCGTGTCTCCCACAGTATTAAGTTGCAAGCAACAGATTATTGCAATAAGCAAAGTGTGTAAAGTAAACCATGAAAATGACACGTAGACATAGCAAAGTTGTTTTCTCCCTAGTGGAAACAGCACATCCACAGACTTAGTCGTTTCTGTCAGCTCGAGCCCAGGCTACTGGAGACATGAACCCATTATCTAGCATAAATACCCCCTCTTGGAGACACTAGTATCTACTTGGCCAAAGCATCTACTTGAATCGGAGAGCATGCAAGACATAAATATAACATATAGATAGATGAACAAACTTGATCATAACTTCACAATTCATGGATCCCAGCAAACACAACATGTAGCATTACATAAAGATGATCTTGATCATGTAGGCAGCTCTCAAGATCTAAACATGATACCACAAAGTGGAGAGACTACCATCTAGCTACTGTTATGGACCCGTAGTCCCGTGGGGAACTACTCACTCATCGTTTTTGATCGGGTATCTAGGGTTTTTGGGGACGAATTAATTTATAGGCGAAAGGGCAACATCGGTGGAGCACCAGGGGCCCACACGGACTAAGGACGTGGCCACCCCCAGGCCGCACCTGTGACCCGCCTGCTCCCCTGGTGGGTCCCCTCGACCTCTCATTCGGGCAGTGTCTTTGTTTCTTCGTAAAAATAAATCCCGTAAATTTTCAGGTCTTTTGGAGAATATTTCCCGACTAGGATTTCTGGAACAAAAAGACAGCAGAAAACAGGAACTGACTCTGTGGCATCTTGTTAATAGGTTAGTCCCAGAAAATGCATAAAAATGATATAAATTGTAAATAAAATATGTAGCATTTAATATAAAACAAGCATGGAACATCAAAAATTATAGATACATTTGAGACGTATCAATGAGCGCTTCCCATGCGTGCTTTGGGGGGGAGCTTTTGGGCACTCATCGAGTTGGACTATGATGATGGCGAATGCACATCAAGTTTGGCAGAAGAGATGTTGAATCCAGCCATGCTGTCATTTGGTGATGCCCTTGTTTATGCAAGGGACTTGCGGGGTATGCCATCAAGGAAGAAGGCCACACGAGCGAGATTTGGCGAGATAGAGGAGCGACTTTGCCACGAGAAAGGAAGGCCAACTTCCCGTATGAATAATTCTAGCTTCACAAACTTTCGTCTTAATTTTCAGTCACATCCAAACTGCTACATCTGCCCATGTCTTGATCGTTCAACGCCACCTTTGTCTCGAGAGGAATCGGATTCGATTATAGGAGAACGAGAGGAACGTTTACTATTGTTCATGGTAAAGCGGTGCGTCAGACTAGGGCATACATGGAGCGACTCGGGGTTTGGTCAATTAAGGATGTCTCTGGTGGTGCTTCGACAACCAGCGGGATCCTCGTTTGACAAGGCTCGGGGTCAGCGATGGTGGAATTCAGGTGATGGCATAAGGTGTTTTACATGAATTCAAATCTTCATTAAGACTTTGGGTTGAACCCCATTCCGACAAGAAACATGTTGTGTTAATCAGGGTGTGATGTTGGGCAACTGATATCAAAGATTCGACACAAGTTTCTTACCAAAATGGGGAAATCCCATGATGTAGCGAGATAGTTGGAACCACTTCTCAAGCATCTCTTCATAGAAGAGTTTGCTAAAATTTTGGAGAGGGCAACACGTGTGGAGGAGAATTCTCTCACAATAGGCACGGGGACAAGTTTGGTGGTGGCTGTGGCCAATTACTAGGATGAGCGTGCTAGAGGCGACACATGGGCCTATCACCATGAATAATATGGCTACCGAGGCAACAATGAACAAAGGCCCATACGCTAGACCATAAAAAATAAGCAAAAAACACCGTGCTTGTTAGGAAAGGTGGGAGACTGGGAGAGCGGGGACATGGAGGCGAACATAAAAAACTACGAGTTCTAAGACGCGACATTGGTACGGCTCATGGGCCAGCGGGCCGCGCTTGATCATCCTCCCGTGGCGAAACCACCGTAAAGTTCACGCAGAATTCACGGTGTAGTAATATCTTCTTGCACCCACCATCTGCGGCACTAAATAACACAACTTTACCTACCACAAACCACGCTGCACTTTTGTGCCGGTATGAATCTAACATGGCGCATACCTACGCGTCGTCCTCACAATGCGCCATGACAAGTCGATTCACTAGGACAAGAACTTTTGATGGCACTTTTCGGATGCGACGTACCACATATCCGCCGCAATATGCTATAGACTCTTGTAGTGTAACCGCACCGGATCCAGACGAGTGCGACAACTAGAGGTTGGATGTTGCTTACGAAGCCCAAGACCATTGCCAAAGGGATGGCTACGTTGATGCTTGTATTTTATATTTTCTTTAGAGTTAACGATATTATGTATTATGAAGGGGCATGTTACTATTAATAAACTTGGTTCATTGAAATTTCTCTAAAAATAATTTTTACGACATCGAACTTGTTTTTCTGTTTTCTCCACACAATCATGCCTTTCGCGGAATCACCGCGCAAACTTTGCGTGGAACCTTCAGGTCGGTGAGAAAGAGAGATGTCCAAGGACAGATAACTGCGCCTTTGTGACTTCAGATTTCATGTCCAATACTCTTCCAACGAGGATGAAGGATTGCACAAAAAATCAGAATCTATGGGATACATCTATGTTTGTAATCTTCTAAAGTCAACTTCTTTACATTCATGCAATCTATATATGCGCAAGTTGACTCTGAGGCAGATCCTACTGAATCACTGCGGCCTTCCTCTTTGGTTTCGCAGATACAGGAGTTGCTGGGGCCTGTACCTGATTTTGCTACCCCCTACAGTCCTTTGGGCTCTTGCAGGTCGAAGGCCATGAGTGACACGCTGCCTCCCCCAGTCGCGCAGTCACCGTGATGTCCATGCCTGTGCGCACTGACGGCAGCAGCATGCCCATGCCCCATGTCCTTGAAGCTGAGCGGGGCGTGCCAGCTGAAGCACCCGCTGATGGGGCCGATATCGGGCCACCGGTGGGTGACATGGAGGCCCAGCCCATCGTTGCCCACACGTAGATGGAGAATGCAGATGATGGGTGCCCCTGCAAAGCCCGGCCCAGAAATCGATTCAAGAAATGTTGGCAGAGGTCGTGCAGCCCGTTACACCCGGCGTCATCCCCACCCCTCGTTTCCCTCACACGCCGCGGGTCCGCCGCGCCGTGCCAACACCAAGGCCAAGAACACCACAGCCACCGCCACACGCCGTAGCCACCGAACCGCAAGCAGGAGCTGACGGGTAGCGGCAACAAGATGATGATGGCGTCCCGGAAGCTGATCATCTCCAAGCGCAGCCTCGCCATCGCCGAGAAGGGAGAGGTGCCCGAGGACGATGCCCTCGACTCGCCGCTTTCCGGCGCATAGATGGGCGCCCTGTCCATCCTCGCGAAGTGGGCGACCAGGAGGGGACGGTCTGCTGCGGTGGAGACTAAGCTGGTATCGCCAGTTCAGTAAGTCTGGGTCATTGTAACTGTCGTACAAGTTTCCCAATGAATTGCAACTTCTTAGTCTGGAATGTAAGAGGGCTGAATGATCTAGCTCGTAGAGGAGTAGTCTTTGCTGTCATCCGCAAGCACAATGTATCGGTAGTATGTCTCCAAGAAACAAAACTGCAGTTCATCGATCTTTCCATAGTCAAGCAATGTTGTGGCCCGCTGTTCACTGAATTCTGCTTTGCTCCTGCTGATGGTACTAGAGGGGGCATCTTAGTTGCCTGGAAACCAGTGTCCAGCTGATCTCACCTTGGCCCGTTGCAATCAATGGCAGGCTACAGCAGACACAAACCAACCTGAACCTAATTGCAGTGTATGGTCCGCAGTCCGACCCCGACAAAGTGGCATTTCTACAGGAATTACAAGGAAGAATTGCATCTGACCTGCCTCCCAATACTGCCACATTGTTGTAGGAGATTTCAACATGATCGTGAAGGCTAGTGACAAAAGCAACACCAACGTCAATGGAAGAAATATGGCTCGGTTCAGAAAATTCATCAATGACATGCAGCTCAAGGACCTCTACCTACATGGTAGGAGGTACACCTGGAGCAATGAGCAGCAAGTCTCTACCATGGTCAAGCTAGATAGAGTTATG
This sequence comes from Poa pratensis, assembly GCA_947311845.1. NCBI lineage: Eukaryota > Viridiplantae > Streptophyta > Magnoliopsida > Poales > Poaceae > Poa > Poa pratensis. The sequence continues at coordinate 23,671,350 of CAMZMU010000064.1, forward strand.
TTCAACCTGGAGTGGGACATTGACTTCCCCAGTTGTATGCTGCAAGCACTATCCTCTGAGATTTCAGACCACTACCCTATTCTTCTCAGTTCGGATGCTGATTTCAAACCAACACGCAGCTTCAAATTCGAGCATTCTGGGTAACCAGAGACGATTTCCTTGAGGTTGTACAGGAATCCTGGAGCTCGGTGCAGCAACATGTTGATCCTTTCATCAACCTACATGTCAAACTTACTACAACTGCACAAAAGTTGACGAAATGGAGTGCCTAGTTTTGCTCTGACTTACAACTTCGTGCTGCCATCTCAAGTGAACTCATCTTCATGCTTGACCAAGCAATGGACAGAAGGCATTTAACAGACGAAGAAAGACAGTTCAGAGCCTCGCACAAGATGACACGCCTTGGAATCGAAGCACTCCAGAGAACTCAATGGCGGCAAAGATCCAGAGTGCTTTGGCTTCATGAGGGTGATGCTAGCACGAGATTCTTCCATGCCAAAGCCTCGGCTAGAAGACGCAAGAACTTCATCCACGAGTGGAATTTGACAACGCTGTGCACACTGAGCAGGAAGGCAAGCTCGATGTGTTCTGGCAATTCTTCCATCAGCTACTTGGTCAGTCCTGCCCTAGGCAACACACACTGAACTTGTAGGCTCTAGGCATCCAACCAGTGAACCTCTCTGACCAAGAAGCGCCCATCACCTCGAAGAGGTTCTTGCTGCAATCTCTGATCTTCCCTCTGATAAAGCACCTGGGAGTGACGGCTTCTCTGCATTATTCTTCAAAAAATGCTGGACTATTATCAAGTTTGACATCATGAGAGCCATTTCTGCACTGGAATGATGTACCTCAAGGAGCTTGCACCTCCTAAACTCAGCCACCATGATCCTGCTGCCCAAGAGACCGGAAGCTGCACACCCTACCAGTTTAGACCAATAAGCTGATCCACTTCTTTGCGAAGCTCTTCACCAAAATTCTTGCGCGTCGGCTGCGTCCGAGAATGCATGAGCTTGTCCACCCCTGCCAGAGTGCATTCATCAAGAACAGGGCCATCCACGACAACTTCGTCTTTGTGTGTGCCCAAGCTAGACTATTCCGAGAGAAGAAATTCCCAGCACTCCTCCTCAAACTCGATCTGCAGAAAGCCTTTGATTCCCTCTCTTGGGAGTTCCTGCTTGAAGTGTTGGAGGCAAAAGGGTTCGGACAGAAATGGAGGACTGGATTGCATGCCTGCTGTACACTGCGACAACGAAGATCATTGTCAACGGAGAATTCTCTCAGCGCATTTATCACCGCAGGGGTCTCCGGCAGGGTGACCCTCTTTCCCCGAGCTATTTGTCATTGTCACTGATGTCCTTGCCGCTTTGTTTGCTATGGCAGACAGTGTTGGAGCAATGAAAACAAACAGATACTTGCAAGCAAAGAACCACATCTCCCTATACGTAGATGACGTGTAATTTTCATTGAACCTGATCAACAAGAGCTGCAATCGGTCATACTTGCAAGCAAACAAACAGATACTTGTTACAAATTTTGATAAAAGCTCAATTCTGCCGATTCACTGCTCACAGTTGGATGTCACAGCCCTTGCTGCCATATTATCATGCCCTACAAAGCTTCCCATGCACTTACCTGGGCCTCCCTCTCTCTGATCAACGTCTCCGCAAAGCTGATCTACAACCCTATCTCGACAAACTTGTTGCCAAAGTAAAGGGTTGGAACAAAGGAAACTTCTCCCTGGATGCTAGGCTCCTGCTGGTTAAGCATGTGCTATCTACTATGCACATCCACAACTACTTGTCATTGACCCGCCAACTTGGTTAATCATGGTGATCGATAAGCTGTGTAGAGGTTTTCTCTGGTGCAACGACGAGCTGGCCATTGGTGGCAGATGTGTTGTTCGCTGGGCTGCCATCTGCAGGCCACCGGAGTTTGGTGGCCTTGGTATTGTTGACTTGCAACGCAAGGCCACGGCATTGCGCGTCAGATGGTTGTGGCACTCCTGGACACAAACTGACAAGGCTTGGAGTAACCTTCCCTTGGTATCGATGACCGTGCTCGAAACTTATTCAATTTTGCAGTTTCTTTAAACCTCGGTGATGGCAAAAGATCAGTTTCTGGAAGGATCCGTGGACCAATGGGCAGAGTCTCGCCACTATCGCACCTAAGCTGTTTCAATGTTGCACCAAGCGAAACCTACTGTTGCCGAAGCCATCATGGACAACAAATGGATGAAACACTTCAAGCACAACATCCCAGACATTGCCCTCCGCTAGTTCCTTCTTGTACATGATATCGTCCAGGATGTGCAACTGCAACATGAAATACCTGACTCAGTTACGTGGCGCTGGACCACCAATGGGCAATACTCTGCTGCATCAGCTTATGACATGCAATTCGAGGGATCCACCAGATTTAACTTCAAGGAAAACTATCTGGAGCTCGGGGGCGCCATTGAAATGCCGCATGTTTTGTTGGCTTGCAATTCTTGGCAAGTGCCACACCGCCGACTGCCTGCAGAGAAAGGGATGGCCTGACAACGCGCTTACATCTTCTGCCTCAGTGAGCAGGAAACTCCCCTGCACCTACTCGCCACCAGCCCTGTCATCTCCAGGTTATGGGGTAGGCTGGTTCACACTGCTGGACTGAGTAACAATCTTCTACCTACACAAGCGGATGATAACCTGGAGTCATGGTTAACGCGTACATGCCGACAGTTGCCAACAACACTTAAGAAGAATTGGTGCTCCCTAGTGCACCTTGCCTGGTGGACTGTTTGGAAGGAGAGAAACTCAAGGATCTTCAACAACAAAGCTGAATCGCTTACCAGGCTGCACGCTGAAAGTGCATGTGTTGCCCCATGTGTGGTTTTGGTAATTAATGACAATCCTTATGGACTAATTTTTGTATTGAGATATTCTTGTAGATCTTGTCCATAGGAAAAGATTGGATTCATGTGTTGAACTCTAGAAGATTGCATGATGACCAAGGTTCCATCCAAGGGTTTATATGAAGAATGGTCATGTGTAGAGTTGAGCATATTGCAAGTATGTCTTGACAGATTCAAGACATCATCTTTGTGAAACGGAGCTTAGCGAGGCTCTCCCATAATGGAGTATGGGGGAGCATTTGGAGAAGTCTTCATCAAGCATGTGCTAGCAAGCACAATCAAGAAAGGTGTTCCAACTTGAGGGAGTCAAGATCGTCATCATCTAGCTCAAGTGAAATGTGCAAGGCAAAGGTATGATCTTGATAGGGTTTCTATTTTACCGGTCTCATGGTGTTAGTGGGAGACCGGGTTATAGGATAGACGGTGTACTATCAAGAGGGGCTCTCAAGTGAGTAACTTGATCGCATCTTTGTGGAGAGCTCAAAGCTTTGCATACTTGGCATATCATCTTTCTTGGTTCTTATTTGGGTTTTATCTGTGTGAGGATTTAGAGCTTGTGTTCATCTCCATACCAAGTTCTAGTTCATCAAAAACGGATTTCATGAATATCTTGTTGCGTTTTTGATGTTGGAGGTTTTACCGGTGCGTCTTTTATAAGAGAGGTCAAACTCTCTTCTTATGGTCTCCTCACATGATGGACTATGATGTTTCTATGCATGATCTTGTAAAGATCTTCATTGCGATTCCGACAAACCCAAGATCATCGAAATTGGAGTCCGGATGGAAAACTTGTTGTGTTTTCGTGTTGGAAATATTATCGGTTTATCTGTGAGGAAATTTCCACACCTTCAAAAGCGCTTGTTGTTACCTTTCCAACAAAATTGGTTTCACCTGATTTGGAGTTCGAACGAGAAAGTTATTGCATTTCAGGTTTTGCAGTTCTGCTGTTTTGCCTAGGCCGGAGTCTCCGGCCTCAGGGGTGCTCAGGGGCCGGAGTCTCCGGCCCATCTGGATTTGCAGCGAAACGAGCAAAGCATTGACACTCTCTGGATTGACCCCGGAGTTACCCCGGAGTTTCCGGACCAAGGCCGGAATTTCCACCCTCAGGGGGCCGGAGTCTCCGGCCCTCCTGGACCGGAGACTCCGGACTAAGTGGACTGCAACGGCTCTTTTTCTGGGGACCTATAAATAGGCCCCCCTTCTTCCCCAAAGAGCCAGCTCTTCCAAGCACGAAATTTCCCCCTCTCTCACCTCCATTGTTGACCTTGGAAAGCTTGCCTCTCTCTCAATTCCTTTCATGATTCTTGCATATCTTTGAGGGAAAAGAGAGAGGAGATCTAGATCTACAATTCCACCAATCCATTCCTCCTCTATGTGAGGGGAACCTAGTAGATCTTGCTCTTGAAGTTCCATTTGTTGAGTTCTTCGTTGTTCTTCCTCTCTTCTCCCCCCCATAAGCATTAGTTGTTTTTTGTGGGATTTGAGAGTGAAGGACTTGAGCACTTCTTGTGTTCTTGCCATTGCTTTTGTGCATCGGTTTGTGCTCTCCACGAGGATTCGTGGAAGTGAAACTTCGTGAGCTTGTTACTCTTGGGTCTTTGGACCCTAGATGCCTTTTGTGGCGGTTGAGGCCTTTTGTGGCCACTTGGGAGCTCCCAATCCTTTTGTGGGTTGTGTCTCAGGATTGTTGTACGGGACTCGATTTCCGCCCAAAAGGAAAATCAATAGTGGAAGGTGAACCGAGCTTTTGTGCGAGGTTCATCGGAGAATAGGGTGAGGCCATTTGTGGCGTCTTGAGTTTGAAACTCACACCCCTCCAACGAGACGTACTCTTCTAAAAAGGAGGAACTCGGGAATACATCGTCGTCTCCGCGTGCCTCGGTTATTTCTATACCCGAGCTCTTTACTTATGCACTTTACATTGTGATAGCCTTCGTGCTTGAAGTATTATATCTAGCTATCACTTTGTTGCTTGTCTTGCTTAGCATAAGTTGTTGGTGCACATAGGTGAGCCTAGTATATTTAGGTTGTTGGCTTGTTAATTTAAACACTAAGTTTTATTCCGCAATTATCAAGCCTAAACCAGAAAAGTTTTTAAATCGCCTATTCACCCCCCTCTAGGCGACATCCTTGTCCTTTCACACGCAAGCATCATAGATGAAGCCAAATGTTGGCGTGACGCAGGGAGAACTGGAGCTGCTGACCTGCTCCTACGACTTAGGGAACCAGACTGATCCCTTACCCTAACCTTTTGTGGGCTGCAGCACAAATGGCTGCATCCCTAGGATTTTCTAGCTCCTTTTTAGTCTTTTCTTTTTCGTTACTTTATACTCATGTACACTCCTTCTAATTTCAATGAAAAGCAGGCCAGACTGACTTTTCCGTCAAGTATGCATACTTAGGGTGTTGTAGGTAACGAGTATAAAACAATTTGCTAATAGAAACCAATATTCACTAATTTTAGCTATTGTTTGTTCTACCCCCATCCCCTCTAGTCGATATAGGACGATCATTCACACGGGACCGTGTTTAGATTTGATTGCTATACTTTATGTATATGTAGTGTGTGAGAGCCTAGTCAAAATGATTTGTCAGAAGACACTTGATTATTAGGACCCACTAGGTCTGCCATTGTTAAGACCTGCATAAACGTGCTTCCTCGAGGTCATTTCATTTTCAACAACATTTGTTCGAACAGATATCAATTTTGCATGTGTGGCAGCATTGAAGGTGGTTTAGTATGCATTTAGTTACGAAAGTCATCTATTTTTTGCTTGTTAGTTACTTTTAATTTATTTTAAATGTAGAAAGATGAATGTGTACTAACGCCAACGTGGAATTGTAACATGTACGTAGGGTAGTCAGTGTCCGGTTGCAGATGCATATATACGAAGATGCAGCAGGTTCTATTATTGCACGTTTTAGAGAGAGAGAGAATAAATTTTGCAGCACTTGTTTAAATATTGAACCTAGTACATATAGGCCCTGAGTAGGGGAGTTAAGGTCTATAGAGTTTTCAAGCTCAACTTGAGCAACTTGTACCGAGTGGCACATCATGTATGTGATATAATGTAGTTAAGTAAATCACGTCGATTTAAAATATTTTTTCTCTAAGAAAATCCTCCTTGAGAAAAACAAGCTTTCAATTGTCGTCTAACCAATTTGCTTATGTTCTTGTCTTTTCTCTTCTTCAGTAAAATTTACAATTTTGGTCTTGTTCACGCTATAATTTATAACCGCTTGCGTCTTCAGGGACGGAGCCATCACTCAATATTGGAGGGGGCAGAATCAAGTTGGAGGGGGCGAAATAGTTTAGAGCTACTAATTATAAGCATGATTATAAGTGAGTTTATGAAGGAAATTAATTTGTTGGGGGTGGCTTAGCCCCTGTCCGTCCCCCCTTCCTCCGTCCCCTGTGCGTCTTAACTTTCCTAGCTATAAAGTATCTCTAAATGCGTGTCTATCACATACTGAATGTCATTTTGTTAATTCGAAACCACGTAGGTCATTTATAGGATGGGTTAGGGCATATCTAGCCGATCCCTAAAATTGGTTGAAGGAGTAAAAATCCATTTTACTCCTTTAAACAGCACCTAGCCGATTCCTCAAAATAGCCCTAAAAAGAGAGCCAACTCTATCAAATATTCAAATATACTCGACAGTCTATCTGTGGAGAGAAAGTTTCGGCTCGCTCCTCTCCCGCCCTAGCCACCACAACTTTCTGCTATCGGCGCCAAATCTCGCTACCGCTGCCATCGACGCTCCAGATTCCGGCAGGAACGGAACCAGAAGGATCCTCGGCAACCCCGACGGACATCGCCGCCGGTGCGACACCGCCAAAATCGACCCACGTCAGGCATAAATCGACCCAATCTCGTCAAACCCTAGCTCTGGTCGGGGCCAAGCCAACGTAGGCTATAAAGGCACTCGTCGAGGCGGAGCTCACCGATGAGGAGGTCAAGAAGAAAGCAGCGGCCCCGGTGACGGCAGCTCGCCAAACCCTAGCTCCAGTCGGAGCCAAACCGACGGAGTCCATGATGTCGCTCGTCGAGGAGGAGGCGAAAAAAGAGGATGGCATCGACACCGATGGCTCCTACCGCATATCCGTCCACCCACACGCCACCTTTTCCAGCGGCGTTCAGCCGTCGGCGCCACCGCCGAGGACCATGGTGGCCAAGTGCTCAATGAAATGTCGATGGGGTAATTATTTTCGCCATTTCGTTTCGGTGCTGGATTGCGGCAGTAGGGTGTGAACTTGTTGTTCAGACGTGTCTAGCATCATGTCTAAATTAGAGAACTTGGCTACACAAGTGGCAGAATATGAGGAGATGGATGTGGGCCGATTCATGTTTCAATCAGAGGAGATGGCCAATAGACAAATTTTAGAGGAGATGGATGATCCCGTGGAGTTGATCAAATTAATCCACGAGCAATGATTTGTAGAAGATGGATTATCCCATGAAGGTGGTGGTGAGCAACAACAAGAGATCGAGGGTACCATCGTATTGCGAATAAGACGACATTGCTTTGTGCCATGCTTTCCGGAAGGTGTTGCTTGATACATCCGTTGGCACAGATGAAACAAGGGATTCATTTTAGAGTAGGATGATGAACTACTATTGCACCATCGTGTATGTTTCCATCGAGCCGCACTCAAACTTCTCTTGCACACCGCTCGGGCATGATCCAAGATCAATGCAACCGATGGGCTGGTTGTGTTGAGCAAGTCTACCATGCACCACCGGGTGGTTGCCGATCATGGCCCAAGACCTCTACAAGCAACACAACAAGACAAAATCTTCACTTTCCACCATTGCTATAAGGAACTCTATGGTGGTGGCCGTGAGGGTGGTGGTGGTGCTTAACTCGTTGTTGATTTGATTACTATGTTGTGGTGGTTGTTGGTAAAACTTGATCGACTATGTTGATTTTGGATAAACTTTATGCATGTTTAATTTGAATTATTCGAATGGATGAACTATTTGTATATATGTTGTTTAGTTGTGTCGTATGTTGAATTTGAATCATTCGCATGATTGATGAGTACCGCACAATTGTTTGAATGTATGTGAAAATTACTAAAAGATTTGGGCAAAAAATTGTATTAATAGACAAGTAGTGGATCAGGTAGAAACGGTCATAATTTAACTCATAAAATTATAAAAAAAATAAGTATAAGGAGGCGTATAAGGAGCTAAATTTTATCGGATCGCCTAGATATGCCTTAAACAAAACCTGTCGATCAGTTGTTGTAAGCTAACACACGAAATTTGGATGGAATAACATGCATGTTGGATTACCTCTAACAGTTCGTCAGTTGCGTATTCTGTGTGAAAACGACAACGCCAAGGTATAGTTTACTTGCATGATTAGCAAGGGATCGATCAAACCCAGCGATCTGCCCTTCCTATCATCACCAGCTAATGATCTTCTGCAAAGGTAGCCCCCGCCACATATGTAGTTAGTATATAGCTCAAGTGCTTAGTACTTTATGATCTAATCTTCCAATAAACTGCACGCATGTCTAACCGGTCCGTAACATTCCAGAGCAAACCACACAGATCGACAGCCACTGCAAGCTCAGGCATTCGGTGCTCTTTCCAAGCCGGCAATGATCTCTCTTTCCGGCCGTTATTAACTAACTGGGCTTGTCTTTACCACGGGCCCTATCAAGGAGCACCGGCGGCGTCGACTGACCAAAGGGGAAATAAGCGATGAGTGCAACTTGACCATCAACTGTGAATTAACATTTCTCTACATCATGCGAAAGCTAGCGATGATCAGTTTAGTAAGTACTATATGTGCTGTGTGTATTCTAGCATCTGATCGATCGCAGACGCATCTAACGGAAACGCAAGTGGCTCCAAAAACAATTGCTGGAAATGTTGAGCTGCTGATGCCACTCGACGATTGACATTGACCTCCTGAGCAATGGACTATTCGCAATCTATCCCACGACGAGCATAAACAACTTTAGATGATCGGTCGGAAGAAACATATGTACTGTACAAAGATATTATGATGGATTCATACGACAGAATCAGGTAGAGCCGGTAGGTAGGAGTAGGAGCCTGGAAGGTTCGGAAAGCAAAGGCAAGGATGAAGTATGAAACGGTCTCGTCGCCCTCTACTAGAACGAATTTACCAGTGGTTTTGCAAGGATTTTTGTGCATCCTGAGAGGAGAGGATATGAGTGTGAACTTTTGACAGTTGTATCATCGTCGTGATGCATGTGACGTTTGAATCAAATAAGAACTCCTTAATTTGTAAAAAAGAACTTTGCTCCTCCCATGGTCACTGCAGTCACGTTCAGAGTTCCTTTTGTCAGCAAAGCCTTGGGTGCAGGCTGAGGTGCTTATTTTGGTGCTCGGTTACCTCTTCCACCAATGAATGAGTAATGATGGTAATGCTCCCTCACGAAGATTAAAAAAAGCACAGCTGATGTCTGCCATGATGTTTAACATAAATTACTACACTGTACCTGCGAGTGTGACCAATTTCAGAGATTACAATGCCGTCCTACCCAAATTCTGATGTAGTGGTAACAAGTTGCTCCGGTGACCGTGATCGAATCCGTTCTCTTAGCGCCCACAGTTTTGTTGGAGCATGATTGGAACTTTGGAAGTATAGTGGGACTTGGCGGCAGGCTAACCCATCTTCGTCGGAGACCGATTCGTGTGAAACCAACAAAATAAAAATCGACGATCGAGCTAGGCGCCAAATCTATTAGTTAATCCCTAGTACGGAGTATGTATTAAGTCGCTAGTATATGTATGTACAGGTAGAAGCTGTTGGTAAGTACGAGGGCTATGATAATTTTCTCTCTACAAAGATCGAAACGGATACGTTAGGCATCAGCAGCGGCAACTTGGCGGCTACTATATTGCTGTTGCCCGTTCTCTCTTCTGACTGGATGCATACATAATCCAATCCGTCTGGCCTCTGCGCTGTCCGAATGACTGCTGCTGAAGCAGCACGATAGTTTTAGGTACACATTGACAAGTTTATTCTCAACTTGCAGATTGTTAATCTAGTTCTATGAATGTCTGGCTCACACACTTCCACGAGTCCCTCTCACAAATATCTCCATAACTTGGTTTTTCCGACGGGTATGTCATTGTTCTTCCGAGTTAATGGCATCCGCGGTCACACAACTCGACGCCAATGTGCACTTAAGTCACACTTCTCCAGAATGTGATTATTTGGTCACACAACTCGACAAGTGCGTGCACGCAGGTCATTGGCCCCACTTGTCAGTCCGTTTTGGACGGTAAATTTTCAGAAAACCCCCTGGAGTAATATTAATTTTACAAAATAGTCCCCCTAGAGGACCATTTTGTAAAATTAGAAGGACCATTTTGTAAAATCAGGAGGACCATTTTGTAAAATCAGGAGGACCATTTTGTAAAATTAGAAGGACCATTTTGTAAAATTAATATTACTCCAGGGGGTTTTCTGAAAATTTACCATCCAAAACGGACTGACAAGTGGTGCCAGTGACCTGCGTGCACGCACTTGTCGAGTTGTATGACCAAATAATCACATTCTGGAGAAGTGTGACTTAAGTGCACATCGATGACGAGTTGTGTGACCGCTGGTGCTATTAACTCTTGTTCTTCCTCATCCATCCAACCAAATTTTCTGAACCGGTGAGTGAGCGAAAACGTTGTTTCTGAAGTCATTTTGAGTGTATTTCATTATGTGCTAATTAATCGTCTTCTAAAGGAACATATGTATGTAGCAGCATTTTAGAGTAACACTATTTCAGATCATAATTGACAGATATTCCTGGCTCCATGAGTTCAGTTACTTTCTGTGATGGAAGCCATGTATTCGCAGAATCTTGAGACGTCGTTATGTCGTTCTCTGATCATTTTATTATACAAATGCTATTTGTTTCTTGACCTGACTTTCATGCCCCATTCATTGGATGCAGGTGGATCCTTTTTTCCTAAACAAAAACATAGAAATTGTAAGGTAAGACAATGTGATGGCATCTTGAAAGCCTTACATGCATGAATGTTCCTTCGAGGTTTCTATAACTTCTAATGATGTGGCGCCTAGAAGGCTAGCATAATTTAGAACTTGCTCGTCCAAAAACAATCATGTGAATTCTTCAAATATTTTCTAACAAATATACCTTCAGGAGATGAACACTGTAAGTATCCATTCGACAACATAAACAATATTGATCTCATCATTGCATTAAGCTGATGCAAGAGGGTTTGGAGCTTTATCCCTGCACGTGATGGTACACACAACAAAACACAGATAGTGCAGAACCAAAATTCAATGATGGTACAAGGTTTGGGACAAAAGAGCAAAAAGACTAGCATCAATTAAAAGCCTAAACTGCCACCCATAAATGTTGCATGAAATCTACACGATCCACCTGTCTCACCTGCCGAAAGCTACTTCTGCCTTTCTGTTTTATCTTTAATCTGCTTTGTAAAAGGGCTTTCTAAGAGAGTGGATTTTGGAAAAAATTGAAAAGGACATTTTAGAGTTTACAAAAATCGCAAAAAAATTTACAGATATACATAGTGTCAAGATCTACAATCATGCAAAATTGTACCTTAAAATTCGTTGTAATTTGGGCTGTACAAAAAAGACAATCGGGGAAATTTTAAAATTTTGAAACTTTGTATTGTTCACCACCCAGATCCACCAATTTCTCTTTTTTGTGCAGCCCAAAATACAACATATTTGGAGTTGCAAATTTGCAGGATTGAGATCTCGATAATATCTACATCCAGGAATTTTTTCTCGATTTTTGGAAACATAAAATGTCGATTACGAATTTTTGAAAAAACGGGCTCCATGTAGCCTGGGCTCTAAAATAGGTTTTCAGGATTTCTAATCACTTTTTATTTATAAATCGGGACGCAAACCTGTTTCGAGAGAGCTGCGGAAAGCCGTGGCCACCAAAACTCAACTCTTGGGCGTATTGTTGCTCAAGAATATATGAAGCGCGAAGCCAATGTGTGCACAAATACAACATCTAAATGGAGAATAAATATTTCTCTTGTGAAATACAATACCATGTTATTTCTTCATATATCATTTTTACGAAAAGATCCACAGATCTATATAATCATCATAAGTAGTATAAATAACTCTAAAGGTTATAAAAATTATAGATAGCTCCGTGTAACCCCTACCGACGACTACAAACACTGGAGCGAGCTTAAGTTTAGCTTCCATCACTGAGTCGGGCAAAGCTTGTTTTAGTAGACAGTTAGAATCACCAAGGTATCGAACTTCCTTCTGTCTACCTGCTACACCTGCTCCCTCGCAATTTATCCTCGGGATTATGCTTGGTTAGTAGCCAAGATAAAAGATACTCATACTTAAAGGCTCCATGCATATATAATTGGTGCCGAGGCCGGGGAAGTGAACCCCCCACCCCAACAAAATTATAAGGAAGTGTGTAACTCACTTGGTTGAGTAGTGGTTGTACAAAACCCAACATCTGAGTTTAAGTCCTTATAGATGCGAATTTAGGTTCCTATTTATATTTGAGGACCAGTCTTTCCTGGTACTATACTCATGCTTTCATCATGAGAGTTGGGTTTGGTTAATAACCAAGATAAAAATCCTGATACTCATGCTTAAATGTTGCATGGATCCCTAGTTGGTGCATAGGCCGACGAAGTGAAATTATCCCCTAAGTTTCTAGAGGTTGATTCATCTGTAAGCCGCTAAGAGCAAAGTGACCCCCTCCCGTAGTGACCCCTCCGCAACATCCCTTTCTCCTCGCCGCCGCTGAGGGGTACGGTTGGGTGAAGCCCGGGCTGTGCCGGTGGTGGCGGGCCTCTCCCGGCGCGACTCCCTCTTCTCCTGATGCATTGGAGGTGAGATCTCCGTCGAGGCCTTGGCAGCATGGGGTGGCCAAGTTCCGGCGGCTCTACTCGTGTGGGACGATGGTGGACCGGGGTGATATGGATATCCAAGCACACTATTTGGTCAGGGTGGGCCGGCGGTTCCGATCCGCGGCTAATGCGGGCGTGAAGTCATCGGGGTTCAGCGAAGCTAGGCATCCTGGTGGTGCCGACATCGTCGGCATGGTGTTACCAAGGCTATCGCGATGTAGTTGTTGGGGCCATAGCTAGCCGGGATTTGCATCGGCTTGCAGCGGGATTGTGGTGACTTCTAGTGCCTACGATCTGCTCGCCACAACGTCACCCGTTGGTGGCGTAGGAGCTTGGCGCTTTTGGCGTGGCGACCCTGGATTTTTGGCGATATGATACGTCATTTTCTGCGATCGCGGAGTTTCGAGGCCGCCGGCAGCATGGGACGCCCCCTCCATTTCGAGAGATCGGGTTCAATTTGATTCAGCAGGGGCTATGCACGGCGGCATTGGCAGAGGTGTCAAGTCATTCCTAGCCGGCAGCAGCGATGTACGGTGTCTCATACAGAGGCGTCTTGTCATTACTGATTCTGGCAGGTGCTACGCATGATCTCTCCTCCGTGGTATCAAATCATGCCTCTTGCTGCTCGATCGAAGGTGGTGTGACAGTGGATGAAGGTGTGGCGGTATGGGACATCATCGACTTCCAGTTTCTACTCCAGCGGCATCTGGTTAGCGATGATTCGTTGGCGGGATAGTGATTATGGTACCGTCAGTATCGAGTTTGCACACTTCGGTGGTATAACATTTTTGCCAATGTCGATGCGTGCTTGTGTCGCATTCTTGCTGAAGGTGGTGGCTCGAAACTCGTTTTGGGGGATGAAAATTCCGAGCTCGAACTTTGGTTGGACTCGTCAACATTGGCACAGTGGCATTTCCTTCTTGAATGATTTGGTTAAAAGCTATGTATTTTTCATTGTTTATACATTTTACCATAAGACTAGTTGAATTCGGCGCGGCGACACGCCGCGTCCTTTAAGAGAAATTTTATGTATGAAATGTTTTGTTATAATGACATAATAAATATCAAAGGAAATTTGAATTTGACAAAATTCATGAAATGTTTGTACGAATTTGGATCCAAAAATTGTGGAGTTAGAGTCGACCAAACTCGAAAGCGATGACGGGGATGGAACCTACTCGTCGACACGCATATTTGCATGTGTATAATTTGTGGGAAATGCGGGGACTTTTCTGGAATTTTTTTGACAAAATTCGTGAAATGTTTGTGCGAATTTGGATCCAAAATTGAGTTAAGTCGACAGTGTATAATTTGTGAGAAACGTGGGGGCTTTTCTGCAAAAAAATTGACAAAATTCGTCAAATGTTTGGGCGAATTTGGATCCAAAAATTGAGAAGTTAGAGTCGACTAAACTCGAAACCGTTCACGGGGGTGGAACCTACTCGTCGACGCGCATATATTTCGTGTATGTAATCTTTGCAGAACGCGAGGATTTTTCTGCAAAAAATTTGACATAATTCGTCGAATGTTTGTCTGAATTTGGATCCAAAATTGAGGAGTTAGAGTCGACAAATCTCGAAACCGTTCATGGGAATGGAATCTAATCGTGGACGCGAATATATTTCATGTATATAATTTTTGGGAAAAAAATTTAAAAAGTGGGAAAAAAATTTGCCAAAAAAAAAAATTTGCTACAGTTCCTCGAATACTGTAGGGTCCTGTAGATCTACAGTACCCAGAGCAAGGAGAGGCCGGCAAAATCTTCTCCCAATATATATCCAAAAATTGAGGAGTTAGAGTCGACAAAACTCGAAACCGTTCACGGGGGTGGAACCTACTCGTCGACGCGCATATATTTCGTGTATGTAATCTTTGGAGAACGCGAGGATTTTTCTGCAAAAAATTTGACAGAATTCGTCGAATGTTTGTCTGAATTTGGATCCAAAATTGAGGAATTAGAGTCGACAAATCTCGAAAGTCGAAACCGTTCATAGGAATGGAATCTACTCGTGGACGCGAATATATTTCATGTATATAATTTTTAGGGAAAAATTTTAAAAAGTGGGGAAAAAATTTGCCAAAAAAAATTTGCTACAGTGCCTCGTATACTGATACTGTAGGGTACTGTAGATCTACAGTACCCGGAGCAAGGAGAGGCCGGCAAAATCTTCTCCCATATATATATATATATATATATATATATATATATATATATATATTAGTGGAATTCGGTGCGGCGACACGCCGCACCCGTCGGGATTCGAAATATTGAAATTCATCGAAATTTTTCGTGTGGAGTATCGCTAAATATCCAGCGAATTGAAATGTTGAAATTTTATGTTTCCATTAGTATTTAATTCATGTCTATAATGGGTGGAAATGAACATTTGTTGAATTGAGTTCCATATTTGGAGTCAGTTTATTTAGATTGCATCTAAATAATTACCAAATTGAAATATTCAATTTAAGTTCGCAGTTAGAGGAAATGCATTATTTGAGCATTTAATAAATTTACCTTCGTATAATTAGAGGTAGTGCATTTGGATTTCTCGAAATATTTACCAATTTGGAATATTAAAAATGTTTATTTTTTTGCCATAAATAGGTAGCATTTATTTTTCTAATCGGTTGGACGTGTTATTCATATTTTTGAGATTGTTAGATTCAAAATTATTGATTTCTGAACACTTTTTATTTTATGGAAATTGTTTAAGCAAAATGGTCGAACCTGTCAGGATTCTAACATTTTCTAAAAATGTTTTTAAAAAAATAGCCTTCACCTTAATTCGTTTGATGTGGTTAAATATTATCATCTACAAATTAGCACGGAGGAGATCTTTTTTTTTTTTTTTTGAATTTACAGTGGGTAATATTGTTGGAACGAGGCGGCACGACGCGCCCGTTGGGATTCGAAATGTTGAAGTCCGTCGTAATATGTCGTTTAGAATATCTCCAAATATTTAGCAATTTGAAACGTTCAAATATGCTTGTATTTCACCATAAATAATTTATTTAACTCTGGAATTAGAGAAAATGCATTTTTGTTGGGAAGCTCGAGGATTTTTCTGCCAAAAAAAAAAGCGGCACGCGGGCGTTTTTCTGCAATATTGTCTTATTCTGGAGGTCTGATTCACAATTTTTTGAAAACACGAGTACTTTAATGAAAAAGCGTGACATGGACGCCACATATTGTATTTATTAGAGAGAAATATGTATATCTCCGTCAAAATAAAAAGGTTAAAACGTGAAAGTTGTTCGGATGGGTGATATCCATCTACTCGTGAAAGGAAAATTTAAACGGATGACTGAGTGCGACGAATTTGACAAAATTCGCCAAATGTCTTTGTGAGTTTGGATTCGAAATTAAGGAGTTAGAGTCGACCAAACTCGGAACCGATTACGGGAATGGAACCTACTTGTCGGCGCGCATATATTTCGTGTACGTATTATCGCGAAAAAGGCAGGAAAAAAAATAGTGCGCTCACTGTAGCTGCAGTGGTGCGCGCATGCTATAGGGGCGGGTGACGTGGCCACATGGATGGGAGGCTGAGAAGGAGAGCTGTTAGAAAGAAAGAAAAAAAAACGTACGGTAGCACACGGCACTGTAGATGCGCGCGGTACTGTAGTGATCTACAGTGCCGTGGTGACGTGGGCACCCGGAGCGATCGCTGAAACCGCCGTCTTTGACGTGGCCACATGGATAGGAGGCTGAGAAGGAGAGCTGTTAGAAAGAAAGAAAAAAAAAACGTACGGTAGCACACGGCACTGTAGATGCGCGCGGTACTGTACTGATCTACAGTGCCATGGTGACGTGGGCACCCGGAGCGATCGCTGAAACCGGCGTCTTTTATATAGGTAGTAATTAGTGGTACGATGGTGGAGCTACTGTCACGAGGCATGAGGCCTTGGGTTGTTTCATTTGAATATTTGGAACTTGGCCTGGTTCCCTTTTCGAAAAAAAGAAGCCACCAGTTCTCAAGGTTGCTTATGACCTGTGGCTCCTGAAGCTGAATTCCAACCGTTTGCTAACGTCCATACCAGACTTGTTTTGCATGGACACATTGCACCAAGGTATGCTTCACTCTGTCGTCCCCCTGCAGACATGAGAGGCAGGCCGCAGTTTGCTCCTGAAAATCATGTCGCGCTCTCCTGTCTGATGTCCAAAGCCGGTAACTAAGCGCTAGCTAACTGATTTTATTTGCACTTATTCATCACCTATGGCCTATGGCATCTTTATTCATCACCTATGGCCTATGGCATCTCTATTCATAAATTAATTAAAGATGCCTATGTACGTATCTGAAATGGACAGCCTTTTCCTCCTCTTAATCCTTGAGGTCCTTGACAAGTTAAGGCTGCCGGTTTGTTGGTTCATATACGTCCATCCAGTGTATACACTCAATTGCCAAAATTGCAACATAACTTTTCGCATGCCTACAAAATTAAGCTATTTCTCTTCTGTGGCACAAGACTGCAATACATATATATGTTTATGTGACAAAATGCTTTATGGTACCTAATACTAACGAAAGTATATTCTGATAACAATGTGTTGAAAGTTGCAGAAAGGTCTCACAAAAGAAAAAGAAAAGGTATTTTGGGGTGCTAGGTGCAATGATAATTCAGAGCCTGACATAAACATATCCAGAAAATGTCAAAGTAACAACTGTTGGGTAGGCCCATCCCTTTTTTTCTAGAAAACAGTTTGTGCTTTCGCCGAAAATAAATAGAATGAGAATTAACGAGGAAGTGTCCGTACCAATGGGGATCATTATAGCCACTAATGACTCAACTTTGTATGTACTAATGAATAAGGTTAGTTATATATGATTCTGCATGATTGTTGCATATCTTCTAGCTGCACGTCAAGCATACAGCCCACCTTTCCAAATTTGCTTGTCTCTTTTTCAGTTGCAAAAAATGATTGGCCAGCCCGGCGCACAACTAGTAATTAAGAGTTCAAGACCAATCAAACTGAAACTGATGATAAGAATGAAGAAGAGCCAAATGAGTATAGCAAATAATCAGAAGGGTGCATCATGTCTAGCGCGGCGGCGTTTTCTGTCAGGCATGGAGAGAGCAGGGCCGTTCGGAATACGTATAGCCCAGCCCGACTCACCGGTAGTTGGGCTGACCCAGTTGGCAAGAAAATTAACCAACGCTTGGGCGAGCTGGTGGCAGCGCCGTCCCGGTTGGGCCATGGTCACGCGGGTGGACACAGTTTCGCGCTGAGAGCCTGGTGACATTACTTCACTAATCCTATATACTCCCTCCGTCCAATAATAATTGTCTCAAGTTTGTCAAAAAGTGGAGGTATCTAGACATAAAACATGTATGGATACATCTACTTTTTATCAAACTTGAGACGGATATTATTAGACGGAGGGAGTATTTGTTTTTTTAATCACTTCACGAATCCTATATGCCTGCTTGCGCGAGACCTCCTTTAAGTCGCCTTACGGCGATGCGGAAGGCAGCGTCGCCTCAAGGAAGTTGCTTCATGGGCCGCATTTGTATCGACCCAGTACAAAACGATACTGTTTTTCGCTTTTATTCTTTTTCTTCTGTTTTTAAATCTGGATAAATTATAAATTTGAACAAGATTTCAAATCGATTTTTCAAAAAAATCTGAACAGATATTAAATTTGAACAAAAATTCAAATCCGAACAAAAATGAAATCCAAACAAATTTAAAAACCGAACAAAATTCAAAACCGAACAAAAATCAAAATCGAACAAAAATCAAATCCAAACAAAAAATAAATCTGAACAAATATCAAATACGAATTTTTTTCAAAATTGAACAAAAAATCAAATTCGAACCAAAAAATCAAATCCGAACAAAAATCAAAATCTGAACAAAATTCAAATCCGAACAAAAATAAATCCGGACAAAAATGAAATCCGAACAAATTTTAAAAACCGAACAAAATTCAAAACTGAACAAAAATCAAATCTGAACAAAAATCAAATCCGAACAAATTTCAAAATTGAACAAAAATTCAAATTCGAACAAAAAAATCAAATCTGAACAAAAATCAAAATCTAAACATATTTCAAAATCTGAACAAAATTCAAATCCGAACAAAAATCAAATCCAATTTTTTTTCAAAAACGAACAATATTTACTTTATCGAAAATATATAATTTTTCATAAATTAAAAAATAAATGAAAAGAAAACTGAGAAAACAGAAAAAGAAAACTGAGAAAAAAAAGAAAACAAAAAATAACGCCGATCCGGGCCGGCCCATGAGCGTCTGCATCCCGCATCCCTTACGGCGACGCGCGCGTCTAGCATCGCCGTAGGGCGATGTATAGGTTTTGCCGCTTGCGCCGCGCAGCCCCTTGAAGTTTGGACCAAGCCCATCTATAGCCTTCGCCATTTTTGTTTTGACTGGACCGGTTTTCTGCTTCTCTGTTTTCTGCCTTTCGGTTTTCTTTTATTTATTTTCTTCTCGTTTTTTCTTTCCATTTTATGTATTTTTTAAATTATTATTTTTTTCTATGTTATTTTTCTATTTATTTTTATCCACCTATTTCCTTATTTATCTTTCTTGCATATTAAAAAGTATTCATGTAGTTTGCAAATATGTTCAAGAGCTTTCAAGAAATTATTTTATGGATTAAAAAATAGGTTATTTGAGTCTAAAAAACATTCACGAGGTTTCAAATATTTATTCAAAGATTCAAATAATAGTTTAACATATTAGAAAAAATGTTCACTGTTTAAAAATTATTCATGGATTTTAGAAATAGGTTAACCGAATAAAAAATGTTCACGAGGTTTGGCAAAATGGTTCATGGATTCCAAAATTAAGTTAATGGATTTTTAAAATGTATACGAGGTTCAAAGAAATACATTCACAGATTTGAAAAAATATTCATACGTTTCAAAATTTGCTCATGTTGTTTTTCAAACATGTTCACGAGATTAAAAAAATATTCATGTGTTCATTCGGGAAAATGTCACGTTGCATCAAAAAATGTCATGGTCACGAAATAAATATGTTCATGTATTGAGGAAAATATTTATTTTCATATTATGCTTTTTTCTTTTTTTCTATTTTCTTTCCCTTCTCTATTTTTCTGTTTTTAAAATGCTCAATTTTGGGAAGAATCACAGTCTTTAAAAAAGTATTCATGGACTAGAAAAAATGTTCACGAGATTTTGGAAAAATGCTAACGAAGTTTAAAAAAATGCAAGTTAAAATGTATTTTCTTGAATTACAAAAAGTTAGCCCATTTCAATAAATGTTCACGGAGTTTAAAAAATATTCATGGGTTTGATAAATAAATATTCACGATAGTTCATAAAATTGTTAAAGGTTAGGCCGTTACATGGGTTTGATAAATATTGAACTCAATTTCACGAGATTCAAAACATGTTAAAGGTTCAAACAATATTCACGATAGTTCATAAAATTGTTCACGGGTTCAATAAATGTTTACAGTTTCACAAAATATTCAAGAATTGACATATGTGAATATTTGTATGTACAACAAAATTATACGATGACATCAACGCGGAAGCTAATGAACCCGAGGTTGAGGTGCTGCGTTTACTTCCTTGCTCTTTTAGACCATTTGCTCGCTAGATGGAAAACAAATCTTGATTAAAGCCTTGTAGGGCTTGTTTGAGTCATAGGATTTAAAAACACGGTAATATAAAAATAACATAGTAATAGAATGTCATGACACAATGAATTCTACAAGAATTGGAAACACTGTAATGGTATTACATGTTTGGTTGCGTTGTAAGAAAAATGCATATTTTTTTCAAAGAAATTGCATGTGTAATATAGTTGCCACAAAAACAAATAAAACTTGTGAGGTTGCACCTATTGGCATTTTTTCTATAAACTTACATATAAAGTAGACCATAGAATTTTTTTAAAGAAATAGATCACAAAATTTACGTAGAGCTACATTGAACCAAACAAGCCCGCAGAATAATGGTTATTTGAGGTTCCCTCTAAGAAAAAGCTTGGCTATCTGAAATCTTTAATCGCTCGTTGTCGAACCGGTTGCCTACCAGTAATCCTTTCAATCAAGAGTGTGTACGACGTTTGCGCCATTAACTTATTTTACAGGAAATTAACCTTGATCCTTTATTTGGCAGCAAAATTAACCTTAAACTTGAAGGCATTAATGTCTCCCTATTCGTCCGCTCCATCCGACATACTCTATCCGTTATTTTAAAAGGGGTATAAATTTTTTCAATGTCAAACAATGTAAAGATTGACTAAGTTTATAAAAAATATCAACATCTATAGTGTCAAATTAATATCATTAAATACATAATGAAATGTCTATTCATTTATACCTACATAGTTTTATTATTGACTAACACTGATTAATTGACTTTTTAGAAAAAATATATGTCTTGTTTTGATAAACGGACATAGTACATGATGATCCACACGCATATTCCGCTTGAGAAAGAAAAAATGCCTTATGTGAGCATGTAAGGGCATGTACAATGGGGTGACGTCAGCCTTCACTTAGAGATGTCACGTTAGATTTTTGCTTAGTTACCAAGAAACAGGCATGCGCCCCGCTATATTAATATAGCAACCAACACCATACAACCAACACTGCTAGTGCAAACAACACAGTCAAGCCCAAAAGAAAACAGAAAAGAACAAAGAAAAGAAAACAAAGCCGACAGCGGTGGTTCGACGAAAGCAGAGACGACTCGCAACCGCTGCGCCCACCGGAAGAGTACACCACGCTCCTAGCACTCCAGGGCGTCTCATACCAAGCAACACACCTCCAAGAAGGGAGCGACGATGACGACGCTGAAAGTGCATGTGCCCTCATGTGTGGTTTTGGTAATTAATGACAATCTCTTCTATGGACTAATGGCTGCATTGAGCTATCCTTATAGGGCTTGTCCATTGGTAATGCTTGAACACCTTGTGTTGGTATTAAGATTAAGAGAAAACGTTGAAGTGTAAGTTCAATATGATCCATCTCGGAGATATCATTTGATTGAAGTTTGCAATGGATACATGAAGACGGAGCTAAGCGAGGCTCTCCCATAATGGAGTATGGCGGAGTATTTGGAGAAGTCTGCATCAAGCATGTGCTAGCAAGCACGATCAAGAAAGGTGTTCCAACTTGAGAGAGTCAAGATAGTCATCATCTAGCTCAAGTGAAATGCGCAAGGCAAAGGTATGATCTTGATAGGATTTCTATTTTACTGGTCTCATGGTGTTTGTGGGAGACCGGGTTATATGATAGACGGCGTACTATCAAAAGGGGCTCTCAAGTGAGTAACTTGATCGCATCTTTGTTGAGAGCTCAAACCTTTGCATACTTGGCATATCATCTTTCTTGGTTCTTATTTGGCTTTTATTCATGTGAGAATTTAGAACTTGTGTTCATCTCCATACCAAGCTCTAGTTCATCAAAAAAGTATTTCATATGCATATCTTGTTGCATTTTTGATATTGGAGGTTTTACCGGCTTATCTTTTCTAGAGAAGTCAAACTCCCTCCTTGTGATTTCCTCCTTACATGATAGACTATGATATGTATATGCATGATCTTGTAAGGCTTGTGATTATTTTTGAAACAAGCCCAAGATCATAGAAAATGGAGTCTTGATGAATATCTTGCTGAGTTTTGATGTTGGAGCATTTACCGGTTGTTCTTTTATAGAGAAGGTTTACCTTTCTACATTTTGTTTTATCCTCCCATATTGGACTATGATTTTTCTCTGCATAATCTTGTAAAGCTCATTGTGGTGATTCCAACGAGCCCAAAAACATCAAAAACGGAATTCGTATGCGAAAGTTGTGCCCGTTTTGGTGTTGTTGTTTCTGCAGTTTTTACAAAGGGCGGTAGTACCGCCTCAAGCCCGGTACTACCGCATAAAAAAAAATTGGTAGTGGATTCGAGTGGTTTTTAACCCGGTAGTGGCCCGGTGGTGACCCGGTAGTACCCTCTTCCCAGTAGTACCGGGTCAAGCCCGGTAGTACCGCCCCGGGGCGGAAAAACAGCCCAACTGGCAGATTTTCGGGCACCTATTTAAGGGACCTTCTTCCCCAATGTTTCCTAATCACTTGAGCACGTTTTCTCCCTCTCTCTCCTCCATTGTTGACCTTGGAAAAGTTTGCCCCCTCTCAATCCCTCCCATGATTCTTTCATATCTTTGAGAAAAAAAGTGAGAGGAGATCTAGATCTACATTTACACCAATCCATCTCTCTTCTAAGTGAGAGGAACCTAGTAGATCTTGATCTTGAAGTTCTTGGTGTTTCTCCTCCTTTGTTCTTCCTCTCTTCTCCCCCCATAAGCATTAGTCGCTTTTGGTGAGATTTGAGAGTGAAGGATTTGAGCACTTGTGCTCTTGCCATTGCTTTGTGCATCGGTTTGTGCTCTCCACGAGGATTCGTGTAAGTTGAAAGTTTGTGAGCTTGTTACTCTTGGGTCTTTGAACCCTAGACGCCTTTGTGGTGGTTGAGACCTCTTGTGGTCACTTGTAGCTGTTCGGGAGCCCCCAATTCAGTTGTGAGTGTGTGTGCCCCGGATCGTTGTTGTAAAGGCTCCGGATTCCGCCTTGAAGGATTCCGATAGTTGAAGGTGAACCAAACCTTTGTGGTGTGATTCATCGGAAAAGAAGGTGAAACCTTTGTGGCTGTTGAGTTGACCTTTGTTGACATGGGGATAACCCCCGGTTACCAAAGTCCACGACTCGACAAGGGAGCAAGAGAAGCAAATCGAGCTGGCTGCCTCCGGCTGGCTGCCAGTTTCTGGTTGGCTGCCAGTCTGGCTGGCTGCCCGAATCCGGCTGCTCCCTGTGCAGGTGGTTCTGTCCGGGTGCTCCCTGTATATGTGGATCTGTCCGGCTGCTTCCTGTGCAGGTGGTTCTATCCGGCTGCTCCTGGCCGGCTGCCCCGAAGTCAATACTCGTCCCATCGGACACACGCGGACAAGACACCCCGTACCTGTACCCGACGCTGTAAACGACGTCACTGAAGGAAGAACACTGTACACGACGTCACTGAAGGAAGAACACTATTGCTGCGCAGGCTGAAGGAAAGACACTGTAGATGAGCCGGCTGTTGTACCCGCAGCCGGCCCCACCTGTAAGCCAGCCTGCCTGCCCCTATATAAGGCAGGCTTGAGCCCAAGTAGAGGGCAGATTTCTCCCCGAGAGCTCCTTGCTCATTCCTCTCACTAGTTCATCCTCTCCTTTGCCACACAGCTCAAGGAGCAACCATGTAATCCCCATATACCAAAAGAAAGATCAGACAAGCAGGAAGTAGGAGTTTTACCTCCACACGAGGGCCCTGAACCTGGGTACATCCCGTGTTTGCCGTGCTCATACACAATCCCGCCGGAACGCCGTCGCTCGCGTCGTAGCTACCCCTCGAATAAGCCACCCCGTGGCATATGCCGTGCAACATACCACGTCATTTGGCACCCACCGTGGGGCAAAGCGGCGACCGGAGTCCCGTTCCGGTCGGGACCACTCCTCATCTTCATCATCACCGTCGTCGCCATCTCGCCATCGCCATCTTCTCCCCCGGAGAAGCCCGGAGGCTCGGCGTCGCGCTCGCGTCGGCATCATCCTCGTCAGGCTGCTGTTGTACGTGCGCGGGAGCCGCGCCTGCGTGCCCGTCGGCATCGTCCTTGCCCCTGCATGCCCGTGCGCCCGCGCTGCTCTTTCTCGTCTGCATCGCCGACGCGTCCGTCCGCATCCTCGTCTAGCCTCCGACTGCCCGCATCCACGCCTGGCCTCCTCGCCCCGCGTCTCCTCCGTCTGATGCCGGCCCCGGCCGGCCGGCCTTCGCGCTGTCCTCCGCGCCCGTCAACGCCCACGCCCACGCACGTGCCGGCGCATCAGCGCCCGTCCTCAAGCTCCCTCGCGCCATCCTCTGCGCGAAAACTCCTCAGCCTGGCCGTGTTCGTGCATCCGTGCGGCGCTCCGGTGGAGAGTCCCGGAGGCTCGGCGGCCTCCCCAGCTCCGCCCGACCTCCTCCGCCCATTCTCCTCTGCGTCGGCCCGTGCTCGTCAACGACCACGACAGCCTTTCCTCCGCGCCGTCCTCTCCTCCGCCCGTCGGTGCCCGCAGCAGCCTCCGCCCGTCATTCTCCGCACCAATCCTCTCCAAGCTCCTGCACACACATCCGTCCGCTGCCTCTCGCCGGTTCCGGCTGCGGCCTGCGCCCCCGCGCCGGCTGCTCCGCCCTGACCGCGCTGGCTCCAGCGCCGGCCCCGTCCCCGACCTCGACGTGCGCCCCGTCGGCTGCGCCCGCGCCCGCCTCGGCCCCCCAAGCTCCGCCTCTGACCACGCCTCGTCCGCCTCCGGCCGGCCCCGCTCCGGCTCTGCCACGCCTCGGCCACCTCCGCCTGCTCCGCGCCTGGCCAATCCCGCCCCAGCTCTGCCTCGGCCGCGCCCGGCCGCCGTCGCCGCTGCAGTCCCCGACTGCGCCCCGGCCCCGGCTGTCCGTCTTCGCCGCCGGGTCGGCCGGCTCCGCCGCTCGCCGGCTATCCACGTCTCTGCCCCGGCCGGCTGCTACGTGAGAGAGAGAGAGAGAGAGAGAGAGAGAAGAAAGAGAAAAGAAAGAGAAGGAAAAAAGAAAGAGAATAAAAGAAGCCTGGTTGGGACCATCCCGTTTGGTTCGCTAGCCGGGCCGGTCCCGATTTGGCTGCTCCTCGCCGTTTGGTTTCCTGGACAGCCGGATCCAAGCCGGCTGTCTCCCAATCTGGCTGCTCCCGTCCCGTTTGGATGCCTGGCCGACTGGAGTCGATCCGGCTGCCTGGCCGGCTGGGTCCACGCCGGCTGGAGGGCTCCGCCCGGCGAAAGCGGCCCTTCCTCTTCAAGCTCCGGCTGTCCGGCCTCCTCCGGCTCCACCGAACTTGAATGTCCCCGCTTCGACAACTCAAACCGCATCTCCGACTACGGCATAAAAACAGCTAAGTGACGCTTCCGGTTCGCATTTTCGCTACTTCACACATCGGCTCGGACTGCCTCGGGAGGCGCCCGGAGGCTGGTCCTTGTCCCCGCCGACTAAAAAATTCTCCAACTCGCCAGTAGCGCCTTTTTCGACCGGCTTAGTAGCGTATACGGCACCAGAGGCCCACTCTTCGGATTCGGCTGCAGAGTTCAGCCGGCAAGAGCAAAAGCCCGAGGTCGCTTGGACGCGAAAAACGTCTAAGAAAGGAGGGACTGTCGATTCGCCGAGTCGCCTCTGTCCGGCTTCCAGACCTAAGTATTGTGCCACGCTCGTCGTTCTGGCATCTCTTCGGATCCGGCTGCAGAGTTCAGCCAGCGAGAGCCTACGTCAAACGGGGTGCACACGAAAAAGATCAAAGGAACCGGGCAAAATCGAGCCGGCATCAGCTATACATAAAAATGTTCACTGTCTTTTCGTCGAGTCGCTTCTATCCGGCTTCTAGATCTAAGTATTGTGCCACGCTCGTCATGTCGGCATCTCTTCGAATCCGGCTGCAGAGTTCAGCCGGCAAGAGCCTGCGCCGGACGGGGTGCACACGAAAAAGATCAAAGGAACCGGTCTAAAGCGAGCCGGCACCAACCATGCATATAAATATTCATCTGGCAAACCCAGTATTTTACTTAGCACCATTGCAAATTCAGTTTGTTTCCTTGATGTTACAGGCAATACACGCAGGGCTTCACGCCCATCGGTCGACGGACCCCGCGTCCGCATCTGGCAGGACTCGACGTCCGCGACGTGACTGCAAGCTAAGAAGCTGAACCTCCGCCCGACTCTTCGAGTCACCCGGAGGCTCGGAGGCTGGTGACATGGGGATAACCCCCCGGTTACCAAAGTCCACGACTCGACAAGGGAGCAAAAGAAGCAAATCGAGCTGCCTGCCTCCGGCTGGCTGCAAGTCCGGCTGGCTGCCAGTCTGGCTGGCTGCCCGAATCCGGCTGCTCCCTGCGCAGGTGGTTCTGTCCGGCTGCTCCTGTGCAGGTGGATCTGCCCGGCTGCTTCCTGTGCAGGTGGTTCTATCCGGCTGCTCCTGGCCGGCTGCCCCGAAGTCAACACTCGTCCCATCGGACACACGCGGACAAGACACCCCGTACCTGTACCCGATGTTGTACACGACGTCACTGAAGGAAGAACACTGTACACGACGTCACTGAAGGAATAACACTATTGCTGCGCAGGCTGAAGGAAAACACTGTAGATGAGCCGGCTGTTGTACCCGCAACCGGCCCCACCTGTAAGCCAGCCTGCCAGCCCCTATATAAGGCAGGCTTGAGCCCAAGTAGAGGGCATATTTCTCCCCGAGAGCTCCTTGCTCATTCCTCTCACTAGTTCATCCTCTCCTTTGCCACACTGCTCAAGGAGCAACCATGTAATCCCCATATACCAAAAGAAAGATCAGACAAGCAGGAAGTAGGTGTTTTACCTCCAAATGACGTGGTATGTTGCACGGCATATGCCATGGGGTGGCTTATTCGAGGGGTAGCTACAGCGCGAGCGACGGCGTTCCGACGGGATTGTGTAGGAGCATAGCAAACACGGGATGTACCCAGGTTCAGGGCCCTCGTGTGAAGGTAAAACCCCTACTTCATTCTTGTCTGGTCTTTCTTTTGGTATATGGGATGTACCCAGATTCAGGGCCATGAGTTGCTACATTAGCACTTGACCCACCCTTGATACAACAGACGTATACGATGGAAACAACTATTGGTATAGAGTATTAGGTACTCCCATGAACGATCACATATATACACGAGAACGGGGGCTGCATGAAAATTACCTGTCTGAGCTGTGAACGTCCAACCTGTCCGAGAATACGCCGACGCGACGGACAATGGAGCCTCGTCACGCGCCGGACTGGATTACATGGTACTAGTGGACAGTGATGCACAATAATGCTCGACCGCACAGCTCGCACACATGGTGGGCCAAAACGTGATTGGCATACACATTGCACGCGCCCGAAGCTGATTGGCGCGTGCGTCACATAGTTTATGTTGGATTCTCAAACTTGAACCGTATTCATATCAATGTCCCCTTATCCTGTCAAAAAAAATCAATGTCCCCTTACATATTCTACTCGTCGATCGTGAATTCGTGATCCACGCGACTATATCCATCCAGCTAGGCATGAGTGATTCTGAGACAAGCTGCACGAATCACTCCACAACCCCACAAACCCATGAGTCATACTCCCTCCGTCCAAAAATAAGTGTCTCAAATTTCCTAAAAAATGAATGTAAAACATGTCTAGATACATCCACTTTTAGACAAACTTGAGACACTTATTTTGGGACGGAGGAAGTATAAGATATTTTAGATGGTACACATGTTGTCTATATACACACTAAAATGAGTGATTCAGTGATCAAAACCCATGAGACAATCTAAAACATCTTATACTCCGTATTAAAAAACGGAGGGAGTAGATCATGTTATTGCGTGCTGTAGATAACACGAAAACAAAAAAACAAAGACGATCTTGGCGTCTCAAGCCAGCAAGAAGAAAGCTTCCAAACAGAAGAAGGCTGGCCACGCGCCAGGACGGCGGAGCCTCCAAGTCGAGATCAAGATTCGAGTCCTTCGGCTTCTACCGGCGGCGGCTCCGAGGATGGCCGAGGCAAAGTGGTGTTGCGGGGCTAGGAGGGCGCTTGCCATGGTCGTTCAGCGTCAAAGGTTCCGTCGTCGTCGCGGCGCGGCGGACGTGCTAGGCTTCGTCTTTCATAGGGAAAATTTCTCCCTGACAGTGGCAAGATGGCGGCAGGTGTTCTTCGTCTCCGACGCCGGTGATGTTGCCGATGCCGATCTCGGTTCTTGTTCTTTTTCCCCTTCGTATTGCTTTTCTGTTGTTGCTCCGTGTACTATGTATGTGGTTCTGAGTTGAATATACGTGGTGGAAAATGCAAAAAAAAAAAGCCAGCAAGAAGAAAGCTTCCAAACAGAAGAAGGCTGGCCACGCGCCGCGCCCATTGGGCAGGCAGCGACGTCTTGTCGATTCGCCATCATATCTTTCCTCTCCACGGCCACCTTTTTAGTTTCCTTCTCATTACTTATGCTTGCAAGGCACCTAATCATCTCTCTAAACGCCTTTTGCGTACGTGCCACAGTTATATATCAGGGATTATCAGGCAGCACCGACGGTCACTTTCCTCGCTCTACCATAACCCCACTGCCGTGCTGCCGTCCCATTCCGGCCATGGCGACGACGAGGAGCCGCGCTTCCATGGCCGCGGTGCTCGCGCTCCTTGCCGTGGCCACGCTCCGGTGCGCGCCGGCCGCCGCGGAGCTGGAACGGCTGGAGCACCCGGCCAAGGACGACGGCTCGCTCAGCCTGCTCGTCATCGGGGACTGGGGCCGGAAGGGCGCCTACAACCAGACCATGGTCGCCGAGCAGGTAGGCACACACGATCGATCATCATCTTTCTCCTCTCGATTCGCCGGTAGGATCGTGATCTGAGCTCGTAACCGTGCATGGAATGGAGGGAGGATTTTGATTGGATGGGGAAGGGAATGAAACCGCTTTGGTATTTTGGAAAATTCCGTCCTTGTTCTTGTTCCGCCGGGATCGCCTGATCCTCATCTCCCGTCTCCTTTGTGCGCTTCCACATGGATCAGAAGAATAGAACTAGAACTTTCCCCGCAGCTGCTACTGCTCATGGCGCTGAAACTAGGATGGATTTCCTGTACTTTTCATCATGTAGATGGGGAAAGTTGGTGATAAGCTGGACATCGACTTCGTGGTCTCCACGGGGGACAACTTCTACGACGACGGGCTCAAGGGTGTCGATGACCAACAGTTCGAGGAATCCTTCACCAAGATCTACACCGCCAAGAGCTTGCAGAAGCCGTGGTACCTCGGTAAGTTTCCGTCTTTTCTCTTGTGCTGTTCATGTCACAATTGTTCCTTTGGCTGTCTACGAGTGTGTACTAGTAAGACTTAATTGGGACTTGATTTCTTTTCTCAGTCCTGGGAAGTCACGACTACAGGGGAGATGCTGTAGCACAGCTTAGCCCAGTCTTGCAAAAGATCGACAGCCGGTTTATTTGCAAGAGATCATTCATCGTTAATGCAGGTACAAAATCATATTGTTTTCATACTGACACAGATTATAGATTTTGTTTGTTCCATACTTCCATTCATCCTTCCATCCAGAAGATAAAATACTGGTGAGAAACAAAATATTGCTCTCTACTAACCATCACGAATTTCTCAGAAATTGTGGATTTCTTCTTCATTGACACCACTCCATTTGAACTCAAGTACTGGACTCACCCTAAAGACGACCACTATGACTGGAGAGGAGTTGCGCCTCGAGCCAACTACTTAGATAATCTGCTCAAGGTGCGCATTTCAACTGAAAATTCGCATCCAATGTTAAATAAAAAGATGTCTTACATAGCAAAAGAAATTGATATTGTTTTGTGTAAATGCTATAATCTAGGATTTGGATGAGGCAATGAAGAAATCAACTGCAAAGTGGAAGATTGCTATCGGCATCATACCATGAGGAGTGTCAGTTATCATGGGGAAACCAAGGAGCTCCTGCAATTGCTTCTTCCGATCCTCAAGGTTTATTCTTAAGTGGCCTCAAATATTGGTTTTAGAAGTCAACGATCACAATTATTTTCTAATACTTGAGTGTCATTCTAGGCCAATGGCATCGACTTCTACATCAATGGGCACGACCATTGCCTGGAGCACATTAGCAGCAGAGACAGGTTAGCTTCGTTTGATACAAGTCTTTTATTTTAGAATAAAACATATAAGGCATTACATGAACACTTGGTGAAGTTATCTAACCTTAATCCACTCGCTTTTGTTGTTCCAGTCCACTCCAATACTTCACTAGTGGAGGCGGTTCGAAAGCATGGAGAGGAGTCTTTCAGCCAACTGATGATAAGCTCCAGTTCTTTTACGATGGGCAAGGATTCATGTCCCTCCAGCTAAACCAGGATCGGGCTGATTTCATCTTTTATGATGTCTCTGGTAACATCTTATACAAGTGGAGCTCAAGCAAAACAAACCACCTCCAGCCCTCCATCTATGTTACTGCTGAATGAGGAAGAGGCAAACCCCAGCAGGATAATTAGCTTGGTTGCGCTATTTGTAAGAGAAATCGAATATGCAATTGTAGTAATTGGTAAAGGAAATAGATTGGCATTAAGTATGGTTTGTGGTTCACTGCTGATGAAATATAAGAATGATGTGATTTATTACAGAAAGGGGGCAGACATGTTCAGTATGGTACACATTGATTCTGATAGATACATCAGCCCCAGGGATCTACTGATGCAATATACATTTAGAGAAACATGAAATCAAGTGTATTAGTATCAAGGCGGTGACCTTTGTATATTGGTACAGGATTCAATAAGAGTTCGAAATAAAGGGCACTTGTTTCTGTATGTGAAAGAGAGAATGCATGGGGTATTCAGCTGATATTTTCAAAATTTCAAGACCCAATGGAACGAGTTTAAATTAATCAACCAATATTTCAAGTGTTTCAATACCGAATGAAACAAGCAGGGGGGTTTACTCATTTGCCACACATTACTTGGGGCTTTGATTAGTCCCATATTACTTGGGCTTCGATTATTTACCACGCATTAGATTGATTCTTTGCTAATTTCCAAGTTTGAGAGGCAACAGACTAACAGAAATATGAATGTTACTACAAAATAGAACAGATCAACATCGATCCATACGAAAGCTTCCAGAAACACTTGATATCAGGAAATGGTCCCAGAATGTTTTAAGACCAGTTAATCATCTTGTAGAGATTATCCTAATGAAAGCTACATTAAATCTAAAATTCCCCACAGCTTCGCTGGAACTAATGCTACATACATCAGGTCAGTGTTTTGTTCCCTTCACACATACCTGGGTGGTCTCCAAGGAATCAACAACATAAATGGTTTCACTGGACAGCCAATATGGCAAAAATGTTGACAACTTTCTCTTCAATTCTTCTGAATAGTTCTCCCACATAGCAACTGCTAACATAAAATCATCCCATTCAAGAGCAAACTTTGGCTCCATGTTGTTATATGATCCAAATATGGTTTGTGCAAGGCCATGGTTGCACGGCAATGGAAGTTCCGTTCCACTTGATGGTTGTACTTGTATAGTAGGATAACAGACTGTTTCTGAACCAACAGTAGTATGTTTTCTCCTTTTTGCCAGCTCAGGTGCTTTCCAGTAGTAGAACTGCACCACCTAATTAAGAGACTTGTAATAAACGCAACTCAATTGAAAGAAAGAACATAGGATTTAACCAAGTTGAAAGACGCAAGTCAAATATTCCCCAAAACTTGTTAAATGTTCAGAACTTCAGATGTATGTTGCCATGTCAATAATCATGCAACTAAGGTTGTCAAACAAGCAAGTCCAAGGACCAATAAATAGCTGATATTTTCAATCAAGTTCTACAATAACGTTGAAGTGAAGGCATGTTAAACTTGCAGGAAACAAGTAGACAGAAAAGTTGAACGGGAAAATAAAATGCACTTTATTAATGTCTTCACATGTTCTTCGGTAATTCTGATATCACTTGTATTAAGTTTCTTTCGAATAGATACTATGCTAACTCATCTCACTCTGGATTGGCAGAATATGTTCTTAAGCATTTGGATCTCTTCAAGGTGTCTGATCAGCCTTCTACAAACATGAGATCGGAAAATATATATTACAGGATTACATATGGCTGAAGTCGGCTTTAGAGCAGGATTTCATCAACTTCATTGATTTACAAACAGGGTGTCAACTTTAGTCACGAAACTTTGTAGAAGTATAATATTTCTTGGAAATTACTATCATACACTTTCTGAAATAGCTTCCGAGCAGTTAGATGGACCATGAAACATTCTTGACCAAGTTCACTTGCATAATACAACAGTCTAAATTATTTACATGTAACTTTGGCAGGGACAGTTGGGCATTCACTAATAAGTATATTAAAGCAAGCTAAATTATCAGAGGCGAGGGGACAAGGCTTCTTTGTAAGAGTATTCACTCCTGAGTCCTGACTGCTGACGTTGTGGAAGCTAGTAAGATGGATGCGGTTGGCCGGACAGTAAGAAGACCAGGATGGTCGTATTTGATCAGGAGACGGCACGAGTTCTTTAGGAAAGTATAGAATTAGGAAAGAGTCCACTTGTATAAGGAAAGGTCGAATAAGTCCAACCGTATTAGGAGAGGTCAAGGGTCTAAGCATCCACTATATAAGGATGTCATGTATCTAGGGTTGAGACAAGCAAGAACAATCAATCTAATACATTCATAGTTATTCTCTCTTCTCAACCTATGTCTACCCAATCACTCGTAGCCACGCCGTCTGGCTATCCAACATGGCTTTTGCTGAGGAGATGTCGCGACGGATACTCCGCGTCACGATTCAGCATGTTCTCTACCCTATCACCGAGAGTGCTTCATCTGGGCTTCAAATATGGTTCACACCATGATGCACCACGAGCTTTCAGGAGTTTACAAGGTCGCAACACATATGATGTCTGTTGTCAGCTTGGTATCGAGTTGCTTCCTTTATCGCCTAGCTCAGATGCAACCAAGTTAACGGTGATGATACAGCAAGCTACAGCAATGGTAGAGGCACCACAGCAAGGCGTGGAAGCAAAGGTTCAGCAGGAACCAGAGGCAGCGCAGACACGTGCGAGTATAGTGGCGGCAAGCGCATTCAGAGGAACAACGGACGGGCAACCAGGCGCAGCAGAGCCCTAGCGGCGGCAGTGGCTCAGCCATGAATAAAAACACCAGAGTCAAAAGCCAGAACAGAGGAGCTAGGTGCTGATGTAAGAACTGCGGCAGAATCCTCGGCAGTAGCAATGTTGATGCCAGATGGGAAAACATTATGTGCTGTGCAAAGGGCGAGTGTTGAAGGTGTCAATGTAATTGATCCGAGCTTTGCATGTTTGCTGGTGAGTTTGGTTCTATGTCCATATGTGCAATCAGGAAAAGATCGTTTGGTGCATGCAGTACTATCTGTCTATCTCTCATGTTGGAAAGAGATGTACAAGAATAATTCTGCATGCATGAGAACGAAATCAGATGGGATTCATTCTGGTTCCAGCTATTCCACTTTTCCTACAGGAAAAAAACTTCCGTAAACAGCAAATAGCTTCAGGTGGTTTGCATGGCGTCCACCAGATGAACGAGTCTGCAGGAATATCAAGTGTGTAGGCATGGTTGGTGAGTTTTGTTTCCAAACCGAAGCCAGTATGGAGATAAATTTGCGCATGATTCCAGAAGATACTTGTGGAGATAATAGAAGAACAGTTCTGCTCAAGCACCTAGCAGATCAGGAAGACCTAGAGATAGAATGGTGCTGCATGAGAGGACTGGGCAATAGCGCTAGCAAAACTGGGAGCTGGAATCACAGTATCACATCAATGTGGGGATATAGAGGACTTCAACCCTGGCCGCCACCCTGACCTAGAGGTAGTTATCCCGTTGTGGATCTAAGTTCACAACAGCTGACGTATCTGGTTTTAGTGTGATCCTGATGAACTCAACCTGACTGCAGGATTTAAGTCCACTAAAAAATTAAAGAATACCTGAAGAGCATGCAAGCTATTGGCAAATATCTTCCCAAAGACATCATCTCCCCTTCCAATTCGCAGTGGCTTCCCAAGCAATTCTATGGGGTCTTCAGCTGGTGCAACAGACGTACTGTTACTCTCTTCGTCATTGCTTGCATGGAAACTAAACCCAAGAATGTGAACTCTAGCACAACGTATGTCAAAACCAGACTGGTCATAGGAAAACCAGTACATGTTATCTGAGGCTGGCAAAGGAATGTAAGAGTTCTGATCAGCTGGCTCATAGCTCCATGATGTCTGAGAGAGAAAATTAAGGAGCTTTGGATCCTCATCAAAAGCACTGTCTCTGGTGAACCTGTTAGAGTACGTGATGGGCCTGGGCCCGTTAGTCTTAGGGTTTGCTTAGGGGTCAAGTAAGCCTTGCTTGGGAGTCAAGTAAACCTCTCTAGGAGATGTATCAATCTAATCAAGCAAGAATTAAGAAGGAAAACCCTTCCCTCTTGCCCGGCCGTCCACACGGCCGGCTCCCTCGCGCCCTCGCAGCCCTCTCTCTCCCGCTCAAACCCTAGCAACCATAACATCTGGTATCAGATTGCTCAGGTTCGACCATGTCTTCGGGTTTCCCCACCTCCACCGTCGGCACACCGGCGTCCACCACGGCAGCGCCGCCGATCCCCTCTGGGCCGGCCGCCTCCGTCGGCCTGGCGCCGTCCCCCGACCCGGCCGCCGTTCTCTCTCCGGCGGAGCTCACGACGGCTGTCCGCGATCTCACCACCGCCGTCCAAGAGATCTGCCTCTTCCTGGCCGGTCCCTACGGACCGGCGCCGGCCGCGCCATCAGTCGCCGCCTAGGGGCCGGCGCTGCTGCCGTGGCAGCCGCCGCACCAGGTGGCCTCCGCCGCGATCGCCGGGCCGCGGCAGCCGACGATGCTGCTGTCGTCGCTGCCACTCGACGCCAGACTGCTGCAGCCGCCGCCGGCCGCGCCATCAGTTGCCGCCTACGGGCCGGCGCTGCTGCCGTGGCAGCCGCCGCACCAGGCGGCCTCCGCCGCGATCGCCGGGCCGCGGCAGCCGACGCTGCTGCTGTCGTCGCCGCCACTCGACGCCAGGCTGCTGCAGCCGCCGCTGCCGCTGTCCATCTCCGGGCCGATCTATACGGCGGCCTGGGCGCCGCCGCACATCCAGTCGCCACCGGCGCCATCCCAACAGTACGGCGGGCCCTCCCGCCTCGCCGGTCCTTACGCCGGTCCCGACGGTGCGCCGTTCCACGGGGGGTCCTCCATGGTCACAGCACCGGCGCCGACCACGGCGCCGGTCATCACGTTCCAGCATGGGATGCCCTACGACGGGACTGCGACGACCTCGTTCCCAGCAGCGACACCACCGTCCCAGGGCGATCCCATCCAGCAGATCAAGTTCTCGCCGTCGCCGTCACCGCTTCCGGCTTGGATCGCTCCTCACCACGTGTCGGCGGCGGTGCGGCTGCAGGCTGCTGCGCGCGGCCTCCTAGCGCGTCGGCATGTGCGGGAGATGCGTGATTTGCAGCTGCAGCTCCTCCAAGTTGCGCTTCGCGGCGCAACGGACCTCGATCTCGTCCGCTGCGTCGGGGATCTTGGGCATGCGGTTTCCCCCAAGGGCGGCGGGCATGCTGTTTTTCCCGAGGCAGCGACCTCCAAGTCTGCGACATCGACAGTCAGCCGGCGGGGAGAAGACCTGGCGTCACCGACAGGAGCGCACCGCGAG
Organism: Poa pratensis; assembly: GCA_947311845.1. Classification (NCBI taxonomy): domain Eukaryota; kingdom Viridiplantae; phylum Streptophyta; class Magnoliopsida; order Poales; family Poaceae; genus Poa; species Poa pratensis. Next base: position 23,707,370 of record CAMZMU010000064.1, read on the forward strand.
GCACCACTGCTTTCCGCCGCCGGCCGACGCGAGGGCTCCTTTGGTCCCGATGGTGTCCATGGGATCCAGGGGGCTGCAAACGCAAAAGTTCGGCGCGCGGAGGATTCTCGCCTTATCGTTCGGAGTCAAAAATAAAGAGTCGGAGTCTAATTCGGGTTAGCTTATTTCAAGTCAATACAATAGGCCGAGATGTAAAAGGCTTGTTTTTTTTAGGCGTTAGGTTTGTGTGGAGTCGAGTCGTCGTTAGGTTGCAGCTCGAGGACGAGCTGCATGTCCAGGTGGGGTGTAGTGTTAGAGTACGTGATGGGCCTGGGCCCGTTAGTCTTAGGGTTTGCTTAGGGGTCAAGTAAGCCTTGCTTGGGAGTCAAGTAAACCTCTCTATATAAGGAGAGGAGATGTATCAATCTAATCAAGCAAGAATTAAGAAGGAAAACCCTTCCCTCTTGCCCGGTCGTCCACACGGCCGGCTCCCTCGCGCCCTCGCAGCCCTCTCTCCCGCTCAAACCCTAGCAACCATAACAGAACCAAAGAGTAAGGGTGAGCCTTTCACCTTCGGTTACCTATAAGAGATTTGATATAATTAAGCGTCAATAGACTAAAAATATCTTGAGAAAATAACAAGACGGCTGTAAACGACTTTGTGTTCTAGCCTATGCACGGGAAAAGGAAAATATTTGAAAATAAAACAATTAGTTCACAATTACCTCTTGCTACAGCTTACATTTAATACATTTTCCATTTGCTTCGTAAATGAAAGCATTAAATAATAGAGAGATCTTATTGTAATTATTAGGACATAAAATATGGTAAGCAACACTAGCAAAGGAGAATATGCATGCATATAATACAGACAAATTCTTGATTCAACGCAGAAAAATGAAACGTACCTCATCTACGCAATGGACATTACGATTATCAGCAGTGTAAATGACAACATCCTGAAAACAAGATTACTTCTCATTTAGTTTAAGAAATTATTCAATAGTTCTTAGTTGGTAGAAGATTATTATGCAAATCAACAATGATTATTCTTCTGAAAATAAATTCATGTACTGTGCAGGCTTACACCAGCAACTGGAACAACAGAGGAGGGTTCACTGTCCTGAAACTGCAAAATTCCGCCCCTGTAGTCCTTTCCATGACTGTTCAAGTAGCACACGGCCTTTTTATTGAAAAGATGATAATGGTCCGTTTCAAGCAATATTTGAATTCAGACGAGGGAAATAAAGTCAGCATGAGAAAGATCACATATAAAAGATGTGAAAATGCAAGTAGTCACTGTAGGCAAAAATTTAAAAGTCGTAATCATAGTAGAACTAAGAAAACATCTCCATACTACAGATTGCTTAATCACAAGGACAATACAACACTGATCCAACTTTCAGTGCATGTTGTTTTTTTAAGAAACACATAGCTTCATGGCGATCATTTCTTACAGTGTGCATGAAACGATGCAAGTATGTGCAGCAGTCTAGTAATTTCAAGCAGCATATATGATGGCATGTTGCTTATTAACTTATTAAGAAGCACATAGTTTCATGGCGATCATTTCTTACAGTGCACGTGAAATCATGCAAGTATTTGCATCAGTATAGCAATTTCAAGCAGCATATATGATGGCATGTTGTGTTCGTGTATAGTGCCCCGACAAGTAAGCGAAACTGGGAACTAAATCCTCTAACCAAAATGATAGTAAAGCATTAAGTGATATCACTGTCTCAGAGAATAAATACTCGACATACAAAGGGGAAGATAAACCATGCTAACTGGCCGAATTCCCGTAAACAGTATGGTCCTCACCGTGAAGGCTCTTTGCCTAAGATAAGGTTTATTGTCATCACTGTGCCATCCAATAGAAGCACCCTTGCACCAACTGCATAGCCAATAGACAGCTTTTGAATAAGGAATCATTATAGAGTGAAGTTATGTCAGGTCTCCTACAGGAGATACCTGCAAGGTTTAGGCGTACTATTAATAAAGGTGACAGTACTTTTGAAAACATAAAGTGGATCCGTATGCAGTTGCTGGAGTTAACTCATAAGTGATATGTGGGTGATTAAGCAGAGAGAATACAGCCACATCACTAAGCATCGATGCGAATTTGATCTACTACAATGAAAGCTTCTCTTTGTAGTTGTAGGTGCTTAGGTGACTGAGTGCAAATTAAATTGGTACGCATAACCATCAGTTAAAATTGCTGCCTAATCAAGGACCCATGCTATGCTACAGAATAACCAAATTGCTATCTTACGAGGCAAGAAAGATGCTCTTGCTCGTGTTCAAAGTTTACACAAACAAAATTACAAGAAATATAATACAAACTGCTGAAATTCATTGGGTAAAATTTAATTTCATAATTCCTTGAAAACAATAATTGAAGTGTGGTCTTGCGATACTTTGAGGATTCAAAAGATCTACTCTAACTAAAACGCCCAAGTAAACATGCCTATGTGAAACTAGACTGAATGGCGTGAGAGAGGTGATGCGATAGTTTCAGCACCTGACGAGTCCGGTGAACTCGACGAAGAGTTCGAAGTGGCAGGAGAAGAAGGACTCGACGGCGTCGCGGAGCCGCTCGCGGATGGGGACGAAGGGGAGTAGCAGGTGGCCGCAGCCGGTGGCGGCCAGGTGCGGCAGCGACGTAGACACCACCGACGGGCGGTACCCCGCCGTCCCGCAGCTCCGGTGCACGAACTCCAGCTCCTGGCCACGGCACCGTGTCAGACGATGGATTCGGATCGCACCAGGCTAGAGTTAGGGTTTTGGGAAGAGAAGGTTAGGAGAGTTTAGGGAGTGTGTGATGTACCTTGCAGGTCTCTGGGGAGAGGAATCCCGGGATGAGGAGGCGGACGGGTTCCTCGGTGGCGCTCGTCGGCGGCGAAGTGGCGGTGGTGCTGGTGGCCATGGTCAGGAAGAGACTTCAGAGTTCAGACTTGGTGGTGTGGAGCCGGCAGATTGGTGGGGCCCTGCGGTAGAGGGACTTTCAATTCGCTTTGACTTTTGACTATGATTTTTTTTCGCATGTCACACTATGCTGAGTACTCTACGCTGTAGACGAAATGCCAGCTGGCAGCTGCTGCCACTATGTTGTTCAGGTCAGGTCGTTCGTGTTTCATATCGCAAAGCCGAGATCTTTATACGAGAGCTGTTTTTTTAGGAGATTATACGAGAGCTGATTGCAATCTGCAAATGCTTGGACAAAGAAAAAACAAACTTGATGTGGAAATGTGGCGAACAGGATTCCTGTATGAAAACGTCCTAAACGCTTGGAAGAAACAATTCAAGAAATCTTCCTTTCAGATTTCTACGTAGTACTGTACCGAACTAAGAACTTTGGACAAATAGGAAGCAAACTAAAACCTCATGTGTGTCATCTCTTCGTGCCTAAAATTCGTGTGTGTTTTATGGAACATTCAAACAACACTTTCAGGGTTATTTAGGATACATGACATCTCAATTCCTCTATTGTTTCAACGCTTTGTGTTTCTACATTCCAGAGGAAATTGCCATTAATCGCTGGATTATGGATCAAACAAAGTTGTTGATAATTCATCATTCTACCCTCGACACCGGAGAGAACATAGCTAGCACTTTAATAATAATACTGCGAAAGTAAAGCCTTATCCCCTCCCCGAGTACTGTTTGAGAGAGGCGACTCGAAGGCGTCCTCTGCTCCCGTTCCTCGCCGGCGAATCCGCCGCTCCCCTTTGCCTCTGGCCGCCGTTTCGGCGCCGTGAGGTGGAGGGGAGCTCTGGGTTCTCGTCGTTCGTGTAGATAGTTAGGTTTAGTCTAGGTTTATGTGGCCTGGCCGCGGCATCGAAGACGGTGACGATGGCGTCGGCGTGGTGGGCCGTGTCCTTCCCCTCCTTTCCCCGTTCCGGCCTCGTTGCCTGTAACGTCCCAAAATTTTGGAACCAAGAAAAACTTAATTGTCCGAGACCCAAAATTTAGGGGCAACAAAAACTTTTTTTTGAAATGTCTTGTTACTAGATGTGATTTACTCATGTTTGTTTGGTTTGTCATGTTGTGGTATGTGTTTGTGTCATGACCTCTCTAAATATCAAGCTTGGAACTCAACCTGGTTATGATATGACCTTTGTGATCAATGTTTTGACAAGTAAAAATGGTCCATATATCTTCTCCTCTCATAATTTTAACAAACTCCATTTACCCTGATGTTTTGATTTTCAGCAACTCTTATTTCAAAACTCTTAATTTATTTAAATCTTTGGAAAATATCTTCAAGAAATGTTTTAACCCTCTATCTCCAAAAACCTTGTCATGATCATGTTTGCCACCACCTCACAAAGTATATATTTGTTTAATCTTCAAGTTTGGTTATTTGTTCAATTGCTTGTTTGTTTGAAACTCTCTTATTATGATTAAATTATGTGACTTGAAAATGAGTAAGTGATTTATTGAGTCAACATTATGTTTATGCTTGGATTGTGTGAGCTTATTGTTTTGCTTGAACTTATTGGCGTGGTGGTATACTTTGATAGTAACACAAATACAAATTTAGCATGTTTAAATCAAATTTAATGATCTTTATGCTTATTAAACTTAGCAAAACTAGGGCATCATGTTAAGCAAACCATAAGTTGTTTTTGTCATGCAAATCAACCAAGTGGGTCTTTGTCACATATGTTTTCAAAACCTGTTTTTGGTTTGCTGTTAACACCTTGTTTAACCACTTTATCATCTAGAGTTAGGAGGCTAGTCAATTCAGTGACCATTTGGTCATTTCTCCTTTATTTCAAATATTTCAAAATGTTTTATTTGTCTTTTAGGCTTGAAAACTTTTTGTTTCTTCACCATTAGATCACCCCACTCATGTTCTTGCCTAGCTTTGTGTGATGACCACTTTTTAGGCTTGTTTGTTTTAGGAAAAATTAAAATCAGAAAAAGAATAAAAGAAGTAAACCTAAGTGGTTTTTGACCTAAACCCTAAACCAACTCGAAATCCAACCCCTCTCCTCACTCCAGCAGTCACCCCTCTCACCCCTCTGCCCAGTGTGTCCATCCTAGTCAGCTCTGGCCCACATGTCATCCCCAATCCACCCCTCTCCTCCACTCTTCTCTCTTCTTTACCCAAACCGGCCAATGAAGCCTCACTCCCTCACTCCCCACTAGCCAAGACCACGTCTCCCGACCAGCACACACCTGCCCACTCCCCCACCGCCCAAGCAAACCAATGAACTCACCCCACGCCTTCCCCATTGCTCTCCTGATCCGAAAACCCTAGATCGGGTGAGGTTGTTCTAAAACTCGACCCCGAGCTTCTCTGCCCTCCATTTCTCTCCCAAAGCAAGCACAACCGCCATCCCTCCCCACCCCAGACGCCCCGCTCAAGCTCACGCTCTCTGCCGCCCAGGAGCCGAGGTTTTCGTCACGGCCACCGCCGGCGTCGAGCAGCTTTTGCCGGCGATTCTCTCCCTCGTTCTCCGCCATTTTTGGCCCACAACACTCCCTCCAGCAGTAGCTAACTCCCCCCCCCTCTCTCTCTCTTTTGCCCAGAACCGTCGTGGACGCCGCGCCCGTCCTTGACCCGTGGAGCTCGAGCTCAGCGTCACCATGGATTCCGGCCATCTTCGCTGACGCAGCCCGTGCCCGCACCTCTCCCTCAACCTTCTCCGCCGTCCGCAACCCTCCAAAGCCGCATGCACCAGCCCTAGGTGAGCTCCCCACCGTCGCCATTCTTCCCCCGCTTCTGGTTCTTCTGCGCGCGCGTCGCGTCGAAGACGACAAAGGAGAGTCGTAGATCCGGCGATCTACGGCCCTGTTTGAACCCAGCCCGGCGCCGGCCATTTTTCGCGCGCGCCACGCAGCTCAAGCAGTTGGGCCAGCCTGGCTCGCGTGTGGCCCAGATCCGCGCTGACCACGCCCAGATCTGGCCCAACCTCGGCCCGTGGACGTTTTTTTTTATTTCCAGATTTTAATCTTTTCCAGTTTTGGTTATTTTTAGGTGTTTAGTTTAATTCTTTGTGCTAGATCTGTTTGTGCGTGTTGTTGAGGAGTATTTTTTTTAGATGCTCTGGTGTTTTCCTAAACTTGCAGAACTAGTTTTGTCCAAAAATAATTTTTATTTTGTGATGTACACAATAGTTGGTGAAATGCTTGTTTTCCTTTAAAACTTGAATAAATGAAGCTAGGAGTATCCAATTGGAGTAAATCCAATTTCTTCAGAAAGCTAAAATTCATATCTTTGCTTAGGATTTAACCTTGCTTGCAGAAGGTTCCTAAAACTGAAGTGGTAGTCTTTTTGGTTTTAAGACCAGTAGCATTTGTAGGATTTTTAATTTCTAGTTGGTGATAGATTTTGATGCAAATCCAATTTTCCTAGCTTGGTATGACTTCTAGCAGTACTGTGGTAGAAGGATTTATTTTTAGGAGCTGTATTCCAGGACTGGTGAATTTTTCTCCAAAACAGCAAGTTTTCCACTATTAAAAATCTTTTGTTAATTCCCTGTTTTAATTGAAATGTTTTGTGAAATATGTTTAGTCAATCCCAAATCCAGAACCTTGAGTCACCTTGTGCTAACCTAGTTCAAAACAATCTAAAAGACTTGTAATGTCTCTCACTACTCTCTTTTAGCTTGATCCTAGTTTCTAGTGTTCACGCTTATTTGTTTTATGCCTTGTTTATGTTTAGGATTGCTTTAGGATTCTTTTATCCTGATGTTGTTTGTGTTTGAAATGCTTGCTGCTTGGTTTTGTTACTTTAGATTGTTGTCAACACGCTCCTTTGCAGTAACGTTTGCGGTGTTCTATTAAATAACCCCATGCACCTTTTTAGCTCTTAATCAACAACTTGTGTGAGCAGTGGTGTGAACCTTTGTTGGTTGGTTAACTACTTAATAGTATATGTTCCTAGAGTTAGTAACATGCTTGCAAGTGAGTGTGCTTAATTGCTAGTGTTAATGATTAAATATTAAGATACTTTTGTCTGAAGTATTTCCTTAACTATTAAGATACTTTTGTCTGAAGTATTTCCTTAAATATTAGGATACTTTTGTCTGAATATTTCCTGAACTATGGTAGCAGCCCTTGTTAAATGACCTAATCACCCTAAGGGGAGTTTTGCTTTAGGGTTTAGTTAGAACTACCTATTTAACTTTAGGGTTGTTGTGTATACTTTCTTAGGTGTGTTTGATGTTTGTCTTATCTTTATGGACTTGTTGCTTGTTGTTGTATAACTAAGTGAATTGCTTGCTTTTGATTGTTAGCTTAGTGTCTTGTGCAATGCTTGTTGTTTGTTATGTCCTTGTGGCATTGTCTTGTATTTTGAGTGTTGTTCCTTTTCCTGTTTACGACGTTAGATACGATCGGGAAGAAACTGGAAGTGAGAAGTGAACCTGAGGGACATCAAGATCAAGACCAAGGACATATTACCAAGCCAGGCAAGCCACCTCACCACCCTACTGAAATCCTATTATTTGTACAAAGCATGTTTTGTTTTCAAAATAAAATAATGCATGTTTTATTTCTTCTGTGGCACTTTGCCACCCCAAAACTATCTTACAAAATATTGTTTGGCCAAGGATATATCTACTAGTGTATAATATGTTTTATAAAACAGAAGTTGGACGTGTGAAAGCTGAGAGTGTGTAGGACCAGCGGGGGTTGTCTTCACATCCCCAAGCTTATGGTCTTCACCATCCTTGGATAGCTCTTGGTGCATCTCCTCCAATCCCTGTGAAAAAACTTCAAAACACCGTTTCTCCCATCTCTTTTCTGTGGGGTGCATTAATAGTGATAAACAAATAGGTTCCTTGCTGCATATAATCCTTGAACAAAAATTCATATGAATGTCCAGAAAGTGTATAATGTTGTATGCCTACTCATAAACTCAATTGGATCAAAAAGATTCAACTTAAAAGCTCAAAGCATGCATCAAACAAAATGGGACAGAATCTGTCCAGAAAAACAGCAGCAGCAAAACGTATTTTTCTACCCTACCAAACTTTCTCGAAAAATTCCGAAAAAATTCATGCATACAGAGGATGAAAAGTTGCAACTACAGTTCAAATATGAGCTCATTCGGAGTTACAGAATAAGAATTAAAAATCATACCGTGCACTGACTCGTGCAGGAATAAAATCTCCGAACGCTATAAGCAACTTTTTCAAACCAAAAAGGGTAAAACTTGGCACTTTATTGAAAACTCCAGAACCTAAACTAAAAAAAAGTCTCTTGTACAGCAAGAGGACACAAAGAAAATCACACATAAAAATAACCGGGTTGCCTCCCGCAAAGCGCTTTCTTTATAGCCATATAGCTAGGCTTCTTACTTGTTGTTTTATTGTGGACGAAGCTCATGAGGGAGCTTGAACTTTGGTGGTTCCCTCTTCCTTGGAAAGTGTTCCATGCACTTCTTGTGTGGAAACTGAAACTTTACATTCCCTTCCTTTGAATCAATGATAGCACCTGTGGTACGAAGAAAAGGTCTTCCAAGAATAATAGGACTAGAGGTTTTACTCCCCATGTCCATGATTAGAAAATCCACAGGCACAAAAGTCATATGTAACTCTACCATAACATCACTTACTTTTCCCAAAGCATGTTTAATAGAGTCATCAGCAAGTGCTAGTTCAATAGAGCATTTTTCAAGATTTTTCAATTCAAGCACTTCATATAGTTCTTTAGATAAAACAGAGACACTAGATCCTAGATCAAGTATGGCATGGTGTGTCTCTTTTCCAATAGTTACTAGTACCTTAGGTATCCACATATCCCCAAGCTTAGGTGGTATCATAGCCTCTTGGTTGTACCTAGCAATCTTTTCTTTCAAGACATGATTAGCAATATAAGAACCAAAACCTGCTTGGTTAGTGTTGATGGAAGGATCACTTGCAAATTTTTGTAAGATAGATATTAATTCATGCAAGCTACAATTTTCTAAGTCAAGCAAAGGATCCTTGACTTCATTAAGCATTTTAACTTCCTCAACTTTCTTTTCCCTATTGTATAGGTTGAATATTTCATAACGGTCATCAAAGACATCTTCAGGTACTTGGGCTTTTTCTAAACTTTCTTTAATTTTCACTTCCAAAAGCAAGCCATCAAGTAGAATGTAAGCATCAGCAATAGTAACATTTATGAAAGAACCCTTACATTCCTTATCCAAAAAGAGTTTAGAGGTTTCAGACAATCCTCTATAAAATATATGCATGAGCATCCAATCTCTCATGCCATGTTCCATTCCATAAGCTATACCTCTAAACCTTTCCCATGCTTTTACCATAGGTTCATCCTCTTTTTGTTTAAAGGTGATAACTATTTGTCTAATATTGTAAACCATTTCTGAAAAACAAAACCTTTCAATGAATGAAGCTTTTAGGTTAAACCAATTGCTAAAATTTTAGGTGGCCATTTTAATATCCAATCTAAAGCTTTTCCAGCTAAGGAATAAGGAAAAAGCTTTACTTTGATCACATTAGCATTGGCATGAGTCAAGTTTAACACTTTGCATCTTTCATTAAATTTGTTAAGATGGAGTAGAGCATTTTCTTTCGGTTTCCCAGAAAAACGGTGTTCATAAATCATTTTAGTGACATTAGGATCTACTCAAATTCTCCAACTGGAATATTCATATCTTGAGGAAAGTTCCTAACACTAAATGGCCAAAAGGTTCTTTTTTCCATTATAGCAAGTTTTTTTTGGTATTTTTAATTTTTTATGCAAAACTGAAATAAATATGATATGATATGCAATGACACTAACAAAACAAATAAATTGCTTTGTAAGTAAAGATGGATAAGATGGTGCTCACGTAGGTGCAACCTCCCCAAGCTTAGGTGTTAGCACAAGTTGGTGACGTTGACTTTGTTGTGAGATGAATGCGATGATGCACACCCTTGGATAAATCTCTCAGCTACGATTCCCCGGCAACGGCGCCAGAAAACGTCTTGATGGTCCCGAAGAGCAAGGCTTTGATACCTGCAAAAGTAAACGGGATTAGGTTGAGACTCCAAGTGCAGAGTGTATAGTAAGTGGAAGACAGTTTTCCCCACGAGGGGTGACTCGAGGGTTTAATATCGAACTCTCGGGGAATCTGAAGTGGTAGATTTATCTTCTTATCCTTCTTTTGGTTACCTACAAAACAAGGTTAGATGTTTTGGTCCTCAACCTCACCTGTGGTTGTCAAGCACAAGGTGTAAGAATGATATCAGGATAGTTATGCAATGCAAACAAGAAATAAATATGCAATGATGGTGGATGCAATGATAAATGATATTTTTGGGTTTTTGAATGATGTATGCAAGATGAAAAGTATTTTTGTATTTTCGGATTTAATGATGGCTGAAAATAGAAAAGTGGTATATGGTGTTGGAAAGGTGTTTCTTATGATTAAAAATGGACTGGGGTTCATGGTTTCACAAATGCACTCTCTCTTTATAAAGTGGTAGACAATGGAACACACACAGTTAACATATGAGATTGCAACACAGGGTTTGATAACAAGTTACTTAGATATATGGGCATCACGTCCTAACATAGAGATCTTTTGGTTATTAACCTCTCTTATACTCCACCAAGATGCGAACTAAATCATAACACCTCAGTAATTAAGATAACTCAGAGTATAGCATTAAGTATCATGACATGAAGTGAAAATAAGAACATGCTAGATCTAGTCATGGAGTAGTGGCAATGGTCACGCCCACATCCCCGGTAGCATGGTATTTTAGTTTATCCCTAGTGAGGTAACAAAGTAAGGTAAAGATACCAAAGTGGATCGCAGAACTTTCTCTCACGTTCACTGCACTAGCCACCCCCCGTTACTCCAACTAATGCACACGTTCCCCCACACACGCTCTCATAAACATGCTTGATCAAAACAAGTAGACAAGAACGGGGTACATAATATGCATCTATACTCATAACTGAAACAAACATTGCAATCTCAAACATATATTAACTCATAAAGATCCACCACAAAGGTATTACAACGGTGACCGTAATCATGTTCAGCAGCTCATACGGTGCTAATTAGTGAAGCTCAAGAGAGGAGAGATACATAAGTTACTTCCACAAACCCATAGTCCAGAGGTGGACTACTCCCTCTTCATCATGGAGACGGTGGAGAAGTCGATGGAGAAGATGGAGACCACGCCGGCAGCGCCCCGCCGGAGTTTTCCCCCTCCAATCTGCAGCTCCTGATCTCCGTTTCGGTGTTTCTGTGTTTGTGCGGCGCTCCTTCCAGAGAACGTCGGGGACCTTTTTTATAGGCGTTTTTAGGTCAAGACGATGTCGGTGGAGAAGATCGAAGGCAACGGAGCCACGAGGCCCAAATGGGTGGGTCCCACGCGGCTACAGTACCTGGCCGCGTGGGCCCCCTCGTTTGGCCCTCGAGCCTCCGTTTGCTCGCTTCCTTCGCCCACAGGTCTTCTTCCTTCCAAATATTGACGCCCGTAAATTTCCAGGTGATTTCGTTGACGTTTGGGTCCCTGAAACATTAAAATAAGAAAACGGGGTTTTCTGCCTGTGCAGGGTTAATTCCATAAAAATAGGAAATAAATGAATATTCCAAAAATCATTATAAAACATTGATATAACCCTTATATGATGCAAATATGATTGGAATATAAGCAATTAAAGTGCAAAGTTCATGTATGCATTTTACATGCATCAAGATGTTTTTGGAAAAAAAAGTACTGCCCTATCGGCCGCCCGAACAATTAACCCGTGCACCACCTTACCCCAAATGGGACGGGCTTAGCCGGAAACTTGTTTATCTTAGTATGGAGCGCCTCAAATTGCTTAGGAGAGCGGGGTTCTCTGAACCAAGTTATCAAAATGCGGTTTTCCAGTTCGAGTCTGGTTCACTGCTGGTTGCAAACAGTGGGCCTCCTGTCATGGCGTAGTGTTTGCTTGGAGAGACCGGATCGATACGATGGCCATCTTCACTGGGTGCCAGGGAGATTCAGTCCCACTGAAGAGGAGGCTCTGTACTAGGGTCGACATAGTGAAAAGTTTTGATCAGGTTATCCGGACCCCCGCATACTGTCGTATGACGGGCCGTGGCAGACATGGCGGAATGACCGTTTGATGTGGGGAAAGTGCACCACCTCTGCAGAGTGTAAATCTATTCGAATAGCCGAGTCCTCGGTCATGGACGGTTGGAAAGGCCACCGATCTAGGCGTATGGGCAATTTTATGTTTTCAAAGGAAAGATGGTTTCTCGAGGAAAATAAGGAGGCATCAAGGAGGTACCTGGGAGGTACGAAATTGGGAGAAGATGGTTGGTCTTGGGGAGACAATCAGTCAGATCTCAGGGAAAGAAAAAGGGGTACCCCCATCCTAGTGTTTTTGAAAAGTTTTATAAAAGTGTTTTCAAAACGTGGAAATAGTACATGCTATTTCTACAAGAGAGAATTGTATCTCTAAATGTTTTCTTCAACAAAGATATAGAGATGTCGTAGCTCCATGTCTAAAAGCATCGTTTTGCGAAAACTAAGCCCTTTAGTCGTATATAGCAGCTACCCCAGTTTTCGAAAACGTTTTTATTGCATTTACCATGAAAACTTAAGCCTTGAGATGGTTTTGCGAGTACGTAAATGTACTCATATGGCTGTGTCCCTGGATATTCAAACGTCCAGATTACAACGAGGAGATGAACGACGAGGAGGAGGAGTACGCCAACGACTACGCCAACTGAGTGTCACCGGTCAACTGCGTTGTGGGAATGCGTCTGGTTGTGACGAGGGTCGACGCTAGCCGAAAGCTTCCGCTATATCGTAGTTAATTCCGTCATGTGTGACGATGATTGCAGGCTTGGTCGTGTGACCATCTTTTATGTAAGTCTTGTACTATTCGAGATGGATGATGTAACTTTGTATACCATGTTGGTTATGTGATCGCGATGCACTGATCATTGGGATCGTGATCTGTTTACATAACGTGGGCACCTCGGACTGGTAGTCTGAGGGGTCCTCACATTGCCGGGAGGCAGTGAAGGTTCGTCGGGTGCTCTCCTCCTTCTTCGTTTTTCCAGCCGGCCGTGGTGGCGAGGTGAGAAGTTGGTGGGAGTTGGCGTCCCGGTTTTGGTGGTGGTGCTTGAGGTTGTCTTCCTTGTTGGTTTTGCTCTGGCCGGCCAAGGTGGCGAGGGGAGCAGCCTGCTGGAAGTTGCTGGGCGATGCTGGTGGTGGATCTGGGCGGCGCCGAGCCGGCGGGAAGCTGGGTGGTTCGGGGGAGCTGGCGCTGTGGCCGTGCGTGTTCAACGGCTTCGGTTCCGTCGCGGGGCGGCGGACGGCTCAAGCGGTCTTCTACAAAGCGTGGAGGTGTCTTCTCCCCTTCGGCATGCAGTACGGCGGCTCGGGCGAGGCCTAGGTGCTCCGGCGAGCGGCGCGCGGATCCGATCGTGGTTCTTCTCGGTGGCTTGGGGGGCTCCCTGCAAATTCCTGGGTCCTTTTGTATTTTTCTTTTCTTCTGTGGACCTGTTTGTAATTTGCTCGAGCTGCCTTAATATATGTGGTCGGATCTTTTTTCAAAAAAAAAAACATAGCTAGCACTCATGGATATCTAGGAAGCAGAACTAGAGCAGAGGATTGACAACCTGCCCGTAAAAAAATCACAATGCCGCTCCGGTCCTCCCTGACGAGGAATAGGAATGGGTGATTGGTGGCTCTAGGTTGACGAGGGAATATCTCCCCGGCAATAGTGCCAGAAACAATGCTTGTACGTCACACGTCAGTTGGGAACCCCAAGAGGAAGGTATGATGAGTGCAGCAGTAAGTTTTCCCTCAGTATGAAACCAAGGTTTAATCGAACCAGTAGGAAAAAGAGGTTTGCTTCGAAGGTGTTGGTGAAGGAGTGTAGTGCGGCCCAACACCAGGGATTCCGGTGCCAACGTGGAACCTGCACAACACAACCAAATTACTTTGTCCCAACTTAACAGTGAGGTTGTCAATCTTACCGGCTTGCTGAAAACAAAGGGTTAAACGTATCGAATGGAAAATGATGTTTGTTTGCATAGAACAGTAGAGAACAAAGATTGCAGTAGATTGTATTTCAGATGTAAAAGAATGGACCGGGGTCCACAGTTCACTAGTGCTGTCTCTCCAATAAGATAACTAACATGCTGGGTAAACAAATTACAGCTGGGCAATTGACAATTGATAAGTGCATATAACATGCATGTGTGAGCTGTGGTATCTACTATGAGATTCATTTGGGCATTACAACAAAGTATATAGACCGCTATCCAGCATGCATCTATGCCTAAATAGTCCACCTTCCGATTAACATCTGTATCCCTTCCAGTATTAAGTTGTAAGCAACAGACAATTGCATTATGTAATGTGCGTAGTGTAAACAATACATTCATCCTTGAATAAAGCATTGCTATTTTACCCCTAGTGGCAACAACACATCTACAACCTTAGAACTTGCTGTCACTATCCTAGGTTAAATAGAGGTTGAACCCAACTATCATGCATAAATACCCCCTCTTGGAGTTACAAGTATTCACGTGGCCAAGGCTTCAACAAGTAACGGAGAGCATGCAAGATCACAAATGACACAGACATGATAATATAATATTCAGCTCCACATAGGTATCAATATAAGTCAGATCCCAGCAAACACAACATGTAGCATTACAATAAGATGATCTTGATCATGATAGGCAGCTCATAAGATCTAAACATGATGGCACAAGTGGAGAAGACAACCATCTAGCTACTGCTATGGACCCATAGTCCAAGGATGAACTACTCACGCATCACTCCGGAGGCGGGCATGGCGATGTAGAGCCCTCCGGTGATGATTCCCCTCTCCGGCAGGGTGCCGGGAAGAGCTTCAGAAACCCCCCGAGTTAGGGTTGACGATGGCGGCGGCAGCGAATATGTTCTGGATGAAAGGCTCGGTGTTTTAGGGTTTTCGCGTCTCGGGGAATAAATAGGCGAAGGGGCGATGTCGGCGGACCCCCGAGGGGCCCAAACCACAGGCAGGCGCGGCTGGGCCCACTGCCGCGCCACCTGGTGGTTTGGCCACCTCGTGGCTCTCCTTCGTCTCTCCTTCGGACTCCGTGTACGTGCTGGAAAAATGGGGACCTGGCCTTTTGTTTCGTGCAATTCCGAGAATATTTCCAGAAGTAACTTTCTGAAACCAAAAACAGCATAAAACAGGGAACTGGCACTGTGGCATCTTGTTAATAGGTTAGTCCCAGAAAATGCATAAAAGTGATACGAGGTGTATATAAAACATGTAGCAAATGGTATAATATAAGCATGGAACAGCAGAAATTATGTATACGTTGGAGACGTATCAGTGATCCGCCACGAAGTCAATAAGTTCAGGCTCCTCCCCCTGGATGCAGCAGCCCCCATTCATGTCAGCTTCGGTGGACGCAGCGGCCATGGTTCCATCCTCGCTAACCTCAACAATGCACTGATGAAGCACGTTGCCCACCGCAAGACTCTCCGGGCAGTCGACCATCTCCGCGAAGTCATGTGAAGACCAGAACGGCTGTTTCAGCCCCAGATCCTTCAGAAGGCTCGAAGCCTCTATCTTGAACGACGCCTTGAACTTGGGGATCCTCAAGTGCCCCACCTCGACCGCCTGCTGTGCAGGGGCGCAACGGTCCAGGAACCCGGCCGTGTCGGAGCCGAGCTCGCGGACCAGGGCCTGTAGGCCGTCGCGCTCGTCGGGGAGATAGACGTGCATGCTGAACTGGTGGTTGCCGCTGCACTGGTAGGGCAGCTGCAGGACTTTGAAGCCGGGATGGCGGCTGATGCGCTGGCTGTTTTTGCTCGTCATGAACGGCACCGCACGCTGCTGGCGTCGGCCAGGAAGAAGTCGCCGTCCTCGGTGTCTTGGGGATCGATGGAGTCCAGCCAGGTGCCGCTCAGGTAGAGCGCATTACCGACGACAAGGACTGTGTCGCTGTTGAGGTGGCCGTCGGGCATGAGGTCTCTGATGAGGCCGTCCGTCTTGTCCTCGAACCACCGGTTGATCTCGACTCTCGCCTCGTCAGCCTTTCATTTTGAACATGTAAATCAAAGAATGCAGATTTGAGGTGATCCAATCTAGCTAGTAGAATGTTGAAAGAAATGTCAATACTCCCTAGATCATTAGTTACCTTTTCTTGGAAAGGCATGGCTCGAGCCGCGGCCTTGTACTGGGAGGCGACCATTACTAACTATATAAAAGCTGGCCGAAATCGCGAGCTGTGAGCGATCCGGCTACTGGTCATCACTGTTCCTGTGAACAGTTCTGAACAGTGACGCGATCCGTGCCATCGTTCGGTGATCAGACGGTCCACGCGCATATACATGACGCTTTTTCAAAAAAGCCCCTCACAAATACAGCGCATGCTCCACAGTTCACGATTTCCCCAAGAAATGGACCTATTCGCAAATTGTAGAAACCTCAGGGACCTCCCTGCAAACAACCACACAACTCCCCCTCTCTCTGCTTCTATCTCGCGCGCGGCCGGAGATCACCGGCGCCGCCGACGCGCCTCGCCGCTGCTCTAGCCCTCCTCCCTCAGATCTACGAACACGGCGGGCTCTGCCGTTGTCGTCTCTCCCTCCTCGCCGCAGATCGCGTGCCGGAGCGCCGCGGCGTCGCCAGTATCGACGCCGGCGTGCCCGCAGGTCGCCGCCGCATCCGCACGACGCAGCCGCCGCTCCGGCGACCCAAAAGCGGCGGCGCCGCCAGATGCGGGTAGCCCGCGTCGAGGCGCGACCGACGCGCCCACTCCCGCGTCCTGCCTCGCCGTGAATCGACGCCGGCGAGGTCGTCGCCGCCGCGGCAGCTCCGCCCGTCGGTGACGTCACGCCGACGTCACGGTGGGCTGGGCTGGCAAGATGGGCTGCCTGTTGGGCCGGGCTAGCTGCTTAGCGGCTGGCCTCGGGCCTTTTTTTTTCCTCTCTGTTTTTTTTATTTTCCAAAACTTTTGTAAGATTTCAAATACATCTCCAAATCAATTTACCCAAATTTCAAAAAAAAATGTAAAAATTGAAATATTCACTCCAAATACTTTGGGACCTTTTCCAAATTAATTCCAATCTTAAACTTTTTAACACAATACATTGTAAACTTCTCTCACAAATAAATATAATTGAACCAAAAAAAACAAAATTTGAAATAACGCATGCTTTACATATTTTACAACACTTTATAGATACTGTTTTAGTGCATTTAAACAACTTTCAAAAACTACTAAATGCTGCAAAAACAGTAACTTTAACTGTATCTCCAAATTTGAATATTTCAACCATTCAACTGCCTTCCAAAACTGATCATTTTACAAACGTAAAGAAAGCAGCAAAATTGAAAAACTTCCCAACTTGAACAAATTTCAAAATCTAAACAATTTTTATCCCTAAGCTTTCTTTGCATTCTACTAATTTCCAAGATTGCACAAATTTAAAATGTGAAATTTCTAACTTTCAATTTTACCACGCATGCACGGTACATACATTGGAATATTTTAAATATTTAAATCCATTTCTAATTTAACCATTTTACAAACTAAAAAAAAATCTGAACAACTTCTCAATTTGAACAACCTTCCAAACCTGAACAATTTTTAGACATAAACTCCCTTCGCATTTCAATATTTTCGAAATCTTCACTACTTTTAAATGTCGCTTTTTTTTATTTTAATTTCACCAAACAGGCGCACCAATTTATTAATTACAATAGTGCGAGACATACATACAACATGCACAAAAAGAAAAAACATTCACGAATAATTTCCTTGCAAGTTAGAAAATATAATTAAATAATTGACATATTCAATAAAATCTTCATTCTTATGAATCACAATAATGCATATTATGCACACGAAAAAAAACACAAAAAATATTTCCCCAAATAATTCTTTCTCTCCAAAATATTCCATTTCTTCCTAAATTGAACATAGATTTCAAAAAAATCAGAACAATTAAATTTATTAAACTTATTAACTACAACAATGCAAATCATAGATACAAAATGCAAAAAAAAACCCGAATAGTTCTTTCGAATTCTTCATCTCACATTCTAATGGCTCGCATCTATTTTGTTCATATTATAAGTATCCATCTATATTTTTACTTATGGTACCACCGCCATAACTTGAACCATATTATGTCAATTTTGTTATCAGATGCCAAAAGTACAATGCATTACACCAAAACCTCCAAAACCTACTTACAATATACATTGTCCCACTAAAATAAGAAAACAAATCATACATAATATTTTTCATGAAGCTAGATTATAAGAATTTTAAGGGCAAAAAACCCATATTTGAGCATTCCAACTCAAATTACAAATTTGAGCATTTAAAATTTTTGTATGACTTCCAAACCTAATCATTTGATAAACACTAAAAGAATTTAAGTTTAAATATATTCTAAATTGTAAAAAAATACATTTGATCACAAACATCACAAAAAATAAATGATTTTACAAACGTAAAGAAACCAGCAAAATTGAAAAACTTCCCAACTTGAACAAATTTCGAAATTTAAAAAAAATTTATCCCTAAGCTTTCTTTGCATTCTACTAATTTCCAAGATTGCACAAATTTAAAATGTGAAATTTCCAACTTTCAATTTTACCACGCATGCACGGTACATACATTGGAATATTTTAAATATTTAAATCCATTTCTAATTTAACCATTTTACAAACTAAAAAAAAATCTGAACAACTTCTCAATTTGAACAACCTTCTAAACCTGAACAATTTTAAGACATAAACTCCCTTCGCATTTCAATATTTTCGAAATCTTCACTACTTTTAAATGTCGCTTTTTTAATTCTAATTTCACCAAACAGGCGCACCAATTTATTAATTACAATAGTGCGAGACATACATACAACATGCACAAAAAGAAAAACATTCACGAATAATTTCCTTGCAAGTTAGAAAATATAATTAAATAATTGACATATTCAATAAAATCTTCATTCTTATGAATCACAATAATGCAAATCATGCATACGAAAAAACACAAACAAAAAAATCCCCACATAATTCTTTCTCCCCAAAATATTCCATTTCTTCCTAAATTGAACATCGATTCCACAAAAATCAGAACAATTAAATTTATTAAACTTATTAACTACAAAAATGCAAATCATAGATACAAAATGCAAAAAGAAAAAATGAAACCCGAATAGTTCTTTCGAATTCTTCATCTCCATTCTAATGGCTCGCATCTATTTTGTTCATATTATAAGTATACATCTATATTTTTACTTATGGTAGCACTGCCATAACTTGAACCATATTATGTCAATTTTGTTATCAGATGCCAAAAGTACAATGCATTACACCAAAACCTCCAAAACCTACTTACAATATACATTGTGGCACTAAAATAAGAAAACAAATCATACATAATATTTTTCATGAAGCTAGATTACGGGAATTTTATGGGCAAAAAACCCATATTTGAGCATTCCAACTC
The DNA here is from genome assembly GCA_947311845.1 of Poa pratensis. Classification (NCBI taxonomy): domain Eukaryota; kingdom Viridiplantae; phylum Streptophyta; class Magnoliopsida; order Poales; family Poaceae; genus Poa; species Poa pratensis. The sequence goes on from CAMZMU010000064.1 coordinate 23,726,781, forward strand.
AAATTACAAATTTGAGCATTTAAAAAATTTGTATGACTTCCAAACCTAATCATTTGATAAAAACTAAAAGAATTCAAATTTAAATATATTCTAAATTGTAAAAAAAATGAAATACATTTGATCACAAACATCACAAAAATAAATGCTAATAAATTAGACCAACATGAAAACATATTTACACATCTCAATTTAGTAAAAAATTAGAAAAATCCTACATACACTTGCTCCAATTATATAAAGTTGAATTAAAAAAATCTCTACCTATGAAATCCAAATGAAAAAATGTGCATTTCCACTCATTGTAAACTTACATTTAAAATTTACAATTTTTGAACATTTGAAATTGTTTAAAAATTGCAAGTACTCTAAATATATCAGCATGCTCACATAAAAAAAATCAAACTTTACGAAGGGAACAAAAAATGTTGAAACATTTTTAATTGGTGAATATTTGAAAATTTCAAACTAATAAATATTTAAATATTCGACAAAACATATAAAAATTTGCACAAACATAAAAAAATGTAGGCCCATTGAACATAAAAAAAAACCAAAAGAACACATCGAAAATTTACTATCCCTAAATATATCCGCTGCAAAAAACAGGTAATATATCAAAACAAATAGAAAAATACATTCAAACTACTTATGCTACAAATAAAACATTGAATATGTAAATTTTGACAAAATGTGCGAATAATTCAAATGCACTTTTCCTAATTTCAATTAAATGTTGGCACCGTCGAAAAAATCGATGCCTCTGAATATATCCACTGCAAAATTCAGGCAATATATCAAAACAAACAGAAAAATACATGCAAACTACTTATACTATAAAAAAACATTGAATATTCAAATTTTCTCAAAATGTGCGAATAATTCAAATGCACTTTTCCTAATTTCAATTAAATGTTGAAATATTGTACAAAATATAAAAAAAATGCTCGAAAAAAAATGCTACCTACTCATGAGAAAATAAAAACATGTTTGAACTTTCCAATTTGACCAACATTTGGGCGAATATTCCAATATTCCACAAACTAGATCCAAAATGCTAAAAAAACGCTATTTACTTATATCAAAATACAAACATATTAATTCACTAAGTACGTGGCGTGACGCCACGCAAAATTCAACTAGTAGCCTAGTACTACAAGATTAATTCCATGCACTTGGCGCGTGCAATTAACAACTAATTGTGTCATCATCGTCGACCCAAGACGGCTTTCATACGATCGAAGCCTCACCTTCTCCATGCAATTAACAATTGCCTAGTTGCGCGATTAGTTTACTGATGATTGCATTATTGCAACCGCCGGGCTGACCTGGATGGGCAGCGCGCGCGTCCATGTCGGCCCGGAGCGCGAACACCGGGCCAGGGCCGGCACCGTCGGCGATGGTGGCGACGACGCCGGTGCGCACGGGGCAGATGTAGGGGACGCCGAGGGCGTCGAGCTCCGCGCGTATGAGTGCCGATGTGCGGTGCTCCTGGAAGGCCAGCTCCGGGTGCTGGTGGATCAGCCGCCGCAGCCCACGCAGCCACCCCGCGAACTCTGGCGCCCGCGCCTCCTCCAGCAATACCTGCCCGTCCGCCATCGATCGCCGCCGAAAGCCTGAAGCCCACGAGGGAGGACGGAGGAGTAGGTATGAGAAGTGACGGAGCTCGCTAGGAGGCAGTAGACACGCGTGCGCGCGCAAGCTCGTACGTTGCGCGCTACTTTCGCATTGCTCGTCGTGACGTGTACACTAGCGGTGGTACTGTCTACCAACCTAGCCCATCAATGTCATGTCCCGGGGGATCGATGTCATTTTAGTACTTTAAAATTATTTTAAAACCGTACGTAAGAAATTAGAGAAAAGGTGGCGGGTCGTCGTTATCTTTTTAGCGATATATATCTTTTGTGTCATTTAGATGCAGAGCTTGAAACTTGCTCTAAAAATGTTTGCTGCCAAAGATCTTTCATGTATTTTGGTATTTCGAAACTGCTCTTAAAACTGTAAAATATTTATGAAATTTTTTATACGAGGAAATTGTGTGTACTCAATTAACTATCAATGGTACATAATTTGCATCGTTCGAGCTAATGGTTAAATTTTTTTTTATAAAAAACGGTTTTGTTTTTAATTTGATGCATATTTTAGTGTTTGCAAATTAGTTTTTCAGAAGTAGGGAGTTTGCAAAACCTTTCTATACGAAAAAGTTGGGAAAAACAAGATATTTCCAACGGTATTTCGTTTGCCTCATTATGAAAAAAGATTGAACAACTTTGGCCAAAAAACATTTACTGTGATTTATCCACATTTAACTGTTTAAGAAATTAGTTTTAAGAAAATGGTTAATCGAGAGAAGAGTGTCACGGTCTTATGATGGAAACCATTAATCGAGATGAATTTACATGGTACACTTGAAGTATACGATAAGTATTGAGTAGCCAAAGATTACAAAAAGAATGCCACCCTAAAGAACTTCCAAGCCTAATCAGGAAAGTAATCCGTCTGATTTATTCAAGAGATCAAAATTTGGCAAATGGCCACTAAGTTGGAAAATTTATTACGAGCTCTCAGTGGAAGATATCTAAAGAGATTCTGTCGGTGGCAACTACCTAAACACATGAATGGACGATATATACTATCACCCTTAGCATACATGGCTGATGGAAGTGTTGGCATGCATAGTCTTAGAACAAGACTCTACACCAGTGGAGATTTTTTTTTCTCCCGAGCACCAGTGCTCCCTACTGTTCAAAAAATTCGAAAATCATATTTATAAATTTCAAAAAGTTATCAAAAAAATAATCCGCATGTAGCTGATGAAATATCCCACTAATATGCAAAATATCAACTTCAAAAACTTTGTATTCTATAAGCTACACAAAAATGACAAAAGTGTAGATATAGAATGTACATTTTCAATTCTCTAAGTTTTATCGGATTTGTTATTTTTGTGTAGCCCATAATATAAAGTATCACAAATTAAAATTTTGCACGTTTGTGGGATACACCATTGGCTACACCCGGGATTTGTTTTTTTTTCAGATTTTTTGGAAACTCATAAATATGATTTCAATTTTTTTTAAATAAGAGAGAGCAGTGGTGCTCGGGATTACAAACCACTTTCCGACTCTACACAAAGTATCTTTTGGCATCCATGCTTTGCCATAAAACAAGGGGCCTATGTTGACAATCATTGTTGGACAATAGTCTGCCAAGTATGAAATTACTAACACAATAGACAAATAGAACGGACGCGTCCAAGGAACCCTGCACACTCGACGCTCATCTAGCACAGGATATTGGTAGATAGATCACGAATTCCTCTTGGCCTAGAGTATACAATTGAAACGAACGAATTACACTTTGGAAGCGAGCTTGGCAATGAGCTCGTTCAGAACAAAGGGATAAGTTATAGCCATATGCTCCCAGTCACTAGTCTTCATTATTCCTTGAAGAGCTATAGCAGAGTGGACACTGAGGAACCCCAAGCAGGCCTCCTTCAGTCCGCAGCAATGGTGCTGTGCAGCTAGAGCGAGAATGCTCACCACCGAGCTTAAGTCCATGTGGCCAACCAACTGATCTTCACACATTGACTTGAGCCGCTGGAGATCATATCTATCCGCCGCAACAAGCAAGTGTTGCAGCCACATGGTTTCAGCTTTGCCTTCTTCCACTTCTCCTTCCACCTCCATGCTGTTGGGTAGCTTCATCTTCGGGAACGAGTCCGTGTACATGAAACGAAGCAAGGCCTTGAACACTGATGCTTCCATGTCTTGTATCTGTATGACATCGCCCGTAGTTTCCTCCTTCATCATGGGGCCAAAGAGCTCCACCATAAAGACGGTAGAACGTGCTGCAAGAACGTACCGATGTGCAACGAACGTCTCACCGCCAACCATGAACGTCACGTCGGTACCCACCTCTGTTTCAAAGAGCTTCTTGAAGTGCTGATGCATGTTGGACGAGGGAACCTCGATGAAGGGATCAAGGGGGTCTGCGATGATGAAGTCGCACCGGATGGTGAAGCAGTCATCCTTTAGATGCTCTGACTGCTCAAGGGCCTCTCTTTCCATGAAATCAGAGTTGCCCCAAGAAGTGTGGCCGGTATAAAAATCGCATGCGTCCATTGCACGGATAGACGACGGCTCTTGCTCTTCAACCTGGTCGATGAAAGTGAAGTCGAAATGGACCTTCACAGGCTGTGCAACTTCCCCGTCAATGGCAAGAAAAAGGGATATGAAATCGGTGCTGTCCGGGTAATTACCGTTTGGGTACAACTTGAGAACCCAACGGTAGCCTCCAAGCATGAAAGGGCGAGACTCGATTGCTGTACCATTGGGCGTGTGCTTAATACGGGAGTAACCTTCGACCACAAGCATGTGGTACCCGCTGCCGCTGGCCGTGCCGGAGTAGACGGTTGACGGTTGCTGCAGCTTGCCGTTGGCAATGACAGATACGCCGGCGAATGACATGGTTGCAGTGCGATCTCGTGATCACAACCAATATTATCGGCAAGAGCGCTTGACTAGCACAATACCCGTGCGTTGCTACGGGTAGGAGAAAAATCAAATATCAATTATAAATATAAACGATAGAATAAATAAAAGGCTTTTCCTCCAGAGCGTTAGAAACCAAAGAATTAAGATGTAATCATCAGTATTTTCCTTAGGTTTCTTCAAGCATGCAAATGTCGTGTATGTTTCCTTCTTGTAGGGAACTATTGTGCTCTGAATTTGGGACGTGTGTACTGTGCTAAGCTGACGTGAATAAACAAGGCGGCGTGATGGGAAATTCAGTCGAGATGTTGATTGGGTTATGTAGTGCTAGCTGTATCAAAACAGATTGCACTGTCTTCACAAGTATATATTTTGAAAGTAATCAAATCTAGCAAGTCGACAATTGAAATTCATACATCAAGATTGATCCAAAAGGAGTATTACCTGGATACCTAAAATATGCTCTTTATTTTTATCTCCAAATACACTGCCGATTGTTCAATATTCTCATGGCCTGATTAAAAATATAGTAGGTCAGTTATAGGCATCAAGCCATGTCGTGCTTGAATCATCTGAATTGCTTTAACCCAGGCACTGTTTTCTTTTAATTGCGTGCACTCTGGTAGAAACATGGCACGCTGGCTGGCATCAGTATAGAAATTATCTTGTTGCCGTGTTTCTGCAGGGTACTTACTCGAGAACAGTGCACAACCACGGAGTGGAAATCTAAACACCGCTCCTCATCTAGAGGTGTAGTCTGTTGGCTTGGTGTTCCACCTGATGAACTTTTCGTCTTGTCGTCGGCAGCCGCGGCAGGGGGCATTGACCCAACTTAGAAGTAGCGAAAAAGTAGCACATAATTGGACGGAACACATAGAATTCTCTGTCGGACGGCGTCAGTAACCATGGCCACCGAGTTTTTCAGCAGGTCAGGCGCCACTCCAGGACATGCCAGCGACGTGGGGAAGCGCCGCGACCATCACTTCCAATAATCAATTGTCATGCCGTGGGGGCTCATGAAGCTAGCTATATCGATCTCCTAGCAGCTATAGACGCACGGGGACTTGATTGATTGTTTGAAGTAGCCTCCACGGGATCGGTCCAGGAAGCGGCGCCGATTTTTGCGCCGACGCCCGGCTTGAATCAAACGGCGGCTGGGTGGAGTCGGGAACAGACCTGGGTTCGAGCGCTGGGTCGGGAGAGACGACAGGATATGGGGAGGAAAGAGAGGCTGAGGCTGCGTATCGCCAAGAGGGTGGGGCAGCCGGCAGGGCGCTTGTGCAAAGCGATGGTGGCGTCGCCGGTGTGAAACGGACCGAAACGAACTTATCCAAACCGTTTTTCTCACTTATAGGTGGCATGATGCGTAATTTATATCAAATTCAGGGGTAGTTTTATCATGACCTACCATCATCACCACCTCTATTCATATTATATAGTAGAGATCAGAGGGGTTGCAATCAGTTCACAATTTCGCATACAATTTTGGAGAAAACTAGGGGTATAATTCACCCAAATGCATCTCCGCCTCTCCTCTGAAGCTTGCTTAGCACACCTGTGGACGTGCCCTTCGATTTGTCTTTATTGCTCCCAGCTCAGACGTACGGTACAATCTTTGGTGGTCTATAATTAACTTTGCACAGCATATCGTGTATATATATATACACACACGAAGCCACGACCCACTATACCCTAAACCTAAACGGACTAGGCATCCAAATACTCCTCGATTACAACTCAAACACTAGTCGGCATGTAAACCGATCTACGCTTGGAGGCTTGGACACGTACTAGTAAAATGGAAACTAAGGTCTAGCCGATCCCATATAATCAGTTAACAGAGTAAAAAGAACTCTCCGCCGGTCGGCCAACTCTCAAATATACTCGACCGCGTCCTACTAAAGAAAACCTTTTCCCCTCCCCCCTCGTCCATTGTTGCCCCCACTCGGCCCTGACCACTCCGGTGCCATCGGTCGCGCCTCCACTGTCCTCCACGTGTCACCGCCACACCCCGTAGCACCCGCGCGCTCCACCCTACTTCGATTCGGTCGCCGCAGGATCGACGAATCTATGGCCACTTCCGCCGTCGCGGATTTGACGAGGCCGCGGTCGTCGCGTTTTGGCGGGATCCGCCGTGGACCGAACTGCGCAGCCACCCCAACCGCTCCGCGCTGCGTTTGGGTATGTCTTCTTTCTCTAGGCGTCGTTTTGCCGTTCAACTTACCGCCGACACATCCACGACCGCTGGTCGTATGGGCACAGCCCTCGCCCAGCAACTTGTCGGTCAGTCTTTACCAATCATCAACTGTGACTGCGGCTGGTTGGTGCAACGGCGGGGTTCGAGCATGGAGAAATGGACAAAGTGAGTGCAATTTTGTATCATTGTTCTTCGGTTCGGTGCAATCTAAAAGTTATAGTTTGATAAAAAAGGTTGCCTGTTTTGGTACATGAAAGAAGAGTACATTGATTTATTGATCAACCGAAATGTACTAAATGTTGGAGCACTAGTCGCTACGGATGAGAGTAGGGACGACACAATCTTTAAGACTGAGGGGGAAGAGAAGGAAATGTGCAAGCTAGAGAAGTCAACTGAGAAGAGCAACATTGTAGCCAATGAATTTACGAAGATGAAAGAAGTATGATCGGACTTGTAGGAGCAATCAAGCAAGTTGCGTTCCTTTTTTTTTTTCAATGGGCTTTTAGATTAACCATGCACAACAATATCGCTGGCTAAAAGAGTAGCAATACAATTGGGAGCATCAGCATCCCAGTACAAGTCCGGAGACTCGGAAATTGTGCCCAGCTTTACAAGCTCATGGGCGACATTGTTACAAGCGTGCCGGCTGAAAGAAAACTGAAAAGAATCGAAGTTCAGAATACAAAGGCTTCTAGCTTCTTTCACCAGCACACCGATTTCAGACTTGTCGTAATCACTGCCAGTAAGCGCAAGCACCAGGTTGGAAGCGTCATACTCGAAAATGACTCGATTTGCTCCAATCCTGTCAGCTCCCTCGATCGCAGCCAGACAAGCCACACTTTCAGAATGCAAAGGATCCCTCAAGTGCACCGAGTTACCCGCTCCAGCAGCAATAAAATTGCCTGCCTGGTCTCGGATAACATAGCCCCATCCTCCCAGCCCCGACTTCGCATCGAAGGCACCATCGAAGTTGATCTTCACATAGTTGTCAGGAGGTTTTGTCCACTGATGAATGTCCGGAGGTTTTGCAGGTTTATCAGGCTTTCTGAAGCAGGAGAAATCCGCCAGCAGCTTCTCCACAAGATGGCTCACTTCTTGAGGACTAGAACATCCATCACCTGCATTAGCTTTGTTCCTAACATTCCACCACTCCCACATGAGGGTAACAGCTTTGGTCTGGGTCTCAACCGGAGAGCTCCAAAGCTTCAGTAAGAGGTTCTTGGCTGAATCACAAAGAGAAAGAGACTCGCGCAGCTCGTCCAGGCCCAACCTGCTCCAACATTCTCTGACTTTTTGCATTTGAGAAAGACATGACCACCATCTTCATTAAATCTATTGCAAACTGGGCATCTAGTATCCAACTCAACCCCAAGCTTATGGATTTTCATGCGGTTTGCAAGGCTATTATGAGCCAGCCTCCAAACAAACATCTTCACCTTAGAAGTAACTTTCAATTGCCAGATAAGATTCCTGTCAAAAGTAGAAGAGGGCCCATCCACGGAAGAATTGGAGCTGGAAGCTTCCAAACCCGACCTCCTAACTCTCAGCATCACCCCCACTTTGTAGGCAGACTTGACAGAAAAAGACCCCTAGTGTCTGCAAAGGCTGGCCTGAGCCGGAACGATGAGTCCACCCAAACGCCTACGGCGCACCGGACGTCCGGCTCCGCGCCCTTTTCCCCAGCCAAAATACCAGAGGCTACATGGGAGGCGAGGTATGCATGCGCCGTACCGCCGGAGGGGCCGAGGAAGGAGACGATCTACTCAAGGGTCTCGCCCGTGGCACCGGCAGCGAGAAGGACCAGGACGGAATGGAAGGACAGCGGCGAGAGGGCCAGGTTGGCTTTGTCGCTGCCGAGGTGGAGCAGGAGCCGCGTGGAAAGGGCCGCCAGGTCCCTGACGGCGCCCTCCGTGTTCATCACTGGTTCACGATGGTGACAGTGCGGTGGCGCGGTGTACTGCTGATCTGCAGCGGCAAGCCGGGAGCCACCTGGTACTCTACGCAGCGAGTTAACGCACGGTGGCTCTTGTAAGCCAAGGCGAGCTGTTAATTTCGGTGAATGGCTTTCCTCGAGGATTTACCTGGCCATTAATGATTTGAATAAAAAGGACAATATATCTTTATTGAGTGAATCTTTATTTATCTTTCTAATAAAGGATTGTGCCAACGCACCATATTTTAGCACCCATTATAATAGGAGTAATAAAAATTTGAGACAACTGTCTCAATACATTGCTTTTTTGAGACTCATAGATACATTGGTCTAACAACTTTTATTAGCCTACGGTCACGTGCAAGGATTGTACTTCTCTCCGTCCGTGAATAAGTGTGCTTCTATATTTTGATCTAAGTCAAACTTATTAAAATTTGACTAATTTTATAAGAAATGTTTTAGTTTAAGACACTAAATTAGTATCACTAGATTCGTGTTTTTACATTAAGTTCCAAAATATACCAACTGGATATCATATATCTTTTCTATAAAGTCGGTCAAATTTATATTAAAAAGTGACTTAGCGCAAAAAACAGGAAGTACACTTATTCGTGGATGGAGAGAGTATGTTAGTTAAGGTATAGCCTCACTCTCTCTCTTGTTAACTATTATGCAATGTCATCGAAATACCAATTAAACCGTTATAAGAAACTTAAATTGGCATAGGCCTAAGCAGCATCCCACACTTTATCCCGACATAATAATGTTTCAAGGGGTACATAAACTCATGGGCATCCGAATACGTCCAACCAATCTACCAACACGGGTCAGATCATACACCTTTAACTTTGAACTATGGGGAACCTGCTCACATAGAAAAATCACACTTCTCCTTTGAACTATATTGGATGCGGCAAGATGGATTTTATGAGATGGTGCAAACATAGTGGGATTCCATTGTTGTTGGGACCTCAAGTTGAGAGATGACACAATAAAATTAAGTATATGAGGTAATTCCTTTGAGGTTGGGCAATAAAAAACTTAGCGGTGAGTATATAAAAAAGAAAAACCTATTACTCCTCATTGGCAAAAAAAAATTTATAGCAAATACCATATATATTAAACCGGCAAATAGTACATGATTACACTGATTACAAAAACAATACTAAAAGAGACGAGCAAATCTTTGAGATCTTCGAGCCCTTTCTTCTTCCATGACACAATCTTGTACTTTTCTGAAGGCAGCCGTAGAACAACGACGAATACACCAAACCACAGACCTATGAATAGCAACGAAGGTTCTCTCCTTTTAATTTTGAGCCACAATGGCTTTGTGCACGCACGCAGCCATTAAATTAATCAAGCAACATCGGCAAGAGCACCACCACTGATATTACAGGGAAAAATAACTGAACAACTTTGTCGACGTCGTTGGGAGTCGAGGGAACGAATCACCATTGCCGAGGACGTAGTAGCCGGGACAGATATTGCGAGGACAATCCTCCTCGTGTCAACCATAAGAAACAATCCAAAATTGATCTGGCGAAGCAAGATCTGAAGAACCATACCTAGACAAACTTAATCATCCAAAACCACCATTGACGTCGGGAAGGAGATCTCGCCGTCGAACGAAGGCCGAAAGATTGCTTATTGTAGAAGATGTCATCTCCATTGATGAAGACGACGACAACCAAAACCCTAAATTGAGACACTACTTTTATTAAAAACTCCACTCATAGATCGGATTCCCCACCCGTCCGGACGCCGGCAAAGCCAGCCGGAGGAAGAGGAACCAATCTACGGTGGAGGAGAAGAAGTGGCGTGTAATATCCCAGCGTTTAGGAATTAACGAAGGGTAGAAATAGGAATTTGTGTATCTGCATGCACGCAATTGAAAAACCCGAACAAATTTTTCGCAAACTAAAAACCCTGGAGTGATCGGAGTTCATTCATCCTCTTGAATTAGGTTAGTTCATTTTAGGTGAATGTAGTAAATTTCGACATGACCTCTAGATAATTTACTTGTAGTGGGAATTTTGAATTCAATTTGAATATTCAAATAAATTGAATTTATTAAGTAATTAAAATTAAAACATCAAAACTATTTATTACAATTTATGAAATCAAATCCATACAATATCTTTATAAATTATGAACTATAGACCAAGAAAAATTTACTTTATTGATATAATTACAGAATTACACTGTCTTGTACAAATGCTTACAAAGGAAAAGTAAAAATTACAAAGTGACTTCTAAAAATTAAATCTTGTATTTGTTCTTCTTTTTATCCTTCATCTTCTTCCTGTTGATCTTTTTCTGATTATTGTAAACCTGCAAAACAAAAACATTGACAAGGTAAAACTAAAACAGAGGGTTAGTGTTAGATTATTACCCTCAGAATAACAGTGAGTTGCACCGTTAATATCATCATAGGGTTAAAGGTTAATCAAGATTAGTATATGTTCTTATTTGGCTAATCTAGCCTCAGCACAGCATCATGGGCTTAAACAACAACAAAATCCACTTGGCTTGTGAAAAGAATGGAAAAATCTGAAGATAACTCAAACCCACTCGATGCCCAGTTCACTGAACTGAAACAAGCAACCAAGCAGCTCAGTCATTCATGCAAATCACTGTGCTGTCACTAGCACAGAGAACACAAGCCAGGGAAGGGGATAAGAGCTAGCACAGCCGAGGCAGCAAGCAAACCATCATTTTTCTCCTTCAAGCTAGCACAGCTCGAGATCATCAAAGAACTGAACTCAGTCCACCACAAATCACTCACCTCAACTAGTAATCACCATTGGAACCTTGCCAAAAGCAAGAGCAAGATGGGATAGCTCAAGTTTGGAGCAAAGGAGCCAGAAGGGCAGGTCAGAAGCTCAAGGGAGCCATCTGGAGCTGGAGGAGCAGGCCAGCAAGGAGGGGAACTAGGAGCTGTTGATCAAGCAGCAGCAGCAGAAACAACAACAACAACACCACAACACCACGACACCACCACACCAGATCACAGGTGGATCTCTAATATTTCTAGCACCATGATTTGCTAGACACATTTGTGTGCAGGAAGTAAATTTCCCTCAGTCCAGCATAGAAGTGCTATGCTAGTTCATCACAGGGATTTTAAAATCAAGCACAATATCTGTTCTTAATAAATCAAAGCCTCAGCCTGTGCATCACTGGCAGAGATATAACTCACAATTTTCAGCAAAGGTAAATAAGCAAAACATTGCTTTACACCCCTGGTTGTGAAGCACCGATCCAGTACTGGTTGCTGGGCACCAAACCACAAGGGGTGAGGCACCACAAGCACATTTATGCATAAAAAGCACCACTGAGTCGTATAATTAATTTGCGTAGGCTAAAAACATCAAGTAGCTTCTGTGTAACTCTATTTGAGGCTTCACAGTAAGATGGGCTAAATAATTTTGCTCAAGAAACTAGATTATACAAGCACGGGGCACTAAATAAGCACAAAATTAGAAGAACTAAGTATTCAAGGGCATATGTCTGAACCAAAGGGTTCAGAATAACAACTATTGAACCATAGCATCAACACAAGTTAGTGAATTCAGCAGAGGCACATCTCTGAACCAAATTGGTTCAGAGTAGCACGCATGAGCTAAACAAAATATATCACAGCAACTTTAGAAACAAGAATCTTAAATCCTTGCTCAGCATCACAGAGCACGGCACGATGGTCTGGAGGGGGAATGAGAAGAAAGGGTTAGAGGGGGAGGTCATACCGCGGCGACGGGCAGGGCCCGTGTGGCCAGCAGAATAGGAGTCACATGGACGCTCTCCACACCACCATCACCACCACGGCGGCACAGGGGTGAACCCTGCACCAAGCCACGACAGGACACTGGAGCAGCACCAGCACGGCAAGGTCACTGAAACCCTAACCCTAGGGTTTAGGTCGCGCACGGCCGCACAGAGCGAAGAAAAACAAATCGAAGCAGAGGAGAAGGTGGAGCGGAACGAGAGCTCTCGTTTGCGCCCCAGCAAGGCGGCGAAGCTCGCCGGAATCGGTCGGCGACGGCGGTGGCGAGAGAAGCACGGGAGCGAGGGGGAACAAGAGGAGTTGAGCGTGTAGCTCGGGTCGATGGACTGACCCGAGTCCGGCTCGGGTTGAACTTGGATCGACCAAGTTGGACCAGGGAAAATTGGTCATTTCATAAACTAAAAACTAATAAAAAATTCTAAAAAATTATTTAATCAATATAATTAGAAATGTAATATTTTAAAATAGTTAAAAATACCTAATCTAATTCTAAAAGATCTAAATATATTGTTATGCAATATTAAGTATTTTATCTTGATTTATAATATATTTAAAATAATATCACCAAGTTATAAAAATACAAACAATATACCAAAATATTAAGAAAGATAAAATCTATCTATTTATATCATTTGAATGTGTGATCACTTACAAGTGAATCACTCTAAAATTGAAACAACAATTTACATATTATTTTAAAATGGAGTTATTTTGGATGCATTTCAACTTCATTTAAAAATGCTTCACATGTCTAAATTTCAAATTTGGAAATATGTTATAATCATTTCATGTCCTACATTGTGTGCAATAAATGGTTAATTAAAAATGATATTTTCCATAAGGAAAATAATTATTAAAAGTTGTTTACATAATCTAAAATTGAAATCTCTACTTAATAAAATTTGATCACTTAGTATCACTATCTTAAATAATTAGTTTAAATCTCTATTTCTTCATTTAAAACAAAATTATGAAACTAAGAATTTGAAACATAAAATGATGTTACTTTACTTATTTCCTGTTAAAGTGTGATACTTAAATAAAAGATAAACTTATTATTTGATAATATTGTATCACTCTTAATATTTGATAATAATTAATCAGTTAAATAAAAGTGATACACACTTGAAAATATGAAGACATCACATTCTAAGTAAACACTAGACCCAACCCATAATCAATTTAAGTACTTATAATATCACCTAATGGTGATGAAACAATCTTAGGTCAAGTTAATATGATGTTATCGAACTAGTGCGTAAGACGAAGCTTACTTAAGCTTGGGGGTATTTGCGATGCATTCCATTACTATGCATAATAGCATCTTGCCAGAGTTTTCTGTAGTCCTTACCAGGATTACGTTGCCTTTTTCAGAACTCGAGGTTTTACCGCAAACTCTAGAACCCCGAAGGGTTTGAACTGCTATTCCTATCCAAGGCAAGTTCACTCTTGCTCATGTCCTACTTGATTATGTTTATCAAAGTAAATGAAAAATACTATGGTTTATCATTGCATGAAAAAGAAAAACCTATCTTCGAATGATGTGAATTACTATATATATATTGTTGGCTGGCAGATGGAACCATGGTATGATGTGGTTGGTGGAGGTTCCATTTGCACGGGAAAGTATTATCTAGGATTTAATAACCAATGCCGTCAGTGTTCTTGCGCCGTAAATGAAGCGTTAACCATGAGACTTGGAATGGGACGGGAGATCTTTTCCCTTTCGCATGTCAACGGACTGCCAGTTCCGTAGACTGTAGATCTTGCGAGACTACATGCACATGGGTGGGATCCCTTAATTCCCACGGTTTCTGGGGTCTATGATGGATTGTAGGGTTGTCTGGAACAATCTATCTTTATGGTATAGGGGAGGACTTCGGTCTGGAACAGTCTACCAAAAGATATAGGGGAGGACAGACCTACAAAAGGGTGGGCATTCGGGGTTGTTGGAGAAGCACGGCGAATGGCTTGGATCATTGACTGGGCCCCATACCAAAGAGAGTGTGGACGGAAAAGATTGCCCGGTTGTGCAACAAGGCGTTGATCTCTTATGGTAAAGTAACGCACCTCTGCAGAGTGTAAAAAAGTGTGACATGTTACTCCCTGTTCGGGAAGGAGCTGCGAACGCTGCAGGAAAGGTGGCTCCATGAAGCCCTAGCACCTGTGAATGGATGACGGGCATAGTTTTCTGAAGATAAAATAAATCTTTTCCTAAAAATGTTTTACAAAGATATGCATGTTCATCCATGACCTTTTGGTATGGATGGTAGCTAGTGCATAAAACACCTTATTCCTATTATACGAACTTGCTGAGTAACGCTCGTGTTGCTCACTCTTTCCTCCGTTGACCCCTGCTTAGATTATTGGAGACGCGAGGAAGGACAGGAATCCATAGCGATGTTGGTGAGATCTTCGACAAGGAGTCAAATCAACCTGGTGGGCCTGAAGGAGTCAACTCTACTTTGCCAACGGATGCGTGGCGACAACAGTGCACAGTGGACACGTCAACAACAATGCCTATGGACAAGACGACTATAATTGGATGGAGGAGCACAACTCTAGACACGGAAATTCCAGATGGATAGATAGGGCTGTGACAACAGCAGTAGTGGATTAGGAGTTAGAAGTAGAGCTGGTATCCAGCTTAGTGCTTCGACTTGAGTCTTTTGGGAGTTTCTTTGCACGAGACCTACTTCTGTTTGTAAAGGAGGTTCTCGAGATTTTGTATTGAATAGTGTTGTAATCCTATAGTGTTACCTTGGACCGACTATGTTTCTGTTGTACTACTCTGAAGGATGTAATATTTACGGAATGGTCCTTCCGTGAGTATTATGTCAACGACTTGTACACTACAACATGCAGTGGTGTGCTGGGTCACTACAGGTGGTATCAGAGCGAACGACCTTAGGATTAAAACCCTTTTAGGAGACTTGTAGGTTGGTAAGACTATAGGGAGTTATTATATTTAACTAAACTCTATTTTTTACAATTATGATGGTTATTCACTTGAGAATAAACTGTTATTGTATACACATTTCCTTACCCAACTGGAGTAGATATTCTTATTTACTATTCTATAGATATAATATTCATCTACCTTAATTATTTTCAACTTGGTATGACCAGTTAAGACTGTCTTGTACCAGTTGATACACCAAATAATTACATCCACGTCAGTGTTACCTATGGGTATCATTGATGATCTTATCCTATGAAGTAGAACCCTATCATAAGTTGTGATGAGGAAGACAGGGAGTTTGTTGATAGTGAAGAATCATCGACAATCAACTATGAAAGTATGCCAATACCCTAATAATGAAGTCCAAAGGGGATTCACCTGAGTATAGTATAAAGTGTTAAGGAAATTAGGAGATGGCATAAAAATGAAGGAAGCTATAGCACAACTTATGATGTGCAATCAACAACTACATGAAGGATCTGAATATGTTCGCAAATAGATGTTCTAGCCAGACGGAAGATCCAAGCTACATGGAGTTTAGTTCCATAAGAAACCAAGCCAAACACAACAATTCTTTAGTACTTTGTCCTAGGATTACTCCGTTGCAAATGGGCAACTGGTGTAATACTGAGGCAAAAAGTTGTTTTAGCATAGGACTATAAGGTATATAACCTATCTTGTAGTGTATAGCATCTAAGCCTGGGTACTTGAGATGTTTTTACTCAATGTACTACTATTTTATGGCTTATGTTGCATGGTTGATATAACTGCATTTGCGATTTATTGGATCTTATTGGATTTTTGATTGGCTAGGTTGGTACATGAAGTTAGAATTTGATGTACAATGGCATGATTGTCACATTGAGTTCTTTTCTTGATGTTACTGATCTAGAGGTAGATAGGATTCGTGTAAGGGAGAGACGTGCTCTCAGAAGTTTCAAACAACAATGAAAGCTCATGAAGAGAAGAAAGTCAGGATGATCGAAGTAAACGAAGCTACACGTGGGGATGGACCACAACTCATATCATATTTGGATTCGGAGGTCAACAGCATCAGAACATGGAAGGATGGAGGAACTACGATAAGTTCAAGAAGAGTACCATCACCACTTGGAGAAAGGTTAATCAACAATGATGACAGGAAAGTACATGAGAATTCTACTGAAGTAGGAGAATTATGAAGTTGGAAGATCTAAATAACAGGTCCTGTCATGACAAATTTATGATTTGGACAGTCAAATTTAAAGACTTATCCAAGGATGACGATTATTGAGTGAAGGACATCGAGCGGGAATTGAAAGACGCTGGATTAAGAAGCCACAATAGGTAGTTATATATTGTTGGTAGTTGTCGCAACTTGGCGGAAGAAGTTGGTGTTGGGAGAATCATAAGACACCATTGATATTTGGAGAAAGTTCAAGAAGAAGTTATAGAACTTGTATGTCTAAAAGAGCCATGAAGTTGAAGGTAGAGGAGTATGAAGCAACAATCCAATACTTAGCAGACAACAACAAAGTCTGATATTTCAAGCAAGGCAAGATAGCGTATCATCGAGAACAAGGTATCAAGAGTTCAAGTTCAATGTTTCCAAAGGACACACATCAGACCATAGGGAGATGAGTTCCTATATTGTCGATAGCCCAAGAAATTAGTTATTTGGTATGTCGCCAACAGAGACATGTGATGTCGAGATATAGTGAAGTCACCATCTATACGGGTAGCTGTAGAGAAGGATGGATTGCCATAGGATTGACATCCAAGATCCAAGGACTCAGATGGAGGTTGAACCAATATAAATTGAAGAGTCACGTCGTCTGATCACCCAAAAGAAAGGAACCAGTTCCAGCAACAGACAGATGAAAGAGTTGTATATCAGACGAATTTGGACTAGATGACCAACAACCCGTTCTAAATTAGAGTTAAGTTATCACCAATTGCAACTAGTTTTGCAATAGTCTTTTCTCAAGACCCTAGGTGAGACAACTGGAATGCTAGTCCGAGTGAATATTCAATTTACCGGGAGATCTTATTGGTTGTTCACAGTGGTGGACTTACCAATTGTTCTTCGGGAAGCTATTGGATGTAGGAATGATATCTCTGAACCGGAGAATGTCTCGGGAATCACAACCTGGTGATAGTACCGGTGTTCTTCGAGAGACCATAGGTATACAGGTTGGAAGTTTGAGCACAAAGGGCATAGAGAGAGCAGCTCTATTCAGCAGAAAAGATCTAGTTGTTACTTGAGACTGAATGGATACAACTAGATGAAGATCGACTAACAAAAGGTCAGACGAAAGGAAGCGCCCTAGCAAATTCTAAGGGGAAGAGTATGTAATACCGTAGTTCAGAGAGTAGAAAGGGCTAAAAATAATATGTGCATTTGCATAGCATGCATCTAAAAATCCGGGAAAATAAAAACTTTTTCGACGAAGTCATAGAGTGATCGACCAACACTCAAAAGACTAGTTGAGAATGCACGTATATGAGCATATGAGAACCTAATATCCTAAGTGAATATCTTATCAACTTATCATCTTAAGTCATTATTTCATAAGCACTACACATCTCTAATACAAATTGAACATTCAACAACTAAAGTATCTTTAGATACAACTAATGGAATAATAACAAGATACAACCTTTATAAGAGGAATTGGATTGAAAGCTAGGTAAAATCCATCATTTATGAAATAAGTACAAATCTTAAAGGAAAGAAGAATGAGAAGTTCAAGGAAGGATAATAAAAGCCTAAACTAAATCTTAATCTAGATCGTCTTACTTTATCAAGACCATCTTATCTTCTTATCTCCCAAACCTTCTCGAAGTCATTCTGCGAGAGAAGCCACCCACAAGAAGGAGGAACTACGACAAGAAGATTTGAAGAGAGATTTCTTAGGTTGGCAAAGAAGTACTATACCAGTATATCATTGAGTATTTGGAAACTCTTATATCAGAATCTATTATTATTAATCTCTCTAGAAATAGTGTGATATTCCAATGTTCGTGTTATATAGAAGTAGTTTGGTAACAAGCCTCATGAACTTGTTAACAAATCACTTTTGTATGCTCAAACAATTGAGTGTCATATACAAATAAACAGAGGTCAGATAATCCAGTGCATCTCAGCTCTTGAATATGAAAAGCAATTTGGAGACAAGCCAACCTTGTTAACAAATTCTTCCTATATGCATAGGGCAATTTGATGTGATAAATGCACACACATTCTTCTATAACCAACTTAATTAAAGTTTGCTAGGATTTAACTAGATGTCTTCACCACAAGGGTGAGGCAAGCGATGTTGGATACTAGATACATAATTTTAATAACTTGCCTTAAGTCCTGGTGTTGACTAGAAGGATCAATACCAAAGTAAAGACTAAAATGGACTATGGATCATTTGGATCACCTTGATTCAAGTAGGAAAATATGATAAGATATAATCATGATCCATACAAGAGAAAGAATAGCGAGGAGGAAATAATAAACCACATCACAACTTAGGCAACATATTCAAATTTCTACGTAAGCAAGCTACATGGAGATTTATGGTGTTTCTCCAGGGATATGAGTTCCAAGGAGGGAGTAAAGTCAATTTACAAAGCCTACATAATAATCACCCATATCTAGATATCACATGAGTAACTCTCACATTCAGGTATACACGTCATAACTTCGGGACGAAGTTTTTGTTAAGGGGGAAAGACTGTAATATCCCAGCGTTTAGGAATTAACGAAGGGTAGAAATAGGAATTTGTGTATCTGCATGCATGCAATTGAAAAACCCAAACAATTTTTTCACAAACTAAAAACCCTGGAGTGATCGGAGTTCATTCATCCACTTGAATTAGGTTTAGTTCATTTTAGGTGAATGTAGTAAATTTCGACATGACCTCTAGATAATTTACTTGTAGTGGGAATTTTGAATTCAATTTGAATATTCAAATAAATTGAATTTATTAAGTAATTAAAAATAAAACATCAAAACTATTTATTACAATTTATGAAATCAAATCCATACAATATCTTTATAAATTATGAACTATAGACCAAGAAAAATTTACTTTATTGATATAATTATAGAATTACATTGTCTTGTACAAATGCTTACAAAGGAAAAGTAAAAATTACAAAGTGACTTCTAAAAACTAAATCTTGTATTTCTTCTTCTTTTTATCCTTCATCTTCTTCATGATGATCTTTTTCTGATTATTGTAAACCTGCAAAACAAAAACATTGACAAGGTAAAACTAAAACAGAGGGTTAGTGTTAGATTATTACCCTCAGAATAACAGTGAGTTGCACCGTTAATATCATCATAGGGTTAAAGGTTAATCAAGATTAGTATCTGTTCTTATTTGGCTAATCTAGCCTCAGCACAACATCATGGGCTTAAACATCAACAAAATCCACTTGGCTTGTGAAAAGAATGAAAAAATCTGAAGATAACTCAAACCCACTCGATGCCCAGTTCACTGAACTGAAACAAGCAACCAAGCAGCTCAGTCATTCATGCAAATCACTGTGCTGTCACCAGCACAGAGAACACAAGCCAGGGAAGGGGATAAGAGCTAGCACAGTCGGAGCAGCAAGCAAACCATCATTTTTCACCTTCAAGCTAGCACAACTCGAGATCATCAAAGAACTGAACTCAGTCCACCACAAATCACTCACCTCAACTAGCAATCACCATTGGAACCTTGCCAAAAGCAAGAGCAAGATGGGATAGCTCAAGTTTGGAGCAAAGGAGCCAGAGGGGCAGGTCAGAAGCTCAAGGGAGCCATCTGGAGCTGGAGGAGCAGGCCAGCAAGGAGGGGAACTAGGAGCTGTTGATCAAGCAGCAGCAGAAACAACAACAACACCACAACACCACCACCACACTAGATCATAGGTGGATCTCTAATATTTCCAGCACCATGATTTGCTAGACACATTTGTGTGGAGGAAGTAAATTTCCCTCAGTCTAGCATAGAAGTGCTATGCTAGTTCATCACAGGGATTTTAAAATCAAGCACAATATATGTTCTTAATAAATCAAGGCCTCAGCCTGTGCATCACTGGCAGAGATATAACTCACAATTTTCAACAAAGGTAAATAAGCAAAACATTGCTTTACACCCCTGGTTGTGAAGCACCGATCCAGTACTGGTTGTTGGGCACCAAACCACAAGGGGTGAGACACCACAAGCACATTTATGCATAAAAAGCACCACTGAGTCGTATAATTAATTTGCGTAAGCTAAAAACATCAAGTAGCTTCTGTGTAACTCTATTTGAGGCTTCACAGTAAGTTGGGCTAAATAATTTAGCTCAAGAAACTAGATTATACAAGCACAGGGCACTAAATAAGCACAAAATTAAAACAACTAAGTATTCAAGGGCATATGTCTGAACCAAAGGGTTCAGAATAACAACTATTGAACCATAGCATCAACACAAGTTAGTGAATTCAGCAGAGGCACATCTCTGAACCAAATTGGTTCAGAGTAGCACGCATGAGCTAAACAAAATATATCACAGCAACTTTAGAAACAAGAATCTTAAATCCTTGCTCAGCATCACAGAGCACGGCACGATGGTCTGGAGGGGGAATGAGAAGAAAGGGTTAGAGGGGGAGGTCATACCGCGGCGACGGGCAGGGCCCGTGTGGCCAGTAGAATAGGAGTCACAGGGACGCTCTCCACACCACCATCACCACCACGGCGGCACAGGGGCGAACCCTGCACCAAGCCACGGCAGGACACTGGAGCAGCACCAGCACGGCAAGGTCACCGAAACCCTAACCCTAGGGTTTGGGTCGCGCACGGCCACACAGAGTGAAGAAAAACAAATCGAAGCGGAGGAGAAGGTGGAGCGGAACGAGAGCTCTTGTTTGCGCCCCAGCACGGCGGCGGAGCTCGCCGGAATCGGCCGGCGACGGCGGTGGCGAGAGAAGCACGGGAGCGAGGGGGAACAAGAGGAGTTGAGCATGTAGCTCGGGTCGATGGACTGACCCGAGTCCGGCTCGGGTTGAACTTGGTTCGACCAAGTTGGACCAGAGGCAAATTGGTCATTTCATGAACTAAAAACTAATAAAAAATTCTAAAAAATATTTAATCAATATAATTAGAAATGTAATATTTTAAAATAGTTAAAAATACCTAATCTAATTCTAAAAGATCTAAATATATTGTTATGCAATATTAAGTATTTTATCTTGATTTATAATATATTTAAAATAATATCACCAAGTTATAAAAATACAAACAATATACCAAAATATTAAGAAAAATAAAATCTATCTATTTATATCATTTGAATGTGTGATCAATTACAAGTGAATCACTCTAAAATTGAAACAACAATTTACATATTATTTTAAAATGGAGTTATTTTGAAATGCTATTTTGGATGCATTTCAACTTCATTTAAAAATGCTTCACATGTCTAAATTTCAAATTTGAAAATATGTTATAATCATTTCATGTCCTACATTGTGTGCAATAAATGGTTAATTAAAAATGATATTTTCCATAAGGAAAATAATTATTAAAAGTTGTTTACATAATCTAAAATTGAAATCTCTACTTAATAAAAATTGATCACTTAGTATCACTATCTTAAATAATTAGTTTAAATCTCTATTTCTTCATTTAAAACAAAATTATGAAACTAAGAATTTGAAACATAAAATGATGTTACTTTACTTATTTCCTGTTAAAGTGTGATACTTAAATAAAAGATAAACTTATTATTTGATAATAGTGTATCACTCTTAATATTTGATAATAATTAATCAGTTAAATAAAAGTGATACACACTTGAAAATATGAAGACATCACATTCTAAGTAAACACTAGACCCAACCCATAATCAATTTAAGTACTTATAATATCACCTAATGGTGATGAAACAATCTTAGGTCAAGTTAATATGATGTTATCGAACTAGTGCGTAAGACGAAGCTTACTTAAGCTTGGGGGTATTTGCGATGCATTCCATTACTATGCATAATAGCATCTTGCCAGAGTTTTCTGTAGTCCTTACCAGGATTACGTTGCCTTTTTCAGAACTCGAGGTTTTACCGCAAACTCTAGAACCCCGAAGGGTTTGAACTGCTATTCCTATCCAAGGCAAGTTCACTCTTGCTCATGTCCTACTTGATTATGTTTATCAAAGTAAATGAAAAATACTATGGTTTATCATTGCATGAAAAAGAAAAACCTATCTTCGAATGATGTGAATTGCTATATATATATTGTTGGCTGGCAGATGGAACCATGGTATGATGTGGTTGGTGGAGGTTCCATTTGCACGGGAAAGTATTATCTAGGATTTAATAACCAATGCCGTCAGTGTTCTTGCGCCGTAAATAAAGCGTTAACCATGAGACTTGGAATGGGATGGGATATCTTTTCCCTTTCGCATGTCAACGGACTGCCAGTTCCGTAGGCTGTAGATCTTGCAAGACTACATGCACATGGGTGGGATCCCTTAATTCCCACGGTGTCGAGGTGTGGACTCGGCAAGTCCCTGGGTTGTGTACCCCGGGTTGATTGAGGGGGAGAGAGAGTGCGCGCTGGTAGTTCCGTCGGCTGGCAAGCAAGGATTTACCCAGGTTCGGCCCCTCATGGTGAGGTAAAGACCTACGTCATGCTTGTCTGATCTGTATAGATGTATGATGATGTTACATGGTGGCCGCGAGGGCGAGGTGAGACGTGGTCTCGTATGGATCTCCCCCCTATGGGGTGCCCCTGCCTGGCTTTATAAAGGGAGCCAGGTAGGGTTTTACATGAGTTCTTATCTTGTACTCCAAGTTGTGACTTGTTGGGCTTCATGGGCCTCTAGGTGCTGGGCTGCATCGGGTACGCCAACGGTCGGGTGCCCGGAGGGTACGCCCACATCAGGAGCCCCCGAGTGTCTGGTCGATACGAAGAATCGGGCAGAAACTCAAAGCAGCATGTCGTGTAGGCGTAGTCAATGCGTCGGGTAAGTACTCTTTCCTCCTGGGCACGCCGTCTTTGTTCCTGAAAAGGATAGTTAAAGAAATTCGACTCCGGCCGTTGAGGGCTTACAGAGGATGCTTTAGTCGGTAATGTTTCGACTGAGTCTATCAGGAGCGCGAACAGTGCTCCCGATGGGAGTAGCCCCCGAGATTAAGCTGAATTGCTTGTAATTGAGGTTAATCTAAAAAATCTCTCTCTCAGTCGAAAAGAAATTCTTGAACCCCTCCCGATGGGAGTAATTTTAGGAAATTACTGATAAATCAGAGTCCTTTTTCAGCCTGTTTGGCTTACTACGTGTTTGCACTTTTCGAGTGCTTGCTCAGCCTGAGGGCTTACTCGTGTGACTCGAATGGGTTGGAGTGTTTGCTCAGCCTAACGGTTTACTTCTGGAACTCGAATGATATTCGAACGTTTGCTCATTTAGCCTGACGGCCTACTTGGTGGACTCGACAAACATATCGAGTATTTGCTCAGCCGAACGGCCTACTGCGTTGTTGGACCTGTATGGCGCAGCCCCCTAGTGTTCGAGTGCGGCCTAGGTTTTCTTGTTGGACCTGTATGGCGCAGCCCCCGAGTGGTCGAGTGCAGCCTAGGTTTTCTTGTTAGACCTGTGTGGCGCAGCCCCGAGTGTTTGAGTGCGGCCTAGGTTTTCTTGTTGGACCTGTATGGCGCAGCCCCCGAGTGCGTCGGGTGGCGGCCTAGGTTTTCGAGTTGGACCTGTATGGCGCAGCCCCCGCGTGTGTCGGGTGGCGGCCTAGGTGTTCGAGTTGGACCTGTATGGCGCAGCCCCCGAGTGCGTCGGGTGGCGACCTAGGTTTGACGTAGACCTGTGCGGCGCAGCCCCCGAGTGCTTCGGGTGGCAACCTAGGTTTCCGAGTTTGTTTATGGCCTGTGCGGCGCAACACCCGGGAGAGCATCAGGTGTGGCCAAGGCGAATTTTTCTGTGCGCGGCGGATCGGAGTCGACGCGGCGGAGTAGTGCCGTAGAGGCAGTCGACGCGACGGACCAGAGTCGACGCGGCGGAGTAGTGCCGTAGAGGCGGTCAACGCGGCAGACCGGAGTCGACGCGGCGGAGTAGTTCCGTGGAAGCAGTCGACGCGGCGGAGTAGTGCCATAGAGGCAGTCGACGCGGCGGACCGGAGTCGACGCGGCGGAGTTGACGAAGAGGCAGTCGACGTGACGGACCGGTGTCGATGCGGCGGAGTGGTGCCGTAGAGGCAGCCGACGCGGCGGACCGGAGTCAACGCGGCGGAGTTGTGCCATAGAGGCAGTCGACGCGGCGGACCGGAGTCGATGCGGCGGAATGGTGCCGTAGAGGCAGTCGATGCGGCGAACCGGAGTCGACGCGGCGGAGTGGTGCCGTAGAGGCAGTCGACACGGCGGAGTTAGTCGACACGGCGGAAGTAGTCGATGCAGCGGACCGGAGTCGACGCGGCGGAAGTAGTCGACGCAGCGGACCGGAGTCGACGCGGCAGAAGTAGTGGACGCAGCGGACCGGAGTCGACGCGGCGGAAGTAGTGCTATAGAGGCAGTCGACGCGGCGGACCAGAGTCGACGCGGCGGAGTTGACGAAGAGGCAGTCGACGTGATGGACCGGTGTCGACGCAGCGGAGTGGTGCCGTAGAGGCAGTCGACGCGGCGGACCGGAGTCGACGCGGCGGAGTTGTGCCATAGAGGCAGTCGACGTGGCGGAGTTAGTCGACGCGGCGGAAGTAGTCGACGCAGCGGACCGGAGTCGACGCGGCGGAAGTAGTCGACGCGGCGGAAGTAGTCGTCGCGGCGGACCGGAGTCAACACGGCGGAAGTAGTCGTCGCGGCGGACCGGAGTCGACGCGGCGGAAGTGATGAAGGTGAAGCGCCAGCCCCCGAGTGTCGGAGACAGGCCGATGAAGGCGAGGCCATCAGCCCCCGAGTGTCGGAGACGGAGTCGATGAAGGCGAAGTCGACGAAGGCGAGGCCGCCAGCCCCCGAGTGTCGGAGACGGAGCCGAGGAAGGCGAAGTCGACGAAGGCGAGGCCGCCAGCCCCCGAGTCTCGGAGACGGAGCCGACGAAGGCGTGGCTGCCAGCCCCCGAGTGTTGGAGGCGGAGTCGACGAAGGCGGAGTCGACGAAGACGAGGCCACCAGCCCCCGAGCGTCGAGTTGTTGATGTAGACGCTTGGTTGTTGATGAGGAAGTCGA
This sequence comes from Poa pratensis, assembly GCA_947311845.1. Lineage (NCBI taxonomy): Eukaryota > Viridiplantae > Streptophyta > Magnoliopsida > Poales > Poaceae > Poa > Poa pratensis. The sequence continues at coordinate 23,752,313 of CAMZMU010000064.1, forward strand.
CGCAGCGGCTGCATGTTTAGCCCCCGAGTCCTATTTGTCGAGTGGGCGAGGCGGAGTCGAGGACGCGGAGTCGAAGAAGGCACGGGAGTCTCCTTGTCGTGCGCCGCGATGAAGTTGATGTTGTTGTTGACGAGTTGCGGGTGTTGAGGCCAGCGAGTCGTCGTAGAGGCTGTGGAGCCATGAACGCTGAGACTGTCAAGTTGTTGATAACGCTGCTCCTAACATCGCAGACGAGACGAAGTTGTGCCGTGCTGCTGTAAAACTCGGAGAAGACGAGCATGGCCGCTAGTCGCGGCGCTTGTCGAGTCATCGAGTCGCGGCGCGCTTGGCGAGCAGCCGATGAAGATAGGCAGCGCCGCCGCCGCCCCGAGTCACCAGCCGCGGCAGGTTTTGGATTCAGACCACGACGCAGGTCGGATTTTCCTCTGGCGACACAAGTCGAAGCGGGCCACATCGGATGTACTGTGGCAGGGCTGGAGTCAAGTCGCGAGCGGGCGCAGCGGGCGTACCGCGGCGAGTTTAAAGTTGGCCATGGCGAGACGGTCGTGGATCCGACGCTGGGGTCAGGTGCCATACTTGTGTATGCACGATCGCCAAAAAATTCTTCCGACCCGATCTTGGGAAAATCTGATATTGTTCGATGAGTCGACGAGTTGTCGACTGCCAGGATCGGAACAACAGTGGAACATGAGTCGCCGTACTGCCAATCGTATTCATGCATGCGGGCGAGGGTATGCGGCCGGCCTAGCTGCTTCCTACATCGATCCGTCCTTGTGATTAGCACTCTGGCCGCATGAACCATGCACGTAGCCAGCTTTGTAGCCAGCTTTTCTTGATAGGATCGGTTCCGGCTTGGCAGATTGAATCTTCTGATTCATGGTTTGCTGGGCCTGGAACGCTTGTGGTTTTTGGATGCGCGGCGGCAAGGTTGACGTAGAGCCGTCGGTCGGGCATGTCGTGAGCTGGCCGCCGCTTGATGATGATCTTGCACGTACCGGCCAGATGCGATCTGGCGGCGGCCTTGTCGATGACGAACTTGAGTGTGCCGAGACGGATGCTGCCCGAATCGATCTGCACGATGATGAAGATGTTGATCGCGCTGAGCCGGCCAGCCGTTGTAGACTCGATCGGCTGCGCATGCGGGCGGAGGTGATGTCGAGCCCAGAGTCGGCGTTGACACGCGATCCAGAAAATCGGGAGCCGGCCAACGTCTTGCTGATGATGAAATCCAGATGCGATCTGGTCGTAGTTGTCGATGAAGATTGGAGCCGCCAGAACCGTGGATCCAGCGCGCGTTCTTTCCCACAGACGGCGCCAATTGTCGAGGTGTGGACTCGGCAAGTCCCTGGGTTGTGTACCCCGGGTTGATTGAGGGGGAGAGAGAGTGCGCGCTGGTAGTTCCGTCGGCTGACAAGTAAGGATTTACCCAGGTTCGGCCCCTCATGGTGAGGTAAAGACCTACGTCCTGCTTGTCTGATCTGTATAGATGTATGATGATGTTACATGGTGGCCGCGAGGGCGAGGTGAGACGTGGTCTCGTATGGATCTCCCCCCTATGGGGTGCCCCTGCCTGGCTTTATAAAGGGAGCCAGGTAGGGTTTTACATGAGTTCTTGTCTTATAGTCCAAGTTGTGACTTGTTGGGCTTCATGGGCCTCCAGGTGCTGGGCTGCATCGGGTACGCCAACGGTCGGGTGCCCGGAGGGTACGCCCACATCACACGGTTTCTGGGGTCTATGATGGATTGTAGGGGTTGTCTGGAACAGTCTATCTTTATGGTATAGGGGAGGACTTCGGTCTGGAACAGTCTACCAAAAGATATAGGGGAGGACAGACCTACAAAAGGGTGGGCATGCGGGGTTGTTGGAGAATCACGGCGAATGGCTTGGATCATCGACTGGGCCCCATACCAAAGAGAGTGTGGACGGAAAAGATTGCCCGGTTGTGCAACAAGGCGTTGATCTCTTATGGTAAAGTAACGCACCTCTGCAGAGTGTAAAAAAGTGTGACATGTTACTCCCTGTTTCGGGAAGGAGCTGCGAACGCTGCAGGAAAGGTGGCTCCATGAAGCCCTAGCACCTGTGAATGGATGACGGGCATAGTTTTCTGAAGATAAAATAAATCTTTTCCTAAAAATGTTTTACAAAGATATGCATGTTCATCTATGACCTTTTGGTATGGATGGTAACTAGTGCATAAAACACCTTATTCCTATTATACGAACTTGCTGAGTAACGCTCATGTTGCTCACTCTTTCCTCCGTTGACCCCTGCTTAGATTATTGGAGACGGCGGAGGAAGGACAGGAATCCATAGCGATGTTGGTGAGATCTTCGACAAGGAGTCAAATCAACCTGGTGGGCCTGAAGGAGTCAACTTCTACTTTGCCAACGGATGCGTGGCGACAACAGTGCCACAGTGGACACGTCAACAACAATGCCTATGGACAAGACGACTATAATTGGATGGAGGAGCACAACTCTAGACACGGAAATTCCAGATGGATAGATAGGGCTGTGACAACAGCAGTAGTGGATTAGGAGTTAGAAGTAGAGCTGGTATCCAGCTTAGTGCTTCGACTTGAGTCTTTTGGGAGTTTCTTTTGCACGAGACCTAGTTCTGTTTGTAAAGGAGGTTCTCTAGATTTTGTATTGAATAGTGTTGTAATCCTATAGTGTTACCTTGGACCGACTATGTTTCTGTTGTACTACTCTGAAGGATGTAATATTTACGGAATGGTCCTTCCGTGAGTATTATGTCAACGACTTGTGCACTACAACATGCAGTGGTGTGCTGGGTCACTACATGGCGGCGCCTAGGTTCTAAGCAAACTTGATATCAAAGCTGAAACCGCTTTATTAAGTGTAGACAAAAGGGTTGCTAAAAAGGAGGCGGGCGGGTGTATTGCTAAGCTGAGTCGCGGCGAAGAGTCCAAGTGCGCTTAACACGCTTAGGTCAAGCATGTTAGGGAGGGTGGAAACGGTACAAGTGTCAAATAATCACAAATGGAAGCATCGAAAGAAAAAAATGTTTTCAATTAGTGCAAGATGAGGGCACAATTGTGGGAGGCCAACTTGAGGGTCTTTGTCACAGAATCACAAAAAAGTTGTTTGGGGCGTTGGTCTTGAATTATTGCTCTATGCGAGAGAATATCAATAGTGATATTCTGCAATTATCATGTGAGGAGAATGATATTCTCACTTCCAAGTTCTTAGAGAAGGAGGTGTTTGATGATATCTCATATGCACATTAATGAAGTCCCTCGGTCTGATGGGTTCCCGACAGTGTTTTGCTAGAAATTCTTGGTGGTTATCAAACATGTCATGATGGTTATGTTTGCACAATTGCAAAAATGCAATTTACCTTTGTTTAAGTTTAGCATTGGTATCATTACTTTACTGGCAAAAAAAAGATGCTTGTCGAATTGAACAATATAGAATCATGTACTTACTTAATGTGATATATAAAATATTTACTAAAGTTGTCACAGAGTCACATCTATTGTCCATAAAGTTGTTCGCCCAATTCAATCAAGTTTTATTCTGGGATGACACATCCTTGAGGAGGTTGTTGTTCAACATGAAGCCATCCTCAAGTTATAGAAAGAAAATGTATGGTGTTTTCATTTAAGATTGACCTTGAAAACACTTACAATAAAAATTAAATTGTCCTTGCTACAAGAAGTTTTACGGATGAAAGTGAGCGCTACAACTTGATACGTCAGAAATACAAGGCACCATCAGCAGTTGTGACCACCTATGGGCTCCTAAGCCCTAACCAAATGACCAATGTTTTAAATAGCGGGCTATCACATATAGCCACAATGCTCCAAAAAAAAATCTGGGCTAAAGCGGAGCTAAAAAGAGTAATAGCGGAAATTATACATGAAATCATTTAGCGACAACATGCTCAAACAATCAATATTAATGAGCTATTTGAAATAGTGTCTTTAATTAACTTAAATTGATATTCCGATTGTAGAATGACCAAAGTGAACTCGGCCAAAGGATACCAGTATTAACTATGAAGCATATTTAGATTCGTCTTGAAATAAAGTTCCAAAATATACCTATATGTTGGTACTCTTTTTTATAAAGGTAGTCGGATTTTAAAAGAATTAACTTAGTACAAAAGTTAGTGACGTTTTGCCACCGGGGAGCATATGCTCCTGGTTTTTTTAAACACATTTTAAATGAAAATCATATAAAAAATTCGCATGTTCATGTCGACGTTCTATGTGCTCACGAAGTCATTTCACGGAAAACCGATATTTTTGTGTCATGTGTAAAAAGACAAAAATTTGGTGCTAAAAAGGTTTTTTCATGAGATTTTTGTTTGTATTTTTTATATGGACATAAAAAATATTGGTTTTCCGCAAAGTTTTAAATAGCGGGCTATAACTTCGCTATAGCGGCAAAATTTGGTGCTAAAAGTATTTGTGTTCCATTTTTTTTTGACATTTCAAAATTTTGTTTTCTGGTGGCAGGAGCATATGCTCCCATCCCATGTGCCCAATTAAATTTCCGCAAATATACACGGATGAGTTCGTAACTGACAAGGTCAGCCTATTTTCCTCAGAAAAACGTCCCCATCATGCGTGCAGTGGCACGTGGTCTTTCTCTTGAACGCCGCGCGCGTTAAAAACGTTGAATGGACCGTAAACTGACGTTACTGGCTCAGTAAAACCCTGGGAACATGTCCCAGTGCGGTAATTGCCACTGCCAGACAAAAAAGCGTCGAAAATCTCCGGACGAGAAAATGAAACCATCTTTACGAAAAGAAAAATCGCACGGCGGCGCGTGGAACGCGTCCGTGTGTGTCCGTGCTGCCACAGCTAGTACACCGCCGGCCTGCCTAGGATCGCGCGCCGTGCCGTGCCGGTGACGGACACCCCAACGGAACTTAGTACACACAAGGACGGGGCCAACGCTCCGAGCGAAACAGGATGGCTTCATGTTGAATGATACGTCTCAAACGTTGTGACAACGCAAGAAGGTATGGAGGAGGTGGCAATAAACTTCTATAAGAATTTGTTCACGGCACAAGAGGACACCCAGGTGGAGTTGGTCACGAACTGGGTTCCCAGAAAGATTACTGAGGAGATGAATGCCAGTCTGTGTGCTCCGGTGACTGATCATGAAATTGAACAAGCTCTGTTTATGATGCACCCACACAAATCGCCGGGTCCAGACGGTTTTACAGCTGGTTTCTTTGTGAAACATTGGAGTTTACTAAAAGGTAGAATATGCGCAGCAGTTAAGGAATTTTTGAATGGAGGGGAGATGCCGGAGGTGGTGAACAACACGGTTCTAGTGCTAATACCAAAAATCAAGTCTCCTCAGGATCTCACGCAGTACAGACCTATAGCGTTGTGCAATGTTCTTTACAAGATTGTGTCGAAGGTCTTGTCTCTCCGCCTTCGGCCAATTTTAGAAGAAGTGATATCAGAGGAGCAAAGTGCATTTGTTCCAGGCCGGTTGATCACGGACAATGTGGTTACAGCCTTTGAGTGTATACACTATTTGAAAAAGAAGAAGGGTAAGGCGGGGTCGTGTGCTATCAAGTTGGATATGGCTAAAGCATACGACCGTGTTGAATGGTCGTATTTACGTGCGATCATGGAAAAGCTGGGTTTTGCTGCTGGATGGATTAATACAATCATGAGGTGCGTGGAGACAGTCACCTTTTCAGTCAGAGTGAATGGGGTTTTCTCTGAAACTTTCAAACCTACAAGGGGCATTAGGCAGGGAGACCCCATCTCGCCATACTTGTTTCTTCTATGCGCGGAAGGGTTTAGTAGCCTGCTTCGGTTCAAAGGCCCGCAACATCTGGCCAGGGGCATCAGAGTGGGGATCCACGCTCCTTGGATATCACATCTCTTGTTCGCTGATGATTGTCTCATCTTCACACATGCTTCGGTTGATGGTGCGGATAGACTGCAACAAATCCTTGAGCTTTACAGACGAGGTTCAGGTCAGCTAGTGAACCTGTCCAAATCTGCTGTGTTCTTCAGTAAGAATTGTACCCAAGACATGAAGGACGAGGTTCATGCGTGTTCTGGGATTACGGCGGAGGCGCTGGTGGAGAAGTACCTTGGGTTGCCAACTTCAGTGGGACGCTCAACGGATACACAATTTGAACATATTTTGAGTAAGATTAAAAAACTATTGAATGGTGGTGTGGCTCGGATGCTAAGCAGTGCAGGTAGGGAGACCCTTATCAAGGCTATATGTCAGGCCATACCCATTTATTCGATGAGCTGCTTTAAACTCTCGAAGAAATTCTGTAAAAAGCTCACAAGTGTGGTTGCTAGATACTGGTGGGGTGGTGATGAAAAGAAGAGGAAGATGCACTGGTCGAAATGGGAAGATATTGCAAAACCAAAAAGTGAAGGAGGCATGGGTTTTAGAGAGTTTTCTCTGTTCAATCAAGCTATGCTCGCTAAGCATGGCTGGCGTCTAATCACTAAGCCTGATTCCCTTTGCGCACGAGTGCTTAAAGGCAAGTATTTTCATGACCGAGAGTTCATGGAGGCTGGGAGAAAAAGGGGAGCCTCGCATACATGGCGTGCTATATTGCATGGTAGGGACGCACTTCAGGGTGGTCTCATCAAACGTGTAGGCGATGGCGCAACAATTGATGCATGGCGGGATCCATGGATTGCTGAGAACTATAACTCCAGACCTTTCATTCGGAAACCAGAGGCTGATATAACGAAGGTAGAGGAGCTTATTGATCAGCGAGATAGAAGCTGGAACATGCAAAGGTTGAATAAAAACTTTGCGTTGGCAGACGTCCAAGCTATTTGTAGAATTCCTATTAGCAACGATTTTGAGGATACTTGGGCTTGGAAGTTTGAAAAATGTGGTAACTTCTCAGTGCGCTCTGCTTATAAATTTTTGATCCAGCAGAAACGCACTGCCGTGCAAGCTAGTGGATCATCTGGTGGACAGGGAGAGAGCTGGAAAAAACTGTGGAATTTGAAGGTTCCACCCAAGGTTTGCAACTTCTGGTGGCGTGTAATTCAGAAGTTTGTTCCCTGCCGAGCAGTGCTAAAGGCGAGACATGTCGAAAAGATCGCCTGCTGTGAAGATTGTGGTCGTGATGAGACAATAGTGCATGCATTTTTCGAATGCAAGTGGGCATATATGTTCTGGAATGAAGTTCAGAAATTAACAGCAATCAAACTACCTGATCTTCGGTCTGAATCATGGCCGATCGACCTGGTGGCAGGCAAGATGGCTCCTGAAAGAGACGTTGCCATTATCCTATGTGGATGTTGGGCCATCTGGTCTGAGCGAAACAACAGAAGGCATGGCGAGTCGAGTAAATCTGTGGATGTTTCGGTTCGCTGGACGCTGGATATGATGCATGACCTTGCTACAATTGCTGGCTCAAAAAAGAAGCGACAACTGAAACAGAGAGCTAGGTGGCAACCACCTGAGGAGGGTGTCTTCAAAATAAATGTTGACGCAGGTTTCTCTGAACAGCTTAGACAAGGCTCGACAGGTGTTGTGGTGAGGAACAATGCAGGCGCATTGATCCGAGGTCAAGCAATCTGGTATGAACATGCCCACTCAGCTCGCACAATGGAAGCTTTGGCGATCCGGGATGGAATCAAGCTAGCTTCAGATTTGGGCTACAGAAAGATAATCTTAGAATCTGATGCACTAGTAGTAGTCAACATGTTAAATTCTACTAAGTTTGATAGGGCAGATATGGCATCGGTTTGCCATGAAATCATAGACATTAGTAAGAGTTTTAGTAGCTTTGCTTTAGCGTATGTGGGAAGAGAAGCTAATGAGGCTGCCCACAGGTGCGCTAAGCAAGCTTCAGAGGTTAGAAGGAGATGCATTTGGGTGAATTCATGCCCAGCTTCCTTCAGGATTGTATCCAGTCAGATTGTAACCGTCATGAGTAATATAAAGTTCTTTGTTTGCAAAAAAAAAAAAAAACCGAGGGAGTTGTTGCCCGAGTCAAACACGAGAGCAAACAAACTGTTTTGAACGAGCCGTGCTGAATGACAGACGGGTGGGCCATCCATGTGGAACGGAACGGTGGCGTAAAGCGGATAGAGAGAGATGAGCCGTCCCGTCGGCCCCGCCCGTCAACAACCCGTGGGCCCACCCAACTGACACCCATCCCGGCCGTCCGTCACGAGACGCTCCCCACCCGCACCGCCGCCGACAGGCGCGGCCCACACGCAGAGGGGACGGTAGCGCCGTTACATACCTAACGCTCGTCTTCCTTCCCCCGTAACTGCACGCCGGTTTCCGTTCCACTTTTCACCGCCGGTCAATTTCGAATGATCTCGCGAACGCGAATAAAATCTGGTTTTGAACCACGGGCACTCGCGTCCGCCTACCACCGCGTCCCAGGTACACAGGCGGGGCCCGTACAGACGTTTGGTTTTTTTTTCCACCCGTCCGTCTAGCTCGGTAGTACTAGCTACGTAGCCGTCAACGTCTTCGCCTCGCATTTCGGGGAATCAATCCCCACCCAGATCCATCCGGCCTCCTCTTCACATATCTCCTCCACACTACTCACTACTACTGCCGCCGTCCGTCGCTACACCGCCACCCCAAAAACACGCCAAAACCCTAGATCTCCCTCCCTCCTCCGCCCGCACGCATTGACCTCCACCTTCCATGACCGCCGGCCCCCACTGAGGCCAGCAGCAAGGCCATGGCCTCCGCCGCCGCCATCCCCTTCATCCCCTCCTCCGCCACCGCCGCCGCCGCCGCCGCCTTCTTCCCCTCCTCCTCCGCCCCCTTCATGCCCTCCTCAACCCCCTTGGACCAGCCGGGCTGGCTCATGGACGAGCGCGACGGCTTCATCTCCTGGGTGCGGGGCGAGTTCGCCGCCGCCAACGCCATCATCGACCTGCTCGTGCTCCACCTCCGCGCCGGCGGCGACCCCGGCGAGTACGACCACGTCTTCGCCGCCGTGCAGCAGCGGCGCACCACTGGGCGCCCATCATCCACATGCAGCAGTTCTTCCCCGTCGCCGACGTCGCATACGCGCTCCAGCAGTCCGGGTGGCGCGCAGGGCGCCGCCGCCTGCTGTGGTAACGCCGACCCCGCCGCCGCCGCCACCGCGCAGGCCCGCCTACGCGCCGACCTCCACCAGCGCAACCATCGCCCCGATCCGCCAAGGCCTGCCGCCGGCAACAACGTCGTCGCCGCTGCCGCCGCTGGATCCGATAAAGATGGTGAGCAAGATGCGCTCTCTCCTTCTCTCTCTTTGTGTTTGGTACAACTGCTGGTGTCGTCCTTTCTTACAAAGGACAACACTTTTCTTCTGCTGGATCCTAAAATCAACGAAACGAGTTTCTGGTGCAGAGAGCCAGAGACACTCGCTTCCTAGTAATTGATGAATACTAGTCACATCTCTTCTAGGCCATGGATATGAAATTGTTCTTCTTAATTCTCCGTCCACATTCTGTTTGTGCTGTGCTAGTTTGATCCTTTGGGTTATTCGGAAAAAAAAAAAAAGTTTGATCCTTTGGGTTGCTGCAGTGCAGTTAATATGTTTCTATTATTTTTCGGCTTTAATCACTATTGATGTCTTAAAAGGGTAAGCTTTTCCCGGTTTGTCTTCTGTAGTTCTATAAGAATTTTTAATTGGGGGAGGTCATAAGGTAATGAATAAAGTTGTCCAAAAATGGCTTTCCCGTGTTAACATGTGTGTAGGCACATGCAAGCTACCATTTTGGGTTGCTTTAGGTGGATGTTTTTTTTTCGTCCTGAGCATTCTGCGGTTCTGTTTGTTCAGTAGCTGAATGAGTCAATGACATGGTTATTTCTCACAACAAAAAAATATGGCGAGAAACCGTCCCAGGTAGCTGAATGAGTCTATGAGATGGCTATTTCTTACGACAAAAAAATATGGTGCAAAACCGTCCCATGTGGCTGAATGGAGTCAATATGATGGCTATTTCTTGCGACAATAGATATGGCGCTGGCGCGATTGTTCAGTGCACCTTTTCCTACTACATGACACCGCCCGTGCTGTCCCGTTGCGCCATGCAGCAGCGCGCTCCCGCTACGTGATGAGGTTCTGGCTGACGTGGTTAGGGTTACGGTCGTCGCGCCGGAGTCCAACCCTATTACTCAGTATTTACTAACGTTGGATTTAAGTTTTGATGTATTATTATATAATGAATAATAGTCGATGACCCGTGTTTTACCAATGCTAGGAAAATATGGCAACATTCTATCATCGGCTCTGTTTGCTTCAAATTCCGACATTAATCTATAAAAGATTAGTATTATATTTATTTTTCGTCATTTAAGGGAGAGATAATTGGAAGAATCTAAGCCACGTTTTGGGGCTAGGATTCAAGGGTATTGATTAATCAGCTATATATAGACGGATATTACAACTGTTAGATCGTATATTTGTGTTAGATGCTGTAATTGAATTTTTAATTACAAGTACTAGGGTTTTATAACGAATTGTCTGCTTTCGTGTATAATGTATGTTTTTCTGTATCTATCCACTCAATTGTGTGCTGAGGTCGGCTAGTTTTGGTAAACATCATACATTTTTCTGTGCGTTCCACTCAACTATTAAAGTAGACGCAAACAGTTTGTATTCTCTGCTTGCACGTATATTGAGATTATTCCATGATTGGAATCTTTATTTTAAGTTTGCAGCTATTTTCCTTTATTTCCCCCTCTTTAATTTTCCTTTTTAGTGCATTTCCAGCTTACAATTTTTATTAGTAACATTAATTTTCCAGGACCCATTAGTTTCAAAACAGTTTCTCATGTACTGTTGATGCTTGTAGGACGTGAGCTTCATAACAAAGAAGGGAAGGACTTAAGGAAGGGGAGAGCGTCGTTGATGCTAAAGGTCAACAGTTGGATTCTCCTATTACTGATGGTAAACAAACGCAAACACACACATTGTACAATCTTCATCTGTTTAATGCTAGCCTGTTCCATCATGTCATCTTCAGTGATTTGGTGGCTAATTTTGCACACTGTATAACTTAATCTGTGAATTTTGTTGAGAAGCTATTTGAAACATCAGATAGGTCTTGAACCTCTTTTACTAAGTATAGTATTGTCATCATGCTCCATATTTAAGGCTTGTTTTTTCACTCAACGGGGAGTTTCATTTTATGTTTTTGGTTAGTTATCAATATATATTCTGCAGTTGTTTTTCTCTTTTCTCATCGAACCTATGGTGCTGCTATGTAAGCTCCAAAGTTCCTTGTAGAACTATGGTCAATCTTGAGCTTTGGGTTCTTGTTTGTTTGTAGTGAAATGTTGTCAGGATAGAGTATGTTAATGTCTACATCATATTTTAGGACGAGCTAGACAGATTAGTGAGTCATCAGATCTGATCCCTTCTCTCTTTCTTGATAATGATAAGTAAGCTACTAACAGGTGACTGTTGAAACCAGTGTATATGCTATTAAATCTTGCTACAGCAATTATGCATCTGTTGCTAGCTGTGTCACTCTTTGTTTTTTGTTTCTGAAACCTGATTATCCTGTCAAACCCACGTGAATCTAATTGAATTTTTTCTCTGAATTCTGAACCATGCCCTTGTATTATGTGTTCTGTAGAAGGTGAGAAAAATCCTAAGCCGCAAACTAATGGTGAAGGAAGCAGCAAAGTGGTTCCAGCTCCTTCAGAGTATACAACCAGTGAAATCATTGATGGCAAGCCGGTATGTTAACCTGCAATTCAGAATTTCTTCTGCACTCCAATTCCCTGTTTCATGCAGTTCCCTTTGAATCTCAAAGTTGATTCAAAATTGGTTATCTTATTATAATATTATTACAAAACATGCCATGATAAAATATGCTCTATGCTTCTTTAGGTTAATACTGTTGAAGGCCTCAAGGTCTATGAAGGGTTGGTAAATGCGATTGAGATAAACAAGATTGTTTCTTTAGCTAATGAAACAAAAGCTTCTTCTCGTCGAGGAGGGTTGGAAGGTAATAATGTGGCCTCTTATAGCTATTTGTTTATGTGCTTATGTGCTTTGACTCTTTTAATGTGTGTGCCAATATAACTGTTGCTACATTGATTTTTTGAATTTATATCTAAAATGAAAACTGGGTATTTAGGAAAATGTTTCAACTTAGCAGATACATCTGGTTTCTCTAAAGATAAGTCTATTGCCCTGAATGTTGCATTACAAGGGTTAGTTGTCCATTTGCCTCTAGTTGACGTTCTTCATTTTGTAAACAGATAATGTCTTAGTCTGTCTTTATCTAATTCTCTGGGATACCGTGATTTAACAATTATATTTACTTGGTGCAAGAAGCGGGGCAGACTGTTATTGTTGGTAAAAGACCACTGAGGGGTCATGGAAGCGCAGTTATTCAGCTGGGAGTTCCTATCATTGAAGGCCCTCTTGAAGATGAAAATGAAAGAGGTATGCCAAGCTTTTGCCACAAAACCTCGTGTTATTATTCTCATATTTTGACGACTTCTTTTTGTGGTTTTAAATGTGAGTTCAGAGACAAGGGGGAGCCTGTTCCTGGGTTGCTGCAAGACCTGTTTGATCGCTTCTTTCAGCAGGGAATTGTACCTTCTAAGCCAGACTATTGTGTTATCGACTTCTACCATGAGGTAACTTGTTTTTAGGATGTTCACTTTGCTGGCTCAAGTTTTTCTTGAGCAAAGGGATAATCACTTGCTGAAAGTGAAATCTAATAATGGCCAAATTATTTTATCCAGGGGGAATATTCCCATCCCCAGCAACCTCCTCCTTGGTATGGTAGACCTCTTTGTACTCTTTGCCTGACAGAGTGTGACATGGTGTTTGGCCGAGTTATCTTTGGAGAACGAGGCGATAACAAAGGTCCTTTAAAGCTCTCTCTTTCTACAGGGTAAGTTTTCCACAGTAATGATTCCTGTTACATTCATGGTACTCTTAAGAGAGTTGAACAGTTGGCTTGCCTTGTAGTTGACCATTCACTCTCCGACAAATTTCAACTTAGGTCTTCAGTACCAGACATCTTACTGTAACACCAGAAGCTGCTGATTTTAATATGTAGTTTTACTATTTTAGTGGGTATATAAACACACATCCAATCTGTGCCAACACACTATCTCTATGTCTTGAATTTCTCAAGTAGGAACAATAAACATAATATAGATCAAAATCGAAATAAAAGCTTGTGTGTAATAAGATAGTATGTTAATTATTAATGGGTTAGTGCCTGTTATCTAAAGTTCTGCGCCTGTAGTTTCACTGAGATAGCTTGCTCTATTTATTGCTCACAGCAAGTACTATTGAGCATGTAGTAAGTTTAATGGGTAAATCATGTTGACTACACTTTCTAAACATTTTTCTCTCAATTCCAGGTCTCTTGTAGTGTTGCAAGGGAGAAGTGCTGATGTAGCCAAGCGCTCTATTCCGGCTACACGTAAGCAGCGAATCCTACTAACTTTTGGAAAGTCTGTGGCAAGAAAACTTATACCACCAGAAAGTGCTGCGCGATTTACTCCCTCATTGACACCTTCTCCTATGCCCTGGGGTCCACCATCAAGGCCAGCTAACATGAGGCCACAGTCCCCAAGTCCTAAGCACTTTGGTATGCCCCCACCAGCAGTGTACTTCCAGCACCAACAGCTGGGCCTCATCACATCCCTCCATCTGATGGAATGCGCCACTCTTTGTAGCACCTGCTCCTGTTGCCGCCGCAGCCATACCTTTCCCAACAGTTGTTACATTGCCAAATACAGCACCAGGTTGGATACCAGAAGCTGCCCCGAGGCCTGCCCCACCTCGTTTGCCTGTTCCAGGTACAGGGGTCTTCCTTCCTCCCGGGTCAGGTCACCAAGTGCTGCCGCCTCATCAGATGATCCAAGCTTCACATGCTCACGCAGAACCTAACTCTCCACGGGGTTTGCCAGCTTATGCACACAACAAGGCTACTGGCATGGAGATGGCTAATGGTAATGCTTCTCCAAGGAGCTCAGCAACAACTAGAAGGCCGGATACAATCGAGGCAAAACCAGAGTGCAATGGGAGCTCTAATGGTGGCTGCAGCTCTGTCGATGAGAAGTCAGCTGTGCGTAAGGAGCAGCAGAACGGTGGCATGAAGAAGGCTGGGAACAGCATGGCTGAGCCAAGTGCTGCCAAATAGAAGGGGAGGGATAGTACATAGAGAAGCAGAAACATGAGATGAGGAAACTTCAAATTTTCGGATCGTGATTGCAGGAATTGGAAGAAGAGAGACATTCACTGGAGTACATTGAGCTCGACCAAGGCATTCACTGGCAACTCTCATCATTGACAAGTACCCTGACGTCGAGTTGTCTAAGACTGAACGCCGTCTTAAATTTTGTAGCTGCTCTGTAGCCAAACTGGATATATCGTGCTGCATTAACTTATCACCTGCTATGATTATGAGAATGGTCATTTCTGTGGTGCTTGTTATGTTAAATCTTTCATTGTAATGGTCCTCGTTCGCTGCATCTGCAAATTATTTCTCAGAGTTCTATAGTCTAATCTGCTTATGGTTAGTTATTGGGTGTATGCACGCGTTGTAGATGAGCTGTTGGCTGTTGCTAAACTCTTGACTTCCTCAAGTGATGGCGCGCCATTTTGAATTACTGTCAGGTCGCAGTCGATCCATTGGTATGTAATACTTGTCTTAGGTTTCAGTCTATTCAATCTTGGTCTACACTTGGTCCTGACTTCTTTGCGAAACTCAGACGTGGTGCGCTGTGCCGGCTTGTTTAGCCGTCTGATGTTTGCTGCTCCAGTTGTTGATCTAATTCAGTCCCTCCCTTCCAGGAGTCGCGAGTGCTGTGGTGCAAGTGAAGGTTTGGCCCGATCATGTTCAGAGTTCAATGGCCCTCTCTACGCTTCCAACAACCTGATTGACGAAACGTTCAAGCCTTGAGCCGACGAGTAGATCCTGTTCTAGATAGCATCGTCAAGACGAGACGAGCATGTACAGGTACTAAACGACGAGTGGATGAATGTAGGGGTGTAAACGGATAGGATAATTTCCGCACCGAATCTGTCGCCGAATTCGTTTTAAAGAATCCATATCCGGTTCCGAAGAATTTGCCGGATAAGGATATCTGATTCCGAACTGAACACGCGGATACGGTATAGAATATGGTATGGAAAATAGCATCTGAATATGGATTATCCGAATATTAGTTAGGATTATCCGATGGTTATAATCCGAATAATCCGATTTTCTACCGAAATGTCTAAACTAATAGAGCACAATTTGTATTTAGTGAGTTGTGGAGCTCATTTGTTGAACAACGACTCCCTTGCATGGTCATTCTACATACTATGGAGTATAACTTTGTTAGATTATTATGTTGTTGAGCTATTATTTTTGGTTATGTGGCTTGATGATATACATTGCGCATACCGATCCCGACTAATTTTCTTTTCGTCCCGAATCCGCTCCGTTTCCGTTCCAAATCCGTAATTATATCTATCCGCCCCCGAATCCGCAACCATTCATTATCCGATCCGATCCGAATCCGAGAAAAAAATATGATAAAGGCTATGGTAGAGGTAAAATCCGATCCGATCCGATCCTTACACCCCTAGATGAATGCCTGCCACTTTGTACTGCTACTAAATTCTGGTCCACAGCGTGGGTGAATGCTGAACTCTGATCAACCAACTGCTAGCTCAGTTTTACTACCCAATGATGAAGCTACAATCAAGACAGCACTACAGGAGGGATCATACATAAATCGCATCGCAAATGTCAGGGTAACACACTGGCTAGCGCTGCCGAGATCAGTCAGTCAGTAGCAGTAGTGATCATCAGAGGGCGGAGTCCCCGCCCGCACGCCGGTGGCGCTTGCCGTGCCTGCGCCGGTCCGACGACCGCGCCTCGCCCGACGGGAGGTACATCGCCGCCTCAGCTCCCACCCTGCACTCCGGCAGCGGCGCCGGGTACCGGTCGCGGTCGTAGCAGTACCCGTACGTCATGTACCTCGCACGGACCCTCTCCATCGCCGCCCGCTGCACCGACGACATCATCGTCTCGCCGGCGCCGTTGTGGTCCGGCTGGAGCAGGAGGTCGGTGAACTGGGCGACGTAGGGCGCGTACTTGTAGTCCACCTTGTAGCGGCCGCCGGAGGTGGCCCAGCTGGAGCCGTCCCAGATGGTGGCGTACAGCGACATGGGCTTGGACGGGAACTGCGCCCCCATCCGCTCGCTCCGCACCACCTCCCTGATCGGCGTCTCGTCGATGTAGAACCTGCACACACACACAAAAGAAAAACGAAAACGATCAAACTGCAAGTATATGAGTGAAATTTGTTCATAACTCGTGCTAATCCCAGTCTGAAGCATTTTGCACTGAAAAAACAGAACAAGTTCAGGCTTTGGACATGTGAATGGTGAAACCTGAGCAAGAGCGGGTTGGATCATGTGAAACGCATGGTGAAAAGTGGAAGTGGTGGTGGTAACTTTTTTTCTTCCACCATCTCCATTAAAAGCTGACTCGCGAACGATCGATCACACAACTCCTGCAGGGGGTAGCGTAGAAAGCAGGCGCGCGACGCAATTATGCGAGGAAAGGCGGCACGGGGATCTTGGTGGAAGGATCAGGTTTCAGGTGTGGATAGAGTCCATGCACATGGTGTGATGAATGTTCAGGTTTAGTGGATGGAAACTGTAAAAGCGGACGACCCATTTCTCATGCCACCTTTACTTTACTCATTCACAGGGACATGCAGTGTGAGTGAGTGAGTGTGTGACTGCTTCTGATCCCAAATACTAGGAGATGTTGCGCAATTTCAAGGGGCTATATTTTCAATCGGTTTAATGGATGCATGATCTGAGATCATTCAGGTGGAACAAGACATGGTTTATCCAAGAAAGGACTTGGAACCTTATCCTCTCCCGTCACTGTTTAAGAGAGGCGATTTCTTGGGCAACTCCGACCGTGCCACCTCGCCGCCGCCGGGTCGGCGATTCCTTTGCCCTCCGACTGCCGTTTCGACGGCGGAGGAGGACGGGGAATCCCGATCCGCGGCGTGTATTTAGCGTAGGCGTAGTTGGGCTTCCCGCCGGTGGCGCCGTGGAGGTGGTGGCGCGGCCGGGCCGGGCTCGGAAGGGGGCGGTCTCCTCCTCTGGCGGTGGGGCTCTGCGGAGCGCCAGCGTCGACGGCCTCTCTTCCTCGCGTCCGTCGATCCCCAGATCGGGCGTTCGCGGTTCTCCCTTGCCGGATCTTGAAGACGGCGGATCCGGTCTTTTGCTCAATAACTGGAAGATGCTGGGGTGCTGGAGTGCGTCGACGGCGCCGATGGCTCGTGGTGCCGGCTCTGCGGAGCACGTGAAGTTCGACAACCCCGCTGTCTCGGGAGGGCTCCGATTCCAAGGCGTAAAGCGGAGCTTGGCAGCGGGCCACGCCGTCTTCTCATCGCGGTGACCGGCGACGACGACGGAGTTCAGGAGGGCCTTCTGTGTAATTTTTCTGTTACCTGGACTTTTCTGTAAGATCGCTTCAGTAATACAGTATCTTCTTCGCAAAAAAAAAAAACAAGACATGGTTTATCCACGATTTTGATCTTGGAACGTTTCTTTTTCGACGCCAGCAATCTTGAAGCATATTAGTAACGCATTGTCATTTCCATACCCGTTGTGGCAATGCTATCTACCCAATTTTGGGCCCTCGGTACTTGAAATTATTAAAGCGGCAACGGCATAAGGAATCTATAAGCTGTAAAGACTAAAGAAGAAGAGCCGATATTGCTCAATCATGTCATGAGAGTGAATAAAAGAAAGGGAAAAAAGAAAGTGAAAGAGGAACCTGAAGCTAATGATAGTGAAGATTAACTCCATTGTTGTAGCACACATGCAACATTGTTGCTAAGTAGATCACCAGGAAAAAGAAGAGTCAAGTACTGACACTATTTCATCAATGGGCACATTCGTAAGGAGTATTATGTTCTACAAGCATAGAAAACGTTATTGCATACTAAAAAACACCAATTTTCTCAACATGTGTACTTCGAACCAGTATGTCCAAAGTACACATCAACACCTGTGCATAGCCTACAGGTATTAATAAATCGTTCGTATGAGCCATGCAAAATCCTCTAGAAAGATGATCCTGCATTGTTGGAGCAAGCAAAGCTAATGGAATTCAAGTAACTGGATGTAGTTGTTTCAACTAAACTCTTCTACACAAATGTGGGAAGCCTCACTTCAGTCTAGAATTGTGAAGTTCTGAGTTCTGAAGTCACTTACTCAAAGTTTTTTATTCAGCTCGTCAAACCTTGCAACAGCTCAATGTTGCAACGCAATGCAGTGTGTGTGTCGATCACGAGTAAATTAAATTTGGAGAGAGAGAGAGAGAGAGAGAGAGAGAGAGAGAGAGAGAGAGAACAGAGCAGAGGGTGTGGGTTCTTACACGATGGCGCGATTGGTCCAGAGGATGGCGTAGCGGTGGAAGTCCTGCGTGGGGTCGAACCAGAGGCCGTACCTCTCCTCCCGGCCGACCGCCGTGCTGCCGTCGCCGTACACGTTGGTCTGCACCCTCCACTCTTTCCCCCTGACGTTCCCCAGGAACTCGAAGTCCAGCTCGTCGTGCGTCTTCTCGTACACGTCCCCGTTGGACATCTGCGTACCCAAAAAAAGTAGAGCATTGCGAAGCTGAATTAATATTGTTCTGTCGCTTGCACCGTTTTCGTTTCGTTTGTAATTAGAAGAGAAGTGGAGTAGTTACGTAGAAGGCGACGACGACGCCGGCGGCGTAGTCGGCCGGCAGCTTGATGCTGGCGCTGAAGAAGCCGTGGAGGTGCGCGCCCTGCGACGCGAACCCGGAGCCTGCAACGAATCAAAGGCAGGCGCAATGCCAGTATAGTGAGGAACAGAAAGAGGCGGCACAAGAATGGGATTGATGGATGAAGCACAAGGTATGCACCTGTTCTCTGGTCGAGGGAGATGTGAACCCGCTTCCCGTCGCCGTGGAGCCTGAGGTTGGAGTCCCCGAACAGCTGCGTGTACCCCTCCCCGAAGGTGAGCGCCGTCGCCGCCGGCCGGGGGATCTGGACCTCGTCGTCCGCCGCGGCTAGCCAAGAGGAGGACGCCAGGAGGAGGACGAGCAAGGCGGAGTAGAGCGAGCGACGCGCCATTGCTGCTAGCTTCTCTTCTCGCTCCCTGCTGCGCCTCTGTTCCGCTCTGCTATATCGCAGTAGCTCTCTGTTTCTGTGTGTAGGAGAGCCCGATGGATTGGAAAGGAAGCTAGCTTTCCATGAGCTGAGCTGAGCTGGGGGCGTATGTATGCGAACGGAGGCTTTATCGGGAGTTGCACCCGCGGTGAGTGAGGAGTGTGTTAAGTGAGCTGCAGCGCGTGCCGAGCTGGCAGATTAATTGTGGATGCGTCCAATGTTACGGACGTACTCCGTATCCTGATTTCTGAGACGCAGTAGTACGTCTTTGTGATACTGTACTTCATAGTATCTCATTCATCAACTCTTCTATCTACCGCCGTAGCTCTCTATTAATCCGTCGTATTCACAGCATTTTCCACTGGTATGTACTCCTACTGTACATCGAATGTACGCACGAGGTTCCCGTTTCTTTGGTTGGTCCAGACTACTCCATACTGCTGTCACTGGACGTGCAGCATGAAGAAGAGTACGTACAAACGACTCACGGCTAGCGACAGGCTGGTCGATCGACATTCGGCGTATTGGAGAAACAATCGTATTCGTGGGGTTTCGCATAGGGTGCATTTGGATCCGACGAGGCATAGCCGGGAAGGAAATGTCGAGCAGGACCGGGCTGCGGCGCCGCGCCGGGTATCATAGTAGTAGTAGTCGTCACTGGCGGAACCACGGGGGGACGAGCAGGGGCCACGGCTCCCCCCAATATTCAGTAGTTCTTCCAATACCCCAGATTATTTATGCAAGGAGCTATGAGTCTTTAGCTGTTTTCATCTCTCAAACACGAAATGCATGTGTGCTGCTCACAAGAAATCCGACTGAGACATGAGATGCTATAGCTTTTTTACTTTTCCTCTCGGTTCTTCGTCCCATCATATGCAGCATGCGTTTCCTCTCCCCTCTCTCTATTCTACAATATTCGAAGCACCCAAAGCACAACCATGCCGCTAAAACGATCCTGAGCTCATTTCTTGTCCGATTTTTTTTGACCCAAAGCGACCCTGAGTTGTACATGGGGTTAGAATTCCTAGCAAAATTTTCTAATTGCACATAAATTTTCAGATGAGTTGCAACGAAAATTGGACGAGAATTCAACATTTAATGGGAAATAATGGATATATTTCGCTCAGTTGACACCAAAAAACCTATATATCCGTACATTTTTGTCTGCATTTTACCACTATGGTCAATGCTCGGCCCCCACTATGTGTATTTCCTGGTTCCGCCACTGGTAGTCGTAGGATCTAGTACTACTATCTCGTCAGGATCAATTAATTGTGCGACGCACTGTCGCCGGAAATTTAGGGGGCGACGGCCGACATAGGGGCCCCGACGCCAAGCAGCTTTTTCTCACGCCGTCGTGTACGTACATGTACATATATGTAGCACCCTGAAACGGAAACGAGACACAAGACAAACACATTTGCTAGCTTGGCTCATACGGAGTAGTATCAAATGTCCTGTTTCAGATCATTTTCAACCTTCACAGTAAAACACACTCACATCAGATGGGGTTTTTTAAAACAAAACGGTCAATTTGCCTCATTTTATTAAAAAAATAGGAGAAAATTGACCGGTTAATTAACAGAAAACCGGCCTAAAACCGTTACAAACGCCCTCGCAAGCCGTCATGGAACACGACCGCTTCGAGGGCACACTCAGCCACCCTGGGTACCAACACGCACACCGCTAAAAGCGAAGACAGCCGTCGAGGTTGTCCACCGGCGGCATCGTCATCAGATGGGGTTTTGCACGCGCGGTAGAATGGTACTCGTACAAGTGTATTTTTTTTTTGTGTAGGCGCGGTAGAAGTTGCACTGTGTGAGAGCCTACGGTTGCACGGTGGAAACTCCAGAAAAGGTACTAGTGGTACTACGATTAGTAGCAGTGCAAACGATTAATCACAATTGAATGTAAATCTGGAATCTGTCTCAGTAGCAGTCCGTGAATGCGATCTGTGTGAAAAAGAGGGGCGGACAAATGGACCTAGCCGGTAATCCTTACCCTTTTGGACCACCCATCCCGGGATAGGCTGTCGAGCCGAGCGCCATGAACTGGATGGATCGATGCTCATGGGTCGCTGGGCGGACGGACCCTCTACTCCGGCTGCCCAACGCCGATCGGTCCATCCAACCCCGGTCGCTTTCTCGCGGAGGCGCGCGCTTCTTTTCGCTTGCATTAATCAGCAGGGATGGCCATGGCCCTGCCGGATGAGCGCTTTTGTTTGCGTGGGCGACGATGGGTTGGAGGCTTTGGCCCGGAGCATCTCTTTTCCTGGTAAATGTTTTGTTTCCTAGCTGGTGCCGTTATCCATCCATTCCCGATTTGCATCAATGGCGTTACTGCTGTTCTCTCCCTGTCTCCCTTTCTCTTTTTCTCCATGTTGGAGAGCACGAGCTAGCTGTTCAAAAGAGATAATTACACCGGGTCCAACTATTTGCTTGGTGCCAGCAAGCTGGCCAAGAATTTGAAAAAAAAGATGATCAACCGATCTAAGAATTTTTTAGTCCGCAGTAATTAATCCATTTTAATCCAAAACACGACGCCTCTGGTCGATGGAGGAAAATCTATCTATCTTCTATCTATCCTTGCAAACTCTAAACTCTCAAAACTCCCTACAAATTCTTGCCTCTCCTTACTTTCCACATCTTTTCAATGAAACAGCGACACGTCATGTACACTACCATCAAACTTTCTCCCCATGTGCTTATTTTTCTTCTGCATATGTGTTTTTTTTTTAACCTTTTTTTTAACCTTTCAAAAAAAAAATATGTGTTTTGTTTTTTCCTTGTGCATACGATTTTTACTTTTTTTACGCACTAATCAAACTATCTCAGGCTTTCTTTGTAAGAGCTCTCCTAGAGCAGGTTCCCACCTCCCCGAGTGAAAGAATACGAGCGGGAAACGTCGATGCTAAGGCGGTCTTCACGTGCCGTGCTCATCGATGTAGCGTATATTCTCGATTTACTTGTTGTCCTCGCCCCTTCTCCCATGTGAGTTCTTAGTTGGAGTGACCAATGCCTTTACGAACCCCTTCCTCGATGTGGAGTGAGGCGGGATTACTGATGCATATGTCGTCCTTCTGGTCGCCACTATAGCCGTTTTTCTTGCTCGGATATGGAGGCGGTGCCGAGTTAGGTGGGCGGAGGAAGTGTCACGCGGGGTCTAGTGAAGCATTGGCGATGTTGTCTCCTCCAGCTGATCTGGGGACGCAAGCTTCAATCCATGTCGTGAGAGAGAGAGAGAGAGAGAGAGAGAGAAAGTGGGTCGATCGAGGGGAGCACTTGTGGCGGTAGCAGTGGAATGTCATTATTCGGCGCCAAGTTGAAGCAAACCATTTTGTTGGGTTGCACAAAAGCACAACCCTAATTTTTTTTTGCACGTAACATCAACAATTGAGGTAATTACTTGCACACAATTTAACCACAGTCCTCAGCCTCTTTAACAGATAACTAATAACTTGGCCTCATTCTTAAGTTGTTACTCGGCCTCTTTAAGGGCAAATATCCTAAGTTGTTACTCGGTATATAGCTCTGCTGCATGAGCAGAATGTCTGAGATGATTCTTGACTCCAAAATCCTTCATTGCTCGCTTCTCACATTGTTACTAACACTATGTATGGTGTGCACTCTATGATCGCTGGCTCCTTCCTTTGTTGTCCTTTAATTGGTGGTTTGTAATACATGCATGCTCATGCTATAGAGAACTACTTCCTCTACGATTGAGCTGTACCCGGAGGAGCTATTAATGACATGCCCATGCAGCCGGGTTCATAACGGAAAGAAGATGGCCAAGGTGCTTGATATACCTTTAAAAATGTCCAAGGCCATACAAAAGGAATTAGCCACGCTTTAAGATATTAGTGATGTTTGGTTTCTATTACCCACATGCTATTTTTTTTCGTGATTTCTCTCGTTCTTAGCTTCTTGTGAAGCAACTAATTTCTGCAGCAAAGAAACGTATGACCATAAAGTGCATGTTAGCTTCTATGCAATGAATCATATTTGGTTGTGAATGGTAAAGTGTTTGTGATGCCGTCAAAGATGAGGCCCTTATGTTGCATCTAGCTACATGGCACATTCCTAAGTTTTGTCATGTTTAGCTATGTCCTTCAATTTTAAAATTATTTCACCTCTAATGTTCTACATGAAATAAATTAATATTTATGTTAGCAAAATGCATTTATTTAGATACTGAAGATATATAAATATTTATACAATGTAATGCATTATTATTATTGATCCATTAAAATTATTAGAACAATGTGTAACAGAATGCATACGAAGAAAGGCAAACTAGTCTACGGAATGCATCATTATTATTGATCTATTATTTCAGTTTATGTAATATTTTGTTGTCCACACTGAACAAACTAAATTTGCCTCATCCCTTTATTGTAGTTTTCTTGACTTTTTTATTCTTTAATTTGCCAGGTTTTCTTTCCAACTTTAGATCCCCTTGTGGATGAGTATCATATTAGGGACTGGGTTGTCATTTCACTGAACCTATAAGATCAGTGTTTCCAGTACCCTGACTCCTTATTTGGAGTTCTAGATCAAAATGGTTAGGATGTTTTCATGGAATGGTGAAGAACATTTGTTTTTATTTGGAACTATGCTAGCGAGGACTTTGGGCAATACCCGATGATACCTATGACCATTTGTGACCCATGAACAAAGTATATGCTATCGCCTATGTGAGTCATTCCTTCCGTTGTTTTCATTTTGCACAGCCAAAGCACATTACGTGTGATGTATTTTGATGTATTATTTATTGCAACAATTTGTTTGCGGGCGGGATTGTGGTTTCTTCATGCTACAAATTGCACAGTATTGGAATGGCGAAGAGCATACAAGTTTTCGTAGAAGGATATCCCCAATATCAAGAATACCTCATTCTTCCACATTCGCTATACAACACCTTGTAATTTATTAGTGTGCTCGTACATGAGAGTGGACTTTTAGAGGCCGGGCTAAAGGTAGTCCGTATCTCCGACGTTGACTCTTACTCCCTCCGTTTTTTAATATAAGATGTTCTAGGTGTTGCACATATTGTTTAGATACATACTAAAATGAGTGAACATGCACACTAATACATGTCTACATATGTGTACATGTGCATGTGAACAAATGCTAAAATATTTTATATTAAAAAACGGAGGGAGTACAATCTATGCGGCTGGGTTTGCAGTTGGACAACGTGTCAGCGAATTATGAAGAAATATTCAGCTGGGCCGTGGAATGGATACCTGATACGGACGGAGTACTACATGGGCCTGATTAGGTAGAACATGTTGGGCCGGCACATGTTGCATGTGCCTTTCAATCCCACACAAACCTTCTCCGTTTCTCCTCTGACTGCCGATGCTCTCTAGCTCCGCACCAACAGCTGCTACTATTCGTGGTGCCAGCCGCGTAGACGCCGGTTTATCAGGCCGTTGACCGGCTAGGGGCGGCAGCGAGTAAGCGCTTCCTTGCCACTTACAAAGTTCAGCGAGGAGACTTTTGTACAGATTGGGCGTCTATGGCTGCGTGAAGAAGTCGGCGAGGTGGTCTTTTGAAGATCCAGCTATGGAAGGTCTCGCTCACAGCTGTGATGCTTTCCCCCCACATCTTCTGCCCTCTAGCCGATTTTCGGGATTGCTCTGTCTTTTTTTGTCGAAACTGTGATAAAATCATTTCTTATCGAATTCTTGTTTATTGGGAATTATTAACTTCATGATTCCTCTTGCACTAGATAAAAATAGTGATGGATCTAGAGTATTCCCAACCAATTTTTTTATTGTTTCAGATCAATTTGTTCTTTGTTTAAATAACCAATATATTGAGATGGAAGTTAGAAAGAAAAGGTGAATCCTAATACATTTGGAACAATTCGAGACAGCGTGATCACATTCAAAGTTGTGGTAGATCAGTAATTCATCAACTAACAAATAATCTCGACTCGTTGCTAATTTGGCTATGCAAATAGAATTGTGTTTATTCAAATTCTTTGCTAATTTGATTGTCGATCATTGCCATTGAGTCTGATTTGTTTGGGTATCGCTTGCTTGTCTCATGTTTGATTTACAACCCATGAAATCTGAATTTTTATTCGGGGAGGGGGGGGGGGGGGGGGGGATCATTATACTTGAAAATTGTTCATATGAGTTATTTTGTGAATAGATTTCGTTTCAAGTTTTTTTTTCCTCCCCCAAAATCGGATTATTGTTTGTTGAAATCTTAACACAACCTTGGTATCTTGCTGCGAATTTTTCAACATATTCATTTTCTTTGATTTTCTCATTTGCAAATGGTTCTGGTCATTCTAATCATGCCTGGAACTACTATTTCAAAGTTAGAAAAATTGTACCGATTTGTATGAACTAATTCTAATCTCATCATTATCTTCTAATGTGCACCACAGAAATGTCAGGTACACGTGAACTACAGCGCCCATACACACAGATCACATCAATTCCTTGCGAATGAACGGCCTAGATAAAGTCCTACCTGTAGGACGAGCTCCAAATGGAGTTTTCAGCTCGTACACATGTTATCAAATAACCTTTTATTCTAAACATTTATACTTATTTATTATACATTTATATGGAAATTACTAATTATT
Organism: Poa pratensis; assembly: GCA_947311845.1. NCBI lineage: Eukaryota > Viridiplantae > Streptophyta > Magnoliopsida > Poales > Poaceae > Poa > Poa pratensis. Next base: position 23,778,047 of record CAMZMU010000064.1, read on the forward strand.
TATAATGATTAACAAGGTTTTTCCCCTAAATATTTTGGTATTATTTTTAATTATGCCATTTGTATTTATTCCTAAATTTAGACCGTATTTTGTAAGGAATGTTGCATTATTATTTTTTAAATTTTGAATGTATATTAAATGAAGATGTACACCGAATTCCTTTAATACGATTGAAAATAAGAAGTAAACTCACATGTCACGACGAATTAAATGTGACCATTCCATCAATGTAGTGTATATGTATGTTCACGTATATTTAGTATCCTTAAGCTTTGGTATATATTTCTCAAGGTATGGTCTAGACAATATCTTGGTACTGCTTTTCTAGATATATAAATTCCCATGTGAGCACATCATCATAACAATGAACGTCACACACATATACATATATCAGCTTTGCTCCAAATCTAAATTGTTTCATAAAATCAAGTTGAATTCCAAAAAAAAAACACATTTGCACACATCACAAATAGAATATATCCATGCAAATACTCTAATGATCAAAGCAACTACATCATAAATAAGTGAACATAAAGCTACTAGGACCACAAAGAATATTTCTTTCTTATCCACCCTCTCATCTCTAGCCCATGAACCCTTAGTTCCATCTTGTTCTCTTTTTTATCTTCTTTATTACTAATTTCAGTTCATAAACTTTCTTCACTAACTTTGAATTATCTTATTCCAAAAAGCGCATCATACTTCTGCATAATTCTGTTGTACTTGACATGATCAAACATAGCCATATTAACATTGTCTTTAAACAAAAGGAATGCATCAACATAACAAGACAGAGCATGATCACAACAATGACATGGACACGTTTAGCAAGACAATATGCCCAATTATAACCTTGGAAGAAGTTAATAAGTCCTAGTCAATAACCCGGTTAGCTTTGCCCATTTGTCGTGTCCGTCGGGAAGCTAGTGTTCGTGATTCAAGGGGAAATGGGGATTCAATGTAGTGATTTCTCTTTTCAACGAACCGAGGATCCATGCTGTAAATTCAGATAACGTGTGTGTGTGTGTGTGCGTGTGTGTGTGTGGGGGGGGGGGGGGGGGGGGGGGGTGGTCTGCGAAACAAAACAAGGGTGTCTACCACTTACGAGGGTGACATGCAACATGAACCCTCAGCGCTTGAGTTCGCATGACAAATTTTTTGAACCAACTAATCACCATTTTCATGTAGATGGATTAATTAGCTCGCACCAGGCAAGTTGTTGGACTAATTTTTTTACATGACTTGTTGGAATACTTGTGTAATTAGCTCGGCGGGCGGTGGTGATGCATCCAAAATTCATCTACTTTTCCAAGTACTTTGCCTCATAATTTGCTCCGGAATCTTCTCATATTTGAATAAAACTGTTGAATCTGACGCTGTTTTTAGCAAAGTCTCTTCTCTGGCTATTTTTGCAGGAAATTAAATCGGGGAAAAATACCACGCAATTTTTTATGGAAAAGGAAGGCAATGGACCAAAGATGGACACAAGGAAGCGCTCGAGGGCCAAAAGGGGGGTCCCACGCGGCCCTGTACCTGGCCACGTGGGCCCCACCCAAATGGGCCTCAGGCACCGCCTCGCCTTCGGTCTTCGACGTACCCCCTCATATATACAGAAAAGTGCGTGCCCTAGAAGGAGAGGAGTTTTCGCGAAACAGAACGCCGCCACCATCACGATCTTCGTTTCGGGGACAGATTGATCCAGGATTTCTCCTCCGGTGGAGGGATCCGGAGGCCGTCTTCACCGCCTTCATCACCGCCTTCATCTCCATCGACTATGAGCCCTTCACCATCACCATGTGTGAGTAGTCCGCTGTAGGCATGTGAGGTGGATGGGGATTGGATGAGATTGATCATGTAATGCTACCTGTTGTTCGGGATTTTAGGGTTTTATCTTGAGGATACTTTTGTATTGTGTTGATGCACTCTTGCTATGTTTAATGCTTGCTACTAGGGCCGAGTGGCATGATTTCAGTACTGAACTTATATTGCCCCATCATATATTTGAGTTTGGTATTTATCTGCAAAGTGTATCACCTGCTATTATGTTGAACCTGCGAACCCTAAACGTGACATATAGGGAAAACAAGGGGGAGATGTTTTAGTTTGAGGATTCTATGTGTTCATGAAGTGTTAATGCATTGTTCCGGTCTATTCGAAAGGGTAGACCTTAATTACCTGTAGTTCCAAGTTGGCCCCGGTGAAATGGGCAGGTTGGACAATAGATGTTGTGCAAATTCTCTTGGTTAGTACGCACAACTAAATATGGAACACATACCTACATATATCGGAGTTAGAGATAGGTCCCATTGTTATTTGTTTCTTATTATATGATCAATCTCATTCTTGCAACACCCCGCTATCACCTCATGCCTACGTTTTAAATCTCTGAGTTACACTTTCACTTTTCCGGTGAAAACTGGGAAACACTTGTTCACTGCTACTGTTCTGCTTGTTACCTGAATCATACTACTGCCATCACTATTACTGCTGCAAGTTATTGATATACAGGTGTGGTTGAGAGTGACGCCTCAATTGCAAAGGTCTTATTGATATTCTTGTGTTCCCATTGAGTCGAACTATAAATTTGGGTAATACTTCCCAACGAAGACTTCAGCGATCCCCTATACTTGTGGGTATCAGGTGGCGGGGACCTCAGATCTGCACTCCGCGCCGTTGCAATGTCCCTAGAGTTAGAGTTTAGTTTGGGTCTCCCTAGCGGCATCGACGAGGCGGTGGCGATGGATGACACATTGGAATAAGGTCTCTTCGACCTCTCCCTACATCGTCAATGTTTCCAACGTCGACGAGAGCCAGGTAAGGGTAGGTGCTGCAAGATTTGTTGGATTCCTTTTGTCGTGTCTCGGGTGACGGACACCGGGAGTAGATGATACCCCTTTTTAGGTTCGGCACGGGGGGGGGGGCGAAGGAGGCTAGAAGACGCCTTACCTGGGAGCAAGGACGCCAAGTTCTTCGTCGAGAGGGAGAGAGCAAACAACACAGTAGGACACACGGAGTTACCCAGGTTCAGGCCGCCCGGAGGCTAAAAGCCCTGCTCCTGCATGTCTAGATTGAGAGGTTCATCATGGTGTGGTGTACAAGGGTGTTCTGGGGTGAACCCGGCAGAGTTTCGGCCGGAGGTAGACAAAGAGCAGATCCTGCCCTGGGGAGATCACCTCTCTCTCTACCTTCCGAACCCTAGTCTAGTATTGCCTGAGCTCTAGCTTGCTTCTCTCTTGTTTCGTCCCGTCCTGTTTCCTCCGGTGCCATGGTCCCCCTTTTATAGTCTAAAGGGATCCAACATGGGCACGCGAGAGGTATGAGGGGTCTTGGCGGGAAAACCCCTCGGCGGTCCTTGGAGGAGACGTGGCACTCTCTCCTCCAAGCATTCTGAGGAGGGCGGCGTGGTCGTCCGCCCTTGGAAAAGGTGGGACGGACAAAGCCTGTCCGCCCCACCAACTGCGCTTGTGGCAACGTCACCAAGGCGCGGCCTTCATCTTGGCGCCCAAGTCTTCTACCAGCTTTCGGCGAGCTGACGATCTTATCCTCTCGGTGGTACGGATGGATACTCGGGGGCACGCCGGGCCTCCTGCCGGGTGCACAGACCCGCGGGTATCTCGCCTGGTTCTCCGAGCGAGGGGGTGACCCGGAAGGTCACCTGGTCCTTAGCCGCAGAGACTGGTTGTCGAACTTGTCGGGTGTCCTTGAGGCAGATGGGCTAACCCATCTGTTGTACTTGACTCCTTGCCTTGTCCATCTTCTTGGTGGGCCCCAGTGGAGGACCCACTTTGGCAGCATCAGGGGAACCCCACATTCCACTACTGCGACAGTAGCCCCGGGCATGGTCCCGGCGGCTCTTGCTTCAGTTGCTGCCGGGGCTATGGCCAAAGAGTTGGCCAAAGTGGGTACCCGGCGCCTTGCTTGCTTTGCCTTAGGCTCGCCTGGACGAAGTAGAGACGAGCCCCCGAGCTTCTCTTGGACTTGGTCGCGGCGAACGTTGTGGCTCGCACGGACGGCCAACGTTTATCTTGAATCCAACGGGAGGGAGCGCTAGAAGCGGAACGCCCCCTCGACCCCCGCGTCAGTCGGAGTAATGGGGACGCGACGTGATGTGTGGGAAGCCTTATGAGTCACGCCTCGCAGTGCTGTGGCAGTCGTTCCCCAAATCTTCCGACGGGAGTGCTTCCCCTCTTTGAAGGCTCAGATGCTGTGGTTGCCTGGGCCCTCATGCCGGAATGCAACGCATTTGGGATTGCTGGCACCGAATTCATGGATCCCCTTCTGGTTCCAGCGCAGAAGATCGCACCGGGTCAAGGGTCTCCTACAGCTGCTGACTTGCTCGGCGGAGACGTTTCCCCGGAAGGTCCTGAACTATCCGACAACGAAGTTGTGGGAGAACTTGCCCCGGACGAGCCTGCTGGGTGTGCGAACCTTGCCTCTCCCCGAGAGGTGTGGGGGGTCCAGACGAGGGTTGAGGGTGCAGCGGTGGAACTGCTCCCGGAGCAGCCAGCGCACCCAAACCCACTTGACGAGCTAGAGTCGGGAGATGACTCCGAAGCTCTCCCTCCTCCGCTCCTAGCGGATGATGGCGTCGAGGAGAGCCTGTCGTTGCCGATCCCTTGCGGTGCTTTGAGCGAAAGGAGCTGGAGCGTCCCCGGAGCCAAGCGGACTCGAGAGTAAGTTAGAGTCCTTACGACCCCGAGCGATGAATCTTTGCCTGACACTTCGATGACGTGATGCCTTGTTTTCTTCGTAGATCCCCGGAACTCGGAAGCTCCAAGAAATGCCGCCGGGTCAAAGACGACGTTGAAGCTGGGGAGACCGCGGAGAGCTCTGTCATGGTCACGGGGAGCCCCTGGCTCCTGTCGAAGCTCCGTCTTTACAACGTGACGTCCAGGAAAAGAGGGAGATGGCGGCGTGGACCCCCTTCCCCGAACACAGGAGATGACCTCCCCGGCGGGACCGCTAGCGAGCTCCTCGTTGCTTCCGGGTATGTCCTCCCGAAGCTCTGGGCATTGTGTTTTCGCGGCCGTGGTACGGCCCTTGAAGATTTATTCGCCGCTTGTTGACGCAGATCCTGAAGTGGCGGGTTCTCCCGGGAGCAGGCTTGGCGTGGAGCCCCAGAATTCCGTCAGGGACGCAGGGTTGATACCAGTCAACCCTCGCATGGAATCATCGTGACGAAGCCCGCAGAGGCTTCTCTTCCGTCTAGGGGAGGTACACGGGAAACCGGCTTCTCGAGGGCATTCCCCAGCGCTGGGGAGTTCCTTGCCTTTGCTCGCGTCGAGATTGAGAGGTGATCGGAGGCTGTTTCTGGTGACGGGGAGGACTTGCATGCTCAAGAGGTGAGGGTAGCTGCAGACGAGGAGATGCTCCATGCCCGCGAGCTTAGAGTAGCTCGCGAAGAGTGGGAGCTACAACACCGTCTTGGTGACTTCAAAGAACAGGAATAAGCCCAGTTCGAAGCCTTGGAGCAGTTGCAACTGAAATCCTTCCAAGACGAGGTCCGCCTGGAGCAGGGGATGGAAAACGCGGCAGGGTGGACCCGACAGGAAGTTGAACTAGAAAACCTGGAGGCCTTGCGAGCCAAAGACAGGATTATCGACTCCCAAGACAGGCGTCTCAAGAGGCTGACCGAGATCTTGAGTACGAGCGAAAGCGCCTTCGGCAAGCAAAACAGGAATCCCAGCGGATCCGCGACGAGAGGGAGGATCTAAGGCGGCAGGTAAAATCCAGCGCCCACACCATAGATGTGCAGCGGGAGGCCTTTGCTCGCGCTGGGGAAGACCAAGGAGGTGCGCTTGCGGGTCGGGCAGAGCTGGAGAAGCAGATCCAGCGCCTAAAGAGGTGGTGGCATTCAGGGACGAAGCCGCAGCTCGGGCAAGAGCTACCCGGAAGGCTGAGACTGAAGAACTGGCAGCAGGCCGCGAGGCAATGGAAGCATCCAAGTCACAGGCGCAAATTGCCGGGATCAGCACGAGAGGAAGTCTACCCAGCTTAAGGCGGTTCAAGCCGAGCTGGCGGAGACCAAAGCGGCGCTGGAGAAGGAGAAACACCAGTTCCAGCTTCATCGGCGCGAGGATCACAACATCTTGCTCAAGATGTATACGTGGTCCTCGAGGATTGTGAAAGAGTTCACTGATTTGGGGGTGTCTTCTCCGCCCACCCTCAAAGCTGACCATTCTCGCACCTTCATGCATTATCCTGCATTCTTGGAGTACGTGGCGACGCTGGTTAGGGGTGTCCGGGAGCGGGCAAGCAGAGCCCCTTGCCCGGAAGGAGAGCAGGCGATCCGGCAGGCCATCACCCGTATAGTCGTGGCCCTCCACCAGCAGCACCCGCAGCTTTCGCTGCTGTCCGAGTTGGAGAGGCTGGGACCCGGGATGCCGACTCCTCCAAACGCTGCTGGCCAAGTGGACGAGATCCTGGGGGTTTTCCGTGAAGACAACCCGTAAACCTGCGAGGTCCTGCAAAGGACAGGACAATACCAAAGGCCGTGAACCAAGCTTTTGCAATTGTACCGCCGAAAGGCTTATGAACTTTGTACTTTGAATGTAAATAACTTTTTCCCGAATTACATGAGTTTTATTGCACTCGTGGGGGCTTAACGCACTCGGGAAGGATCCAAGGGCGCGAGCGCTAACCAGCCGTGAGCAATCAGACTGTTCTGAAGTGCTGACACAGGGCGCAACCCCCCAGGGACCCACCGGTCTTGACCGTACGGACCTCAGCCCACGACTCCACTGCCCGAGGGAAACTGACAGTATTGTCGCGGAGGCGCTACCCCAAGATTACGCCCGCTTTCGCTTTAGCCAAAGTGTATAAAACCGATGCAACCAGGAAAAAGCCCGCGCGAGCGCGTTTATACTTAGCTCGCATTTGACCTCCTTTCGGTATATTCCGGCAATTACTTCGTCGCGCTGCCGCCGTGGCGGGTCTTCTATGTCGTTTTTCAGACATAATTCTGCCCTGCCCCACAATTCTTGGCGGGAACAGGGCTTCCGTGCCGAAATATACCCAAGGGCCCAATACACCCTTGCGGGGACTGGTCCTTGCATGCCGCTCGAAGGCACAACTGGCTGGCTGACGCCGGTCCGGAGACCCCGGAGGCCACCTCTTGGTGATCCGGCAACTGGCTGGCATGATAGAAATGCCGGTCCGGAGACCCTCTTACTGCAAAACCCGGAGCTCACCTTCTTGGTGATCCGGCAACTGGCTGGCATGATAGAAATGCCGGTCCGGAGACCCTGATGCTGTTTACTTCTGAGGACTGGAAGCCAACCACTTCGCGATCCAGTACTTCTGGGGAGGTCCACTCGGTCCGGGTGTATTGTCACTATATGACCCGGGAGTTCCCATTCTCCTTCGTCAGAATTGCCGCAGACGAAAGTTTGGTCCCAACTGGCAGCAGTTAATCTTTGACAATCTTGTGTCCGTTGGGTTGGGCTTGGCTCTTCACGCTCTTCAGTCTGAGTAGAGGCATTAGCGAAGGTTCGGAAAGATTTCCCTTTCTGTGGAGCGCCGGGATTGGCCTTGGTTTTCTTGGTTTCTTGGTGAAGGGGCAATCTCTGCAGATATGTCCTGGCTCGCCGCAGGCATAGCACTCCCCATTCTTCTGCTTAACTGAATATCGTTGAACTGGCGGCACTCTTCCAGACTGTGTCTATCAGATCTGTGGTACATGCACCACACTCCAGGCTGGCCATCTTTGCGCAGAGGAATCTTGAGCTCTTGGGGCACGTAAATGAGAGGATCTTCTAGGTGAGGATCATCCTCCGTGCTCTGATCTGGGCCCTCGCCTTTCAGAGGCTGCGCTGCAGGTGTACGTCGGAGCAGAGTTCCTCCCTTTCCTCGTGCGTCCACGAGGGGGAAGGTACATCGATGCTCATGGCGTTTTCCTGAGGCCTTTCCTCGCTGATTAAAGGACTGACATACGCCGCTGGTCGTACAAACTGTACTCCAAAGTCCCGACCCTTGGTGGCGGAGGTCGACGAGGGCTCCCTAGGACGAAACCGAGCCCTGGATACCGCAGAAACTCCATGGCTGCCTTAGCCTTTCTCTTCTTTGTCATCTTGGCCGTCGGATCCGGCGCCTGCTTGTGAGAGTCGAAACAGAGCTGCTCCGAAGGCGCCGGGGGTCTTGAAGCGGATCTTGTCACGGACGAGAAGCTCGACGCAGAACTTGACGATGAACTTGACGCAGAACTTGAGGTCGATGAAGAAGAAGACGAATCCAGCGCTTGCACCCCCTACCTGGCGCGCCAGATGTCGTGTCTCGGGTGACGGACACCGGGAGTAGATGATACCCCCTTTTTAGGTTCGGCACGGGGCGCGAAGGAGGCTGGAAGACGCCTTACCCGGGAGCAAGGACGCCAAGTTCTTCGTCGAGAGGGAGAGAGCAAACAACACAGCAGACACACGGAGTTACCCAGGTTCAGGCCGCCCGGAGGCTAAAAGCCCTACTCCTGCATGTCTGGATTGAGAGGTTCATCATGGTGTGGTGTACAAGGGTGTTCTGGGGTGAACCCGGCAGAGTTTCGGCCGGAGGTAGACGAAGAGCAGATCCTGCCCTGGGGAGATCACCTCTCTCTCTACCTTCGAACCCTAGTCTAGTCTTGCCTGAGCTCTAGCTTGCTTCTCTCTGTTTCGTCCCGTCCTTTTCCTCCGGTGCCATGGTCCTCCTTTTATAGGCTAAGGGGATCCGACATGGGCACGCGAGAGGTATGAGGGGTCTTGGCGGGAAAACCCCTCGGCGGTCCTTGGAGGAGACGTGGCACTCTCTCCTCCAAGCATTCTGAGGAGGGCGGCGTGGTCGTCCACCCTTGGAAAAGGTGGGACGGATAAAGCCTGTCCGCCCCACCAACTGCGCTCATGGCAACGTCACCAGGGCGCGGCCTTCATCTTGGCGCCCAAGTCTTCTACCAGCTTCCGGCGAGCTGGCGATCTTATCCTCTCGGTGGTACGGATGGATACCCGGGGGCGCGCCGGGCCTCCTGCCGGGTGCACGGACCCGCGGTATCTCGCCTGGTTCTCCGGGCGAGGGGGTGACCCGGGAAGGTCACCTGGTCCTTAGCCGCAGAGACTAGTTGTCGAACTTGTCGGGTGTCCTTGAGGCAGATGGGCTAACCCATCTGCTGTACTTGATTCCTTGCCTTGTCCATCTTCTTGATGGGCCCCAGTGGAGGACCCACTTTGGCAGCATCAGGGGAACCCCATGTTCCACTGCTGCGACACCTTTGGATTTTGGTAATTGGTGTGTTGTTTAAGGGAGGTTGTTCGCTGGTCTGTGGTGAGACATCTATGATATCTTCATTAGTTTGGGTCCATGGTAAGGTCCGGCTTCTCTACCCCTCTGGATTGATGGTGAAGAATTGCAATCATGTGTTGCTTGGGGTTTGTTCTCCATCTGATGTTCCTTCAGAGGTTACTCGATCTCGTTGTTTGCGGCATGTGGCTATTGCGGTCTTTAAATCCTTTATTATTAGCGAGGTTGTTTGTAGGTGGCCCAGTCTTTTGCAGCTTTTTTAGTGCATGTTTTAATTAGTCTCCGACAGCCGTCGAACAATCGAGGGAATAAGACCACCAATATATTTTTCAGTTTATTTTATTGCATACTGGCCATATTGCGTTGAATTGTATCTCTTTTTGTACTGTGGTTTTCCTCGATAAATATGAGATACTTTTAATACTCCCTCCGTCCCAAAATAACTGTCTCAAATTCATACAAAAGTGAATGTACCTATACATGTTTCATGTCTACATACATCTATTTTTTGGCAAATCTAAGACAGTTATTGTTGGACGGAGGGAGTATGTTTTGTCAAAAAAGAAAAACTCGGAGCTTGAGGGAGAATGCCGGGTCATGGCCTGGTCCGCTACTTTCGTCTATCTTGGCCGGCCTAGGTGTCCGTTAAGTTTAGCCCGACTTGACCAACCTAGCAGGGCCGGCCTAGCTGGCAGATGACTGACTTTATTCCAAGCCAGACCTGCCCAAATTAGCCCATCCGCTGAAACTGTAACTGGAGGAGCCCATGTCCAGCCCGTTTATTTTTCTTTTCTGAACGAACTCAGTGCCGCCTTTGCTTCTTGGCGAGTGGACCGCGTCATGAGCTTTACAGAAAAAGGGAGTGGAGTAAAGTGCGGAGATAGAGGAAGACCCAAATTGCCGACTCGAGAGGGACAGCCACAGACTGGGATTCCGTTTCTTTCAGAGAGCTCAAACGAGTAAACAAAGAAAACGAAGCGAGCAAGCAAGCAATGTTTGCTAATGGACAACAACACAACAGAGACAGATCAAACTGACCGTTGCTCCGCCGTGTGGAATGCTTCTGAACATCGATAGTACTTATGCTTAATTAGCAGCAACTGGCAAGACTTACTTAACATGGAGACGACGACTGACTGCTTCTGTGCTTCAGACGCAATATCGAACAGACGTCCGGCGGGTCAACTGGCAAAGACTTAATTAGCAGTGGGTCCACTTGCAGCATACACCCTGTCTCATTTCGTCGTGCAATTTATTTAGACCATTTTCAGATCAAACGCATCGCAGGGTGGATCGCCATTGATGCTCTTATTGGCGCTGCGTCGCTGCCGCACTTAACAATGGATAAACGGCTCGGCTGTCGCGAGATAAGCTAAGAAATCCGTCGCCAGCTTTCTCCGCCTAGTGCTGCCGCGTCGGCAGTCCACCCAGGCCAAATTGATTGCTTTGCTGCCCGCTCTTCCTTTCGGCCTGCCTGCTCGCACCGAGTATGTGTTTCACGGGACCTATGTTCATCGTCTTCATGAAACACGAGATCGTTCGTCGTCACTATCGAAAATCACACGCAGAGTTACACTTTATTTTTTCACTTTTGCTAGCTCTCGGTTAACTGAGAACCAAATTATTAGCGCTCGGTCGATTCCTGTTGTCACAAATCGAGAGAAGACGAGGCGGAGCTCCTCATCGGCGACGACGACGATGCAAGCCGGAGCCGCCGCCGACACGGCCGTTAGCGGGGCGGAGACAAGCAAAGAACTTAACTAGAGACCTAGGAGGCCTCCTTATTATTTGTTCTCTCTCGTGCCAAGCGGGTACGTGCCATGTAGTTAGTAGCACGAGGGCAGTAGAGGAAACGAAAGTCTAAAAAAAAAGTATGACGGCTTGCGCATGATTTTTTACCCAGTGGTTTCTAATTTGGTCAGCAAGATATACCTGCAACAGATGCATGTAACTTCTGCAACATGCAACAGAGTGGAACGGACAGAACATACTCTTGTTGTGTCCATATGCAGCTGAAGTTTGCCGTGCCGTGAAGGTTATTTTTCCGGTTCGTCTCCAAAGGAAACACTTAAGCAATACAAGGACCTAGGACCTGGATTTCCTGGTGAGATCGAATGACCATGAAATGGTCACCTCGGCTGTTACGGTGTGGCATTTATGGTAGACGTGCAATGCCGTTCGCAATGGGGAAATTCGAAAGTACCCAAAGAGTCCAGCTGGGCAGATTAAAGCCTACATCAAGTTGATCTTGCTGGGTCTCTTCAAGTACTCGACCAACTAAAGACGTGAGACCTCTTCTTCTACATCACATTAGTCTCCGCCGCCAGAAGGTATGGTTGTCGTTAATGTCGATGCAGCGTTGTTCTCTTCTTCATCCAGGACGGGGCCCAGTTTCATGATCAGAGGCCACGACGGAGATTTTCTTGCTGCTTGCAGTAAGTTATTTGATGAGATCACGGTACCAGGAATCACGGAAGCACTCACCATTAGAAGTGCAGTCGTCCTCACGCTTGAAGAAGGTTTTGACAAGTTCATCTTGGTGTCGTACTGCCTCCCGGTTATACAACGTATCCAATCTCCGTATCGGGATAGATTGCTTGTTGGAATCGTGGTTGAGGACATTACAACCCTCCTCACATTTATGTCTTTGGTGACTTTTCGTTATGTTAATCGTCTATGTAATAATTCAACATACACTTCGGCTTGTCGGGCATAACTTTTTGGTAGTTGCTTCTTCCGTGATATTGCCCCGAATTGCATCCGTGACAAACATTTGATCAACAAAGTGATGAATTCCAAAAAAAAAGTACCTTTGCGACCTGTTCTGGCACTAGCGTCCATCCGTTTCTGTGTGGGCAAACGGCCAAAATATTTGACTGTAGAGTCGGCAGCAGGCAGAGAGAGCGCCGTTTTGAACGTCACGGGCGCCAGCCAGCGGCAAAAGTAAGGTTTCTGCTAAACAATAGCTAGCTGTGTTCTAATTGGTTTACACTCGTTTTTCTGAGCGTCCGCTGCTCTTTGAGATTCGCGTCAAAGCGAAAGGTTTTTTTTGTCGCTCGTTGGCTATTTGGGCCGGTGGTTTTCGGGTTTTAGTGGTATGGACCTGAGCCTTTCTTTTCGCCGTGTGTCTTTTTCTGTTGAGGTGAGAGGCAAGTCGCAAAATGGAGCCAGGCGGAGGAAGAGAGGAGCGGCGGCTCGCCGTCCGTGCGCCCTGTCACGTGGTTCTCTCATGGCGAGATCCGTTGTCGGATACATGTGAGACCGCCGTCGTTGGAGGTATGTCTCTGGCTAGTGCTCCTGTTCATCTCCTTCCCCGTGCACACTAATCCCCTCTGTTTTTCCGGCACACACTACACACAACTGTTCCCCCCTTTCTGCCCCAGTCACGCACACCCAAATCTGTTCGATTTCTTGGTTTTAGGATTCGGTGGGAGTCAAGATTATTAGGTCCACTGATGGCGATGTGTAGTTGATCTCTTGTTGGGGATGGGGGTCTCACGTGATGGAGGAGCTCGGAGAAATGATTTTGGTGGTGGTGTTTTTTTTCAGAGGGCAGGATGCTGTAGATCTTCTTAGCTAATTTTTGGCGTGGGTTCAGAGTAATTTATGTAATGATATTTCTGTGGTGAAGTGTGTTTTCAATAGAGCTCTGCCATGTACGTTCATCAGTTTTGGTAATTTTCTTCAGAGATTTTGTCACCTATGATACAGGCTGTTAGGTTATTTTTACCAGCATTTTGTGTATTTTTTATTTTCATTACGTGTGTACTTCTTTCCACTGTTGTTCATTATATGAGTGTGGTTGTGGGGTTTGGGGGATGGTAGTGCAAAAGTATTCAGGTGTGTTCTGCTTAGTGAGGGATTTAGGTTTCTGCCGTATCAGTAGTGTTATGCCACATCTCAACTTTGTAAATCCAGGAAAAAACGAACTGTTGCAGGTAGTTTCTTTTTCATCTTAACCTTGGCCAAATTTTGTGTAGGTTCCTTTTTCATCTGAGTATTGTTCTTTTTCAGTAATGTAACCATGTTTCGCATTTCATATGTAGACAACATCGAGCGTATACCAGCTCTGAAGATGAGTGTTTTGATGCTGGCAATAGCGAATCGAGGAGCTTCTCCATCGATAGTGATGTGAGATTTTTCACATTGTTATTTTCTAATACTGTCGTTATTCATTTTTTTTTCTATTTTCGCTTTTGTTTTGACGACTGAGTTTTGGCAGGACACAGACAAGCAAGACATTGCCACTAGACGATGCCTTGTTTGGATTTGTTAGGAAACATGTCTCGTATATTTTTTGAAATAATTGGGTTATCTAGTACTGCATGTACATGTTTCGTGACCGTTAATTTTCTGCATTTCTTGCCATGTATTTTTTGCCATGGGCTGTCAAGTCTTTGAAGAGGAATTTTGCTGGCTTTTGCCAAGACGTTAACGTATCTGGAAGGAACAAGGTATTTTTCTGCGTTTATCACCTGATGTTGATGTATCAAGAAGTTTATTCTCTTTTTTCTTTTTTTTCTGTCCCTTATTGGATATTTTGTAGGTTAAGGGGAGTAAAATTGGTAGTCTGGATAGGTCTGTTTACACCAGATATTCAGTGAAATACTTTCTAGCAGTCATAAGGAATTTGACTCCATACCAGAGATTGGTTATTGAGAAGTTTGGTTTTCGATGTCTGCTACTCTTCGATATGCATGATATCCCTTTGGAGCTTGCTAGATGGGTTGCTTGTTGTGTTGACCCGTTATGCTCTCAGATCACAGTTCACTCTCAACCCATTGAATTTTCAAAGCTCATAATCCATTGGATTTTGGGTCTGCTGTTGGCGGGTGGCGCTTACGTGTAGCAGTATGGAGGGGGAGAATTTTATTTTATCTCATTTTCATCTGTCTGCAATGCCTCATATTACTTTCTTCGGAAACAAGCTGGCCCTGATGACCTGAGCGACCAGATGTCTTTTGTGTTTCATGTCTATAGCTATACATTGCTTCTTATGTCCAAGTTTTTTTTGTCTGAATCTCCGTTCCTCGGTTTTCACTCTCCCTACCGTGAGTCTCTTGTCTTGCTTGTTCATTGTCTCAGTTGTCTTTATCGTATTCTCTGAACTTTCTCTTCCTTTATCTTTATTATTTTGTGGTCAGTTTTCTGTCTCTTATATTTTAGTCTTCTTTCGTCAGTCTCTTTCTTAACTTGGTCACCATCTATCTCGTAAGTCTCTCCCTTCTGCCAGTCTCTTTGTTGCCTCTGTTTTCTCTGTTTGATTTGATCTTCTGTTTGAATTGTTGTGTCTATTTCGATGCCTCTGTCTGCAGTCTCGCTAATTCACCGTGTCTCTTATCTTTATCTGAATCTTTAACAACGAATTTGTCTTAGTTTTGTATGATTGTGTTATTAGAAATGTGTCCTTTTTCTTTTTGTTTATTTGAATTTTTTGTTCGAGAGATGTTTGTGTTCTTTGAATTGTGTCATCTGAAATGTGTCATATTTCTCACTTTGTATTATGTTTCTGTTTGCCGTATCTTTCTTTGTCATATTTCTATCTTTCTCTTCGTTCTTTCTTTGTATTTATTTGTCTTTCCTATCTGATCGTTGGTATTTATCTGAATTTTGTCTTTTTCGTTCCTTCTCGCTATTTCTTCGTTTTTCGTATCTAGTATTGTCTTATTTATTTGTCTATTTTAATCTTATCTGAATTGTGTCATCTGAAATTTGTTTTCTGATCATCTGTTTGTCTTTTGAATTGTGTCTACTGAAATGTGTTTTCTGATCATCTTTGTCTTTCATTTTCTTATTCTTCCTTAGTCTTTTATTTCTTTCTCTGAATTTTGTCCTCTGGATTGTGTCATCTGAATTCTTTCGTCTTCCTATTTATCCTCTGAAATGTGCCTTATTTATTCAGTCATCTTATTGTCTTAACTTTGTCTTAATTGTCTCTTCTACATTTGTTGTCTTAATTTTGTCTTTTCTGCCAGTCTTCTATATTTGTCTCTCTTTGTCTTTCATCTTCATGTGTAATTTTTTGCTTTGTTTCTTTTTGCTCGGCATGGGGGGCTGCTGATACTGCTTTGTTTCTGTCTTTTACATGATTTTGTTTCAGCATTTCTCTGTTTGTAGCCCTGAAAGTTTATATATGTGTTCCTCTTTTTTTCCAGCGAATCCCAAAGAGAATTGTATAAGCATTGGATATTGGCAGGAAGGGCTGGACAAATATGACAGTTTGCAGGAAGCAGAATACTACATGTCTATTATGGTTGAATTAGGTTCAAGTCTGGTTGGCGAAGTTTGCTCTTGATTTTGATCTACAGGTCGGGCTCGTTGTTCTCTTCCTGTTTCACATCGATGGTAGCAGATACATGAACATCTCGTTTGATGTTCTGTAGAAGCCTAATGCAATTTGTTTTCAGACAAGAACACCTAGATTACGTTCTATGTTGGACCATGTTTTTGGTCTCTCTTTTCCTGCATCTGAACCTATTTATTTCAGTTAAGATAAACTTAGCCGTTTGAGTGATGTCTGTTGGATTGTGTTCTCTCCCTAGTATGTTTCCAAGATTATGTAATATGGCAGACTATGTTTGGTTCCTTTTTTAGTTGCATCTGAACCTTGTGTGTGTGGCTACCAGCACTAATGCTATGAGACGATGTCCCCCAGATCAAAGTTTAGATTTCGTACTAGAACTACTCTGTTAGTTGTGTGTCAGACACTACTTATGTGGAATCAGTGTACACTGGGGTGTGTGGAGGGAGAATGCATCTACCAGAACAAGATGTTTTTTACAGGTGGCAAGAACATGAGAAGTTAGAGAGAGATGTTTTGTTTTCTTACTAACTTGTAGAGATTGTGGCGTATTCAGTATGGTAGCAAACTGGGAGTTTTTCTTTTGGAAAACGCAAACTGGGAGTTTTACACGTGTCCTTCACCATCGTCCATGCTCTTCCTCCCCTATCCTCACTCCTTTTTTTGATCTTGGTTTGTTCCGTGTCTTCTCCCCCTGTTGATATTTTTTCTTTCTTAAGGAAGAAGAAGATCCCACCTGCCGCCGGTGGTGGTGCATGTCTTTTTTGTATCGAGCTGGCCAGTTTTTCAAAAGCCCACAGACACACCTGATTGCTCCCAGCCCACAACCATTTCAGTGTAAGTAGCTCGGGTTTTGGGCCTTTCGGTGGGCCGGGACAGCACAGAAGCTCATATCCAAACCCAACTTACGTAAATTACCATCAAACGACAACTGAGAGCGACAAAAACATACAACGAACGTGGCGACCTGCTACTGGCTCAAAAAGTGACTGTGCATGAATTGAAATACAGCTAGCTGTAAATTAAACAGTCCTAGTAAGTAAACTCTGCCTCGCCGCCGAGACATTCCCCGCTCCCTGGAAACAAAAAGAAAACAAATCCCTCGAGAAAAAAAAACCAAAGAGAAGAAGTTACTCCCAACCTCCGCCGCCCGCCCCATTTCCGCGTCTCGGCGTGCGGAAGTCAACCCCACATCCCACCCCCACCCCACCCCCACCCCACCCCGCATCCATCCTCAATCCGGCGGCCATGTACGGCGACTCCGACGGATCCAAGGACCCCGGCGCCGCGCCGCCGCCCCCCGACCAGCCCTTCCCCAACCGCGAGCTCACCCTCAGCAGCTACCTCTGCGACAAGCCCACCCTCGCTTCCGCAGCCGCAGCCGCCCATCCTCCTCCTCCCCTCCCAACCCCGCCACCGACGCCGCCGCCGCCGATGCCGCCGCCAAGCTCTGCGTCGAGCGCGACTTCCTCCACCTCTCCGCCCCCAAGCGCGGCGGGGACCCTCCCGGCCCCGGCGACGACTCCTCCGTCGCCGGCGGCAAGAAGCCCCGCCTCGACTCCCTCCAGCTCTCGCTCTCCTCGCCTCCGACGAGCCCGGCCACCCATCCTCCCATGCCCATCCGCACCTCCCGTCCGCCGACGCAGATCCCCGGGCCGCGTCGGCCGGCGCGCCGCCGCCGAGGCGGACGTACAGCGCCACCACGGGCCGCACCCGGAGCATCAACTCCGACGACATGTCCTACTCCTACTCCATGTTCTCGCACAACCCCAGCTGCTCCCTCACCCACAACTCCAACACCGACATCTACGCCGCCGGGGAGGGCACCAACGGCTCCGTCCACAGCCGCTTCAACTTCCGCCCCATGGGGGACGGCAGCGTCGCCTTCGCCACGGCGCCGCCCGTCAAGGACGGCACCTCATCCTTCTTCCCCTCCGAGCTCCCCGCCAAGATGGCCGCTGCCGCCGCCGCCGCAGCAGCGGCCAGCGTAGCAGCTTCGACGGTGGCCGCGCGGGAACACCTCACGTCCTGAGCGTATCCTGCGAGATATCGTGTCCGACTCCGTGTCCACCATGGCGCAGGTGCTGCAGGATTTCCCCAGCGAGTCCCTCGAGGTGCTGCGAAAAGCGGTGCGGACCATGGTGACGCGCCGGAAAAAAGGGACGAGCTCGCTAGCCTGCAGCGGAGGCTGGAGCGCCGCTCGGACCTGACGGCCGAGTCCCTGCCCGGGCCAACAGACTCAACTAGAGATCCTGGTGGCCATCAGGACCGGCACGGCCGCGTTCGTCACCGGCAAGGGCCGGGTACCGAGCGGCGAGCTCGTCGAGATGTTCCTCATGACGCGGTGCCGCAACCTCAACTGTAAGAGCGTCCTCCCCGTCGATGACTGCGAGTGCAAGATTTGCTCCGCCAAGAAAGGCTTCTGCAGCGCGTGTATGTGCCCGGTGTGCCACAAGTTCGACTGTGCCGCGAACACCTGCAGCTGGGTTGGCTGTGATGTCTGCGGCCACTGGTGCCATGCTGCGTGCGGGCTCGAGAGGAACCTGATCAGGCCTGGCCCGACGCTTAAGGGGCCCATGGGGACGAATGAGATGCAGTTCCAGTGCCTTGGTTGCAACCATGCTTCTGAGATGTTTGGGTTTGTTAAGGAGGTGTTCAATTGCTGTGCGGAGAACTGGAATGCCGAGACTCTGATGAAAGAGCTCGATTTTGTTAGGAAGATCTTTGCTGCCAGTGATGATTTTGAGGGGAAGGGGCTTCATGCCAAGGCGGAAGAGGTCCTTAGCATGCTCGCAAAGAAAGTTATTACCCTGTTGGATGCTACAAACATCATGCTACAATTCTTCAAATGTAAGATCTCTTTACTTCACATCCTAAAATACGTTGTTGCAATCTTTAGTTCTCTAATGATCTTGACTTTCATAAGCATGATCTTGTAGCAGCTGCATAAATTTTCCGTGTCATTTGACACTTTAAACTGCCTAGAAATACGATCATTGTGTATTTGTATAATTTTTTTTTGCGGGGGGATCATTGTGTATATTTTGTGCTACACACCATCACTGTCAGTCATGTTTAGGTATCCAGAATTTCTTCTATCTGTCCCATATTTGGAAAATACACTGGCGTCACACTACTCATGGGATTGCTTAGTCATGTTTAGGTGGTTCTTAGATCTTTGGGCTTTGATCGCTGAGGTATCCACAATTATTTCTAATAGTTTTATGTATGGGGGAAATCCATTTGTGTGGCACTACAACTTACGGCATTGCAATAAGGATGTATGTTTGGCCACATTAATGATGCAGGACATGCAGAATGAACTCCCGTCATTTAGCACACATGCTATGATATAGACAGCGTTTTTCTGAGTGGCTTGAATTGAGTTTGACGATGAACTGGATATATAGCATTAAGCCAACAACAAAGTAACCTTGGTTCTTTTGGTGAACAGTATCTTTGTTGAATTTATTGAAAACCCGTATTGCTCCTACTGAACCATGAACTATTGTGGGCCTTGGGATCCTTGAATCTACTTATATTCCGTCATCAGGTTATGAATTACAAGAATAATGTTTGGCATGATATAAGACGCAAACTGTTTATTCTGTCGACATAGTACTCCTAATCTCTCCAAATATAACAAAAATCTGATGTCACCATATATGCTCTTTTAAAGCAATAGGGCCAAAGGTCCCTCTACTCGGTATGAAACAGAGGTGTCATTATATATGCTGCGATATAAAATACTTTGGACATTGGTTTATATAACTTATCAGGTACTATAGCTCTAATTAACTTTTATGTTCTCACAGATGGTGTTACGGACTGCTCTGTTACCGGCAGCAAGTCCAAAGGTATATTGGCGGCAGCTCAGGCGAGCCAATCTACGATTCCCCTTCTAAGTCCAACCATGACTCCAGGGAAATCCTTCAATTTCAATGCCAGCACATCCATTCTTGACTCACAAATTGATGCGCTGAAGGCCAGCCCAAAGCCACTCTCGATTGAACCCCGTTACGGCGCCAGCCCAAAGCCACTCTCTATTGAACCCCGTTACGGCACCAGCTCAAAGCCGCTCTCTATTGAGCCCCATTACGGCTCAAGCCCAAAGCCACTCTCTGTTGAAACACCCCATTTCGGCAGCAGCTCAAAGGCACTCTCTATTGAAACCCATTTCGGTAGCAGCCCAAAGCCACTCTCTGTTGAACCCCATTTCAGCAGCACCTCAAAGGAGGATGACGCGTCTACCCTTGAGACCATCGTGAAGTGCAAGGAAGCTGAAGCAAAACTCTTCCAGAAGTTGGCTGATGAGGCCCGGAAGGAAGTAGATAACTACCGCCAGATCGTCCGCTCCAGGACACAGAAGCTGGAGGAGGAGTATGCAGCGAAGCTGGCGAAGCTATGTTTCCAAGAGACGGAGGAGAAGAGGAGGAAGAAGATGGAGGAGCTCAAGACGCTCGAGAACTCGCACTATGACTACCACAAGATGAAGTTGCGGATGCAGACCGAGATCCAGGGCCTGCTTGAGCGGATGGAAGCCACAAAGAAGATGTGGGTATAGACCACCCGCTGCTGCACCTGAATGTCTGAAAAATGCATCGTTCTCCATTAGAATGGTTTCTGAGCTGTTGTATTAATTCCATCTGTAATTTGTCTTTTTTTACCATTTAACTGTTATAAGAGGAGGAGGCCTAACCTCTCGCTGCCAGGATACAACTTGACAGACAAAATTTCAGTTAATTTCTTGCAAAAAGTATGTCATGTCATTGCAAATATTTCTTATATGCAGAGAGTGCAGTTGTTGGGTCACGACCTGTGCATTTTGCCCCATGCTATAATTGGCATCGTCATGAGAATATTTCAACGTCTCGACCTGTCATGCTCTCTTTTTTGAATGATTTCTTCTTTTGGGGGGGGGCACACAGTGTTGTGTGTGCGTTGGGATCCCGCGTAGATTTGCCTGCTCGGCTGTTCTCGGTTCAGTCTTGATCCAATCAGCTGTTGCGAGTTGAAACTCCTGTTGGGACATCATGGTCTAGCAACAGAAGCGGCGGCCTCGACCTCTGGCTCACCGTTGTACTCCGGCGCCGCCGCTGAGAGCGACGGCGGGGGAGGCGTGTCGATACCACAGCACCGGGACAGGAGATTTCACACAGCCATGACATGAATCTTGATACACCGCAGCAAGAAGTTATAGGGTACACGTTAACACTACCAATACCACAGGAGAGCACCAAAGCTGTACAAAAATACTTCTACGTACCGACGTAGTACGCGTGCATGAAAACAATACCAATCGTCTACCACCATTATGATCTGATCGATGTCAAGCGGGAGCAGAGCTAGCAAATTCTCAAGAACCTGACGATCGAGTTACACCAACCTATAGGAGATCGACGGCGTCGTACGGACTGGCTAGAGTCTAAGCGTGAGGTCGGGCTCCTCGTCGGCTTGCACCACCAAGCTGCCGCTGCCGCTGCTGCTGCCGAAGTAGGAGCTCGGTGGTGGAGAGCGGGGAGCACTCCGCCGCCTGGTGGTGGCCTGAAGCTTCCCGGCCACCCGAGGCTGGCCTCCTCGTCGGCGCCCACGAGGAACGGCATCGGGCCCAGCAGCGCCCTCGCCCGCGCCTGGTCCTGCTGCTGCTGCTGCCGCTCCGACGGCGCCGGCACGGCGTGCGCCGACGCGTGCGCCTGGATGCCGATGGGGTACAGGCCGCCGTGGGAGCCGTAGAGCGGCAGGGAGGACACGTCGGCGTAGCCGTAGGGGTACGCGTCCAGCCGGTGCACCGCGCGCCGGGCCAGCGTGCGCTCCCGCCGGTGCGCGTTCTGGTGCCCGCCCAGCGCCTGCGAGCTGAAGAACTTCCTCTGGCAGTAGTTGCACGTGAACACACGCGCCGGTTCGCGGGCGATCGCCGCGGCCTGCGTGCCGCCGTTGCTGTCGGTGGTGCTCGACTCGGTAGTGGTTGCGGCGGCGGCGACGACGGTGAGCGACAGGTCGAGGGTGACCGGCGGGCAGGAGGAGGAGTTGGACGCCTCGTTGTTGGATGCCGCCTGGCTGCTGATGTCGGACAGCTGATCCTCACACGGTTTTGGCGCAGGACGCTGTTGCTCTTCATCTCTGAACAATCTTTCTCTGAACCCTTTTTTCCCCTGGAGTCACTTTGTTTCCTTATCTCTCACCTGCATCCAGAGGACAAAACAAACTCATGTAAGCAAGTGCATATGTGTGTACTTGGTGATATGATTTGATGCATACACTGACAAGGAAAGATCAGTGTGTTTCTAGTCTCAGCTGCACTCATTGACTTATTCACCAGAATGTAGCAGATAAGCCATGAGTGTACAGGATGAAGCATGTGTTGTTCTTGTCAGTGCGTGTGGTGATGATGACAAACTGAATGCTTAGAGAATGGCATGCTTCTGTAGATACAGCCGTGTGGATAAGCACCATGGTGTCTGAATTGACACATTTTTCTCTGAGATTGCTTCGGGTTCACGTGATTCGCAGTTGATTATGCTGTCAATATAGGAATCTAAGCAAATAATTCACATCTTATCCAGATGACTAGAGAAGCACAACAGAATTTCTCCAGCTAATAATCTTGGCAGATGCACATTCTCATGTTTGCTGAATAACTGAATGTGGAGTGCAGAGATGGGAAGTGTGACAAATCAAGAGAAGTATCGGATTCATTGTTAAGCCCTATGTCTGATGCCAAGTCTAGGGCAAACAGATGAAAAGCATGGCTTCTTTTCTGGTCTGGGAATCTCTAAAAACGAACATTATCTGATAGAAAAGGCCAAGAATAGCACATTCAGTTGTTGTCATGAAAAGATGGAAGCTTTGGTGTTCCCATCTAAACCCCTTTCAGTTAAATCATGGTGTTCTAGAGATCTAAACCACTAAATGAGAGCATAAAACGCAAATGCTGGCTAACTAGGCAAATTCACCAACAAACAAGTCTTTTCTATAGTGGCCAACAAACAAGATTACTCAGTTGTTTTTCACGTGCAACAAGTTATCTGATAGTGATGCCTAAAGATCACTAGATTTAACTCTTTTGTCCATGCCATTGCGAATATCACTAGATCACTACCAGGAGGATTCCAAATAGCATCAGCAACTCTGTAGGGTGGAATTATGCATGGTCCTACTCGATGAAAATTAATTTGTTAAAAGTAGTTTTGTTATACAGGTTATTAGTTATAGCTGTAGTACCTTAGTATTTAGGACACCTAAATTATCCAAAGTAGTTGGACCAGGAGATTCGCCAATTTTGGCAGAACATAGGAAGCAAGAAAACATAATTATCCAGAGACGAGATCGGCGAAGCCTATCAACTGCATCTGGTGTTATAAAGAAGAAAAACCTGGTAGAGCGACGTGCTACCAACCGGCAAAACATGACTGAGCATAGACTGACTGGAGTACGCGCGAACTAGTAGATTCATAAGACAAATTCTACCGCAAAAAAGGTTCATGCTTGAATGGGTCATCAAAGAAATATTCACTTGAAAAGATCTTAACTACTGGTCCGCAAGGAATCACGTACCATCTGAACCCAAATTCCCTGAAGTTCCTCCTTTACCCGTAGAAGCAAGAACAAGGCAACGAACTAAAAAAGACCGTAATTCTTGAAGGAAAAGAAAACCACCCAAGATGCATGAGAATCACTCGCTTCTGCAAGAAAAACAAGAGAGGATCACCTGAAACACACCCTGCAGGAACAGAACAGAACCCTGCACCGCGCCTCCTCGCTTCGCCAAGAAGAAGGCAGCAAGGTCAGGCCATGGCTCCTGGCAAGATCGCCCCTCGCGCTCTCTCGCCGAAGGAGGTGGTGTTCCGTGGGAGGGAGGAGAGAAACAGCCAAAGTGACGAACGAGAAGGCAGGGAGGAAGGAGGTGGTGTGTTTCAGTTAAAGTGGTGGCATCCCCACTGCGGGTGTTTAATTATGGAATGCAGAGGTTTGGTAAGTTGGTGGTAGGGACTGGGGATGCAGACTGCGCTCAGAAGTGGTACTGGAAAAGGATGTATCTGCACTAAAGATACAGCAGCAGCACATCTCACTTCACTGTTATACGCCTCCGACTTGCCTTTCTTCTTCTTTGTCTTTCCGCTCTCTTTTACCACGACCATCACTAGCACCACCACCACCATCCGAGAAAAGCAATTAGTAGACAATTGAGCTGCGGTTCCTGGTCTAGTAGCTTGTTTATTCCTAGGATTATGTGTGTTCCATCTACCCATCCACTGCATAATCTATATATATTACTCTATGATGATAATAATAGTAACTAGTACATGGTTTTAGTCATACAAGAAACAGAACACGAGATGCAAAGATGCGTGGAGTTCATACGTAGGGGACCAGAGGGTGGCATGATACTTTAGTCAGAGGGGTGAGTCAGGGTAGTGCCCTTTGGGGCATTGCGGTGAAGCTGTTGCTGCGTAAGGCCATCTCAAGCCGTTGTGCCCCCCAGGGGCCAAAACGTCGCCTTTTCTGGGCCGCCGCGGCGCGAAACGGCGCGAAACCGAACCCTGGGGGGGCGTGTTTACCAGCCGTGAACCGCCCAGCCGGCGATGCCCAGCCGGCGATGCGGCCTAAAAGAAAGGCCGGCCCTTTTTTGGCATACAAATTCACACATAGAAATAATTTAACATACAAATTCACACATAAATAAATAGTTTAACGTATAAATCCATACACAAATAAATAGTTCAACAATACAAGCAAATAAAACAAATCGTACTAGGCATTTGCATCGTCATTATCGGCATTGCCATTGCCCTTGCGCGCCCACAAGTGCTGCACCAGATCATCCTGTAGAGCTAGATGTGTTCCAGCGTCTCGAATCTCCCGGCGCGTGGTGAGGAAGGCTGTCCATGATGCCGACACCTGGTGATCAACCTCTGCAAGAGGACCCTGACGGTAGTATGGTGCACTTGCCTCACTGTCAGGCACCGGGTGATCCCGCTCACTCTCAATAATCATGTTGTGCAAGATCACACAACACTGCATCACCTCCCACATGTTGGACTTCGACCAAGTCATAGCTGGGTGCTGGGTACCGGACAACAGCGAATCGAGACTGCAGCGCGCCAAATGCCCGCTCAACATCCTTTCTGCAAGCCTCTTGGCACTTGGAAAACCAAGCCTTCGCGCTTCCTGGCACAGGGTTGGAGATGCTCTTCACAAATGTTGCGCATTGGATGATCGCAAGTACGTTGGGCCAAAGACTGCAACCACTGCCCGGCAGAAATAGTTCAAGCACTCCAGGGCCGTGGACTCGCTCATGCGCAGATAGTCATCCTGTGAATCTGCGGGAGCACCATATGCAAGCAACCTCATGGCCATCGTGCACTTCTGAATTGAGGTAAAGCCTACCGTGCCGGTGCAGTCCTTCTTCAATTTGAAGTAGGGGTCGAACTCCCGGATGGCGCGCATGATCCGGAGGAAGAGCTCGCGGTTCATCCTGAACCGGCGCCGGAACACCTTCGCGTCCTGCGTAGGATTGTTGGCGAAGTAGTCGGAGTAGAGGATGCAGTAGCCCTCGTACCGCTGCCTTTGCTTGCTCTTGCGGCGCCCGCGCGTCGATCCAACACGACGCGGCCCGCTGTTGACGAGCAAGCCGGCGAGACAGGCCAAGACCATGAGGTGTTCCTCGTCGTCGATGTCGGCCTGATCTTCCTCATCGAAGAGCTCGGCGAGCATGTCCTCGTCGTCGGAGTCCATGCCTTGGGTCGGGCGAATCGCCGAACACCTTGCGGGCGGGGTGGCCGCGCTTCGCTCCGAGAACGGCCCAGCCGGCTAGATCGCGGCGGAGGAGAGTGGGCGGCGTCGGTGACTGCGCGGGGGCTCGACGGGGGGGTTCCTAGCTGCTCGACGGGGCGGGGCTCGAAGGAGGGGTGGTGGCGGCGACGGCGAGGTGGACAGAGGGAAAGGCGAGTCGGGGTGGGAAAAAGGCTTTGTCTCGCCGACAGCGCTGCCCCACGTGTGCTTCTCATTCCGCCGGCCTCCCCAGGCCGAACCCAGTGGGCTGGGTTTCGCCTGGGTGCGCCGGCGCTTTTTTCCGCCGAAACGGCGCTAACTGGCCTTCTGAGGGGGCCGAGTGGTAGAAAAACGGCGCTTTTCGACCGGCGCGGCTCCTGGGGGGCTCGGGGGGCGGCTGGAGATGGCCTAACATGCGAGATCACTCGTCCTCGTGTGTGCCGTATTTATTTTGTGCGGCAAGTGCAGTGCAGCGCAGCGCCCAATGGTAGATGGCATGACCAGTGCGTGAGTTATTTTTCTTGTCAGAAAGCAGTTTGAGTGTAGCTTTAGCGTTCCTCCTTTTTCCCCAACTCTGCGTGCGTCTGCGTCCTGCACAACATGCCTGCCTGCAAGTTAACTCCACTGCCCCTGTCCTTTCTCTGATGGATCCCATGCAATACCTCTGTGCTGTGCCCCTGTGTTTGTGTGTGTGCCTGCCACTGCCATCCCTCTCGATGCTTGCAAGGGAGACAGCTCCTCCTGCCATCAACAAAATATATAAAGTTTTTAGAGGTAATTGCACCAGTCATACAACAACTTGTCCATCATTTGCAGTTTCATACAAAAACTTGTAACGTGTGGTGCGGTGGTACAAAACCTTGTGTACTAAGTGCAAAATCATACAAAACAAACCAGGAGCCGACACCTGTCCGGTCCAGCCTGGAAAAGAGCAAGGGCCCAGCGAATTGCACATTTGCAAAAAAAACTTGGCGTATTTAATATTTGCGGTCAACTCCTCCCACCTTGCTGGACAGGGAGGACGAACGGGTTCCTGCGGCCGCCCCGACGACCTCCGATCCGCACTGTGCCGGGCGACCTCCTATCCGCACGGTGCCGACGACCTCGAAGTGGCCGATGGGCGCCGGTCGTGCCAGCCTCGGCGGGCCCTCCACGGCCTGCCCCGCCGGCGCCGCCGTGAGCCGGCCCTTCCTGCCGATCTCTGCCCCGCCGGCCGCCCCCAACTCCTCGGCGCCCCCGCGGATACGGCCTCCACCTCCATCACGAAGACCGTCAGGGACTAGTGTGCTACTGTTTTGGACAGACTGATCGACAGTGCAGCTGTGCAGGTGCTGAAGCTGACGGTCTTTGTGACATTGATCGACAGCGCCGGACGCCCCTTCCTCCTCCGCGTGGTTCTCTGAATATTGTCTGCGGATTGAATATTCGAAGCAATGCAGTGATTCTCTGAAGCTGAAGCAAGCTATGGGTGATGCATTTGAGATGTGCAAGCTGTGCAAGCTATGGGTGATGCTCTGAAGGAAAGCAGAGGTGTAGCAACTATCAAGCTCTGGGCGATGCAGTTAGTGTGTGTATCTGAAGATGACCACTGTTAGTAGTATGTACCATTGAAAATTTGCTCGTAGATTTCGTTGTATGCTTGTAGATCTTGTAGCATTTTCACCTAATTTGCTCGTACTTTCGGCATATAGTAATCGGATATATTAGATCATCTAGTAGTACATCATCTGATGTTTTTGATTGTAGATCATCTAAAAAAGTAGTTGTACAATGAAATAATATTTGAGTTATAGGATCAGCTAGTAGTAGATCATCTAAACAAGTAGTTGTACAATGCAAATTGTAGTTAACAATTGCATTTTGTCTCTATATTCATCTTCTGACTGATTTTTGTTTGTTTATGCTCCATGTTGTATCAGGTTGTGAGATCTTGTCAAATTCTTGCTTTATGTCCCATTTTCTGTATAGCTATATGGCTTTATCAGGATTTTCCTTTTAACAAATAATAGTTACAAATTTCAGCATGACCAGCCCCTATTTCTGTTTTAACCTTGCTGATTCATTTCATGTGGAGTATATATAGGAGAGTACCATTAGAGCAACATAACTTATTTAACCTTGCTGATTTATTTCATTTCCCACAAATTATCTAAAATCCATTTCATTTCCTTTATTCCATTCTTACAAAAATAGGACAGAAACAAACAGCACACACAATCACAGCATACACACTATTGGCAGCTTCTACCTATGTACTACTCTTGCTGCTACATACTACTCAAATGCACAACTAACTGCTTCAGCTTGCTTCACATGTGCTTCCTTCACTTCTGCTTCTTCAGCTTGCACACTAACATAGGAACACTACATGATTTACTTCTGCTACACACACTAACTTGGTCAGCTTGCTTCAGTTCTGCACACTAACAGAGGAATAGTACACACACTAACTTTCTCAAATTATTCATTTCTGAATTTTTCAGAGCATCTGCATTGCTTCACATCTCCTCTGAATCCTTCTCCAGCCCCCACAGCTCTCCGGTCACCGCAGAAGGCTAGCCTTCAGTTGCTGCCTGTACACAAGTGATGCAAGTTCGTGAGCAGAGCCTGGTAAGAAAAATGAGAAAAAGGGACCTTTACCTGTGCTCAACGGCTGCCTGGTTGTCGGGGTGGCCAGCTCTTGGTGCTCTCGAGATGGCGGCGCGAGGAGAGGGCCTCCGCGCTTGTACTGGTTGCTGGTGAAGGCCGCGTCGGCTTGGACGAGCAGCTGGGGCGGGGACTCTCGCGTGGAGGAAGCCATGGCGCCAGAGGGTGGCCGGCGAGATCGGGACGGGGGGGGGGGTCCGGTGTGCTCGGTCGACCAACAAATCGACGGCACGAAGGGTTAGGGGCGGAGAAAAGCGTGAAAATCGGAGGCCTCCGGCAGGGATGGCTGAGGGGCGGCGGCAAGAGCAGGAATCGCAGGTCGCCGGTGTGGGTGCTCGCCGCATCGTGGGAGGAGCAGAACGGGATCTGCTCCAGCGAGGTGAGAGGACTGGGACAAAAATACGGAATAAGAGAGGGGGTTATTTGCAAATCTGTCTGGCGCTATGCCCCTGCCATTTTTCACGCTGGACTGGACAGGTGTCGGCAACACATCGATTTTGTATGATTTTGCACATACAACTAAAGGTTTTGTACCACCGCACCACACGTTGCAAGTTTTTGTATGAATCTGCACCTGCTGGACAAGTTGTTGTATGAGTGCTGCAATTACCTCAAGTTTTTATATGTTGTTTGCTACTTCGATGTGAGATCTGGATTTTTTGTCCTTTCTATCTTGGCAACAAGATCATCACGCTCAAGTGAAGTCAATTGCAAAAATGTGGCCCGGGCAACTTTATCTCTTCTTTTTGGAAAAATTCTTGTGATTAAAGACAAGCTCAGCACACACACAAGTGATGAGTTGAACGAAGAACAGGACCACCCGTTCCCTTTTGAGCTAGCCCAGCCCTCCCTCAGGATAAACTGCGCTGGTGTTTGCCACGATCATTCATTCGTTCGCACGACATCGAAATGCTCCACCAGCTCACAGGCAGGATGAAAAGAGGAAAGGGAGGCCACATTCCACGTGATTGACGAAAGTGCCAGATTGGTGACGAAAGAGATCAAAAGGCAACTACTACACCTTTTTCGATCAAGTTTGGACATGAGGAGCACAAACAGCAACAGGACGTCCTTTTGTTCCAGATAGACTCTCAAGAATGAATGGATGGATGGGTGAAAGGAGATTAGCTCACAGTTTGGAGGAGACCAAAAAGAGACCCCCAAAAAAAGGATCGGATAAAGTGATTGGACTAGAGCTACGGATGGTACTAAAAAATGAGCCAGTATTCTCACTTTTTTCCCGAAAGTTGCTACTTACTCCCCACTGTGGTTGGGGAATTTTGTATCAAAACAATTGTCGCAACAACATAACGATAGCAAATTTCAGAATTTTTAGCAAACAATGACAAAAGAGAAAATGCATGCACGGTCTTGCAACAGGTTCTCTCATAAGAAGAATTCCTGTAACATTACTAATCAATACACCAAACAAATTAGTACCTCGGAATGGACAAAACCATAAATTGTAACTATAACACGCATCCGTTCAGCTCTACAACAAGCATCTTATAAGCTAATCCCCCAAAGTTTCAAACATCACCTGGGGATCTTTACACACCGCTAAGGTAGCATCTCACACAAGAATAGAGAGAAAAAAACCACAGCAGCTGCGGCAACTGGAAGAAGAATATGTAGCCATCGACTTGAATCCTATGATACAGGAATCCTACCATCTCAGCCAAAAATCTAATAGCGTACATGAATACCTCCTAAATATCGGACCTATCATGTCACCTCCAATTTATCTGAAAAGTGCAAGATAAATACAACATAAATATCAGTTTTTATTTTTTTCGCAATAGTAATGGCAGCTGCCAAGTAATTATGCCTTACATCAGCAGTCAGAAAGTGAAGCCACGCACTGTTTACAAGTTTCCATTGGATTTCTCACCATCAAGCTCTTTAAGCTTTTCCTGCAATCATTAGGAACGGCTCACGTAATTAAGAGGGTGCAACATTAACTCGGAAGTAAGCTCTAGAACGATGAGATGGTGTACGGGGAGCAGAAGTGTGTGAGGCTCCAATACAAGACCTCTGTTATTAATGTGCCCGTCAAAATAAACAACTTTGAGAAACTATGGGGTAAAAACAGAAGGCAGAGCTTACATGTAAACTTGTATTTTCTGAGGTCAAGCTATCACACTTCTCCTGGAGTTGTTTCAATTCTTGTTTAAGTGAACTATTCTCCTCCTTCAGCAAATCAGCCTGATTGGCTACTTCCTCCCATTCAGCCTGTAGTATAACACCATTTATTCGGCAAC
The DNA here is from genome assembly GCA_947311845.1 of Poa pratensis. Lineage (NCBI taxonomy): Eukaryota > Viridiplantae > Streptophyta > Magnoliopsida > Poales > Poaceae > Poa > Poa pratensis. The sequence continues at coordinate 23,808,287 of CAMZMU010000064.1, forward strand.
ATATACTTTTTAAAAGAAAACTTTACGGGAGGTCCATACAGTAAAATTTTATCGGAAGTAAAACATATCTACAAGATAGGGCAGGAAATGTACAGGGGCTAGGCAAGCTAATATTGCCAGCCAATAAGGGGAGCTGCATCTCCTCCTTCATTCTATAAGAAAGAAGAAAATGGCCTCTTGAAGAGAAAAGACCAAGAAGCTATGCTAGGATTAACACTGACAAAGGTAAAAAGCAAATTTCCATTAAGGCCTCCATTTGGAACAAAACAACAACATAGAAATATAATGATTGATTGGATTCCTTTCGAAAAATTCCCATGGTGACATTTGGAGCACAAGAAAATCACATCAGGGTTCCTTCGAGGATGGCCTATTCCATAGGAAATTTTGGAGGAAAACAAACATGAGGTCTTACCTCATGTTTCTTCTATACTGTGTCAACAGTTCCTATTTTCCTGTGACATCCAAGCAACATGTTTGAAGTTTCCTGTGTTTTGGGTTCCTATACAAATATCAGTTTTGTGACATTTTTGAAGTTTTCCTATGTTAATCAAAGTTGGCCATATATATTCTCTCGTGTTTTCTTCTGTTTTATGTTAAGAAATATTTGCCCAGATCTTTGTTCTGCAAAAAAACTGGTTATGGCATCCATAGAAGATTATTCTCTGCTACACAAAACACCAGCACTATCCTAGACTCCTAGCAAAGTTTGCAGTCACACATGCATGCCAAAGATGGCCATGCCTACTTAAGATTTAAGAATCAATCCCATGCAGTCCATCCAAATAGATTCGACCGCATCTCAACTCACTGCTGTTTAGGCCAGATTTAGGAAGTTGGAAACTTGATAGTGGCCAGGTATGGTACACCAACTGGACACCAAATCTGATAGGGGTTATGTCTTTGTAATAGCGAATGGTTTAATCAGTTCTATCTGAAGTCAACCCTGAGTTATCCCCACTCCTATCTTACTGCAGCTTTCAGCTAGAGAACAATCATCAATGGGTTATTTTCTCAAACAACTTGGTCTCTTCTAGATAAGCAGTCAACAACGTAAACTACCCAGAAGATACACATGCTAACAAATAACATTGAACGGTTCATGTGAAATCATGCAAAATTAAGACCTGCTTGCGCAATCTTGAGCGTCGAGCTGATTCCCTATTTGATTGCTTCCGTTTTTGTCTCTTCACTTCTCGTTCGTCCTACATCAACAAAAAGTAAACCTAAGAAAAAAGTAAAAGGCAGGGTCCTTGAATAAAATAACCAGGAGAACCAAAGTCTGAATAGTAACAAACCTGTATTGCTGGATCACTGTGAACAATATCACGGGAATTTGACGAAGGAGCTGATGTGGTGCTGCAACAGCTTTACCATGCACGGCTACAGAAGTAGGAGCACCCCAGTAACCCATTCCCATGTTTACACCAGTTGCTGGGCCAGCCATGGGAGGAGGAACAGGCCAATATGGCATCATAGGGTTAACCACAACTGGCCCAGAAGACACCTGTGTGGGATCAACTGCAGCGCCCTGAGCAGTGACTCCTTTGTTGCTAGCATCTGGCAAAAAAGAAGAAATCAAATCCTAGCTGTATCCTAACACATGAGAAAAAACTTGTCAACTAATACATGAACTTTTGAGAACAAAAATATACTCCAATCCTTTTGATTCCACTTCCCAATGAGGCATTGATTACCAATTTTTAAATATTGCGCTAGAGATTTGTAGTCCTACCATTAGCCTGGCCATGCTCAGAACCATCCTTTGTCCGTGAACCCTGCATGTAAATGATTCGTTTATGCAGGTCTTAGGTTAGCACGACAACTGTCATAACCAGCCTACAGAACAAGAAATAGAGGATACCATGCATCCATCTAGTTTGTCCAGCAGCTAGCAGGATAATCATATGTTTCAAACGACATGCAGAACATTGATAATGATAAATCTTACAAATAAGATAAAACTACCAAGGATGCACGCAACATAAGCCCAGATTCACAAATTATGAAGCATCTCACATAGGAAAAGTTACTGAGGACGTAAGGAGAATGACCAACAGTTGATATTAACAGAGTCAAATATCGTAGATGATGTAAGAAACTAGTAGTAATCAGCACAGCTGTTAAGAGGTGCTGAGCATGGGCGAATAATCAAGTAATTCAACAGAAGGGCTACCATTAGACTTTTCAGGATTGTCACGAAAAATAGAGCTGGATAACTAGCTGTTGGTATCCTCTTAACCAGGATTCACATTCCTGGAATTTGCAAAAGATCTTGAACCTGGCAGGAAGATCCAACTGACTCGGTAGGTTTGCTGCTTGGCTATACAGAACCAGTCTGCAATCCTACCAAGTAGCACCTCTAAGTACTGGATCAGCACAGTGCAGGCAATAGTTGAAAACCGGAAAGTTTGGTGGTTACTCAAGTCAAACAAGACACAGTGCAGGCAATAGTTGAAAACCGGAAAGTTTGGTGGTTACTCAAGTCAAACAAGACCTATAATGGGAAGAACGGCGAAACAAAAGCAGACTTTCTTGGAATCTGTCTCAGGTAGCTTTAATGGTGATAAACATAAAAGGTAAATATGATAAAGTGACATACACTTTTAGAATTTGTACTGCTTCCTTCAGAATAACTTCCGCTTCCACTCTCACTGCATATCAGATGGTTGAGGATTCATCACTCATCCATTTTTTTTTTGAAATCATCAATCATCCATTAGCATCACATGATAGGAATAAAAGGAATTACCTTCGTGACGAACCTTCGTTGGAGGATGACACTAAAGGTTTTTCAGGTGGCGTTTTACTTTTCACTGTGACTATATCAAGACTACCTAAGCTTCCTTTTGATCTCTTCAGTGGAGTCTTCCGCTTATTTTTGTTTGACTTATCTGCCTCTGACCCGCCAGCACCAGATGTCTAATAATGATGAAACAGAAGGGAAAATTAAACAGAGGAATTCATATGCAGTACAATAATTAAATAAAATAAAATACTCCCTCCGTATCAAAATATAAGACTCTCTAGCTAGCTAGTACACACATGTATCTAGACATGTTTTAGTGCAAGGTTAGTGACCTAACCTTGTAGTTAACAAGTTACGCCAATGTCACCAGAACCGAAATATAAGGACACGGCAGAAAGACTAAGAATAAACTTTTGAAAAGTACCGAGAAATAGAGCAGCTAAAAGATATCAATAACTTACAGGAGTTTGAACTGTCCCATTTGGTGCTTGAACAGGATATGGGCTGTATGGGTGTGAACCCTGATGTGGAAACAGTTTACATAAGCATGATAAAATTATACAGCCAAGTTAAATGTAAGAAGTGGACTACCGGTGGCATAGGTGCCTGCTGATATGGTGTGCCTTGGGCATACATCGCTGCGTATGGTGGTGTTGTCCCATAAGGAGGCATCATCTGCCAACAGATGAATTTAAATCACATGTTAAAATACTGATTTTCCCAGACTTTCAGAGGTCATACTAGCTAATAACATCCTTGTATAGAAGTACACTTGCAAATCCTATGAACAAAGGTCAAAGGATCTAAATTACTCGCACATTCATGGAAAAGTTCATGCTAATTTATACTCATCAACACCCATCACTAGTTAATCGACATAATTCTTGCAGAACAGACTAAGCGATTGCAGCCACTAGCCAGCCAGCCACGGTTAGAACATTATGTCGATAACAGTAATTAAACACTACAACTCTAGAGAACGTACCTGTGGACCCCACATGTAAGGATGCCCCTGAGGATTTGGAGCCATGGTTGAATGAAAATAAGCCGGCGGCGTCATTGGAGCCGTACCGGGGACATTATAATATGCCTACAGATGTATACTAACTGTTACAATAATAAAGATATATAGATCAATTAGAAAGGAATGCAGGATAGTCTAATTTTATGAACCTGAAACTGAGACCAGTCAGGATATGCTGTAGGAGGATTAGTAGGTGTACCCTGTTCGTTCTGAAACAAGTGAAATAAGGTAAGTGGGTGCCAATAATTACTCTCGCGGTTTCAGATTGTTCATACAGACCTGTGTTGCCGACGATTTCTGAGATTTGGCTCTAGTGGCCACATCTCCCTTTCCCATAATAATAGCCTCTCCTCTAGTCCTCTCTTCCCTTTACCTCCTAAGTTACAAAAAGTAAGGCAGTGTTTACACCTTAAAGCATGAGAAAACAGATTGGGGTGATGGCTATAAGCAACATAGAATAAAGACAATGAGAAATCAACAATTATCAAAATCAATTACTCCCTCCGTTCCGTATTATAAGCCGTTTTGGCTAACTAATTTCTCAAAATCAATTACTCCCTCCGTTCCGTATTATAAGCCGAACGGCTTATAATACGGAACAGAGGTTGTACTAGATTAACATTAACATCATCTCCCAGATAAGAAGCATACCGGAAATATCTAGGTGCTTGTGTGAATGGAAATGTATAATTTTACAAGAAAAACATGTTTTGGAGGACGGGCTTCATGGAGCCCGATTTTTGAAAATTCAAAAATGATATTTCTAAGTTTCAAAAAATTCTGAATAAAAATCCTAGATGTAGACAATGATTATTTCTACCGGTGTACAAAAAAAAAAAGCGAAATATTCTGTAATTTGGGTTGTGTAAACATGACAAATTTTCTGGATCTGAGTTGATGAACAGTGCAAAATTCGAAAAACAAAACAGATTTGTCAGAATTTGTCAATATCTAGGATTTGTTGTCAGAATGTTTTGAAACTTTAAGTGTCGATTTACAAAAAAAATCAAAAAAGGGGCTCCATGGAGCCTGTCCTCCAAAGCGACTTTTTGGTAACATACCAGGTTAGCTTCAAAAAATAGGGGCTACCATAGCTTTTCAATAAACTACGAAAAAAATTGTTTTAAGAGGCGGGTATAAAGAAGAAAAATAAGCAATCTACAGAAATATGTGTTTATAATTAAAAACTCATTCGATATTCTCCAATGTGACTTTGAGAGCAAAAAATTATTAGGTGTTTCAGTAATTGGCTAAATTGGACTCCTGCTTACTCTTAAGTTGTACACTCATGGCGATGAGATACGTGTATAATTGGTAGATGCAGATATTAGTTATTTAAGGTAACAACTTATGGTGCCATCATCATCCAGCATACCCAGCCAGCATTTAGCATTTATCAGGTCTATCATCATTCATCAGCTATTATTACTCTATTTATTAGCGGTAGCTGTCATGTCAACAAAAAAGATTGCAGTGATGCTTTTTCCGATGACAAACGTAGCCGCTGAAAACAAATAGCCCAAGCTAGACAAGAGGAAGCCCTAGGGCACTTGCATACATATGTAACACTTTGCACTGCAGTGGGACAATACCCTAAAATACTCCGATTTGTTGTGAGAGTTATAAGAAACACAAGATTATTTGGACAGTTGCCATGACTGCACATACATAGATGAGGGATGTTTGTCACCACGGTATTTAGCTAAGGAATTCCCATAGTGTTATAGTATAAAGCTTTAAGTCGTTTACTTGCTTATCCAATTACTTTGTTGACATGCCAACTGGACTGAGTTTCTCAATAGTGAGAACGCAGAAGCGTGAAGATCATGACCTGGGTACGATTCCTGGCAGGAGAGTTCTGTCTACTTCAAAGGTGCTCCAGCTAACTTGCAAATAAGTGCAATTTCACATATCAACATGGCTTCCGATTTACATACTTGACGATTAATGTCAATACTAATATTTAGTAAAAATGACTGGGTGATCTAGATAACTAGTGCTACAAGAAAACTTGGTTCTGTAGCATCAAAATATCACGACTTTCAGTAATATACCACTGAATCGTTTCAGTTTATTTTTTAACACCACCAAAAATTACCTCTGTTCCTTTATGTGCCAATACGTTGGTTTCTACTTTTCCGTTCATAATTCTCGCCTCTCATATTTTACGTGTAAATCTAGGGGAAATGAAATGTGAAGATAGCACGCAAACAAAACAATTTGCACAGGGTGCATGAAGGGCTGCCTCGTGCAGCCAATGTAGTCAAGGGGGCCTCAACAGCGTCACGGTGACACATAGCAGATCAAGACGAAGGTGGGGCTATCAACTAACTAGAGGTAGAACTTTGGATTTGTTACATGGGGTGAATCAATCTTTTGCTATTGTTTGGATGCCTCCAGCAAGGGTTGAGGCAAAATTGGGTGCCATTAAAAATGAACCACGATGATTTGGTTGTACTTTGCCTAAGTGGTAATGTTCCAGCTCAACAGAGTGAACTTTTCAGCCTAAAACCCTCAGCACAGTACTTATGAACGTTTAATTTTTTGAATAGCTGGATCTTATTACAGGCAGTTGTTCGAACAGGGTGAGTACTGAGTAGTTTATGAAGTTCCTCGGGCAAAGTAGCTATCTGGACTCCTGAAGCAAATTAACTGGACTACAAATAAAGACATAAGTCCGTTGTGACTAAGACTGCGCACTTAAGACTTCCCGGGTAGGCGGGTAGTATACATGATTGAGTACTGTAATGGCGACGTCGTGTCGAAGTTACCACTAGACAACACTGAGCAATATGCATCAGAACAGAGATTAACCTACGGCAAAACAAAAACAAGTCGACGGAGTACCATCAGACTGGCAAATCCACGGATCCTCGGCCGCAATTCCACACGACAATCCACGAAACTGGTCCCGAACACCACGCAGATCTAAGAGCTGGCCCCGAATTCAGGGGCGGATTCGGATTCAATTGGTCACCGGCGAGAAAGACTGGAGCAAATCCGGACAAGCTAGGGCTTACCAGCAGGAGGAGTCGGCGCGGGCGGATCTCCAGTCCGCGCCAGTCCGGTGGAAGGGGGAGGAGAAGACCTCGTCGAGGAGGCGAGCTTGCTCCGGTGGGAGGCGGCCGTGGAATTGGGAATTGGGTGCGGAGCGGAGGCGTGGCGCACGTATGGAGACCGGACAGAAAATGGTCCGAACGAACGAACGCACTCCCAATGGCAACGTCAGAAAAAGAGGAATTTGAGTGGCGAAGCGTGGTGTTTTACTACTTGCCCAATTTCCTTCCTTTTCTTTTTCTTATCCTGGGACAGCAAGCAAATCGAACAAATAACCTAGTACTGATGGCTTACCTTTTCAAGGTTTATATTTTATTTTTTCAAGACCTTTTTTAGTTTTTGAAAAGGTAGATGAGTGGGCAGCTTGTAAATTTGAGTACACATGTGCAAAATTTGTAGTGTTGTTATTGGACGCCACAATAGTGTGGGGTTTGCCTTGTAGGCTTAGCGCGCTCCTCATTCGCCACTTTTAACTCTTTGCTCATGGTCTGCCTTATTCCGTCTTCACCGTGTAAGAGTATCTCTAACAGAGCCCTCAAACGTCGTGGAACCGTAAAATAACCGCCAAAGACGGTTTCGGAACCTTAAAAACGAAAATAGCAGCAACCTTAAAAGGGGCGGACCCGTAAAAAAGTTTGAGGGCGCCCGTGAGATCGGCCCGCGGAACTGCGAATGCACAGGTTTCGCCCACGAACCGCCGGGCCCCTGTATATTGCAATAGCGCTTGGCGGGAGGGACATTTCAGCTGGCCCGTACCCGTCTTCCTCCCCCATCTCGCCGCCGCCTCCGCCGCCCGTCCCGCCGCCCTCGATTTAGGCCCACCCCCCACCGCCTCTGTCGGCGCCGCGCCCCAGTAGAGTAGCCCCGCCTCCCGATCTACCTCTCCAACCCTTTTGGAGTCGCCGCGCCGAGGGAACAGCGCATCCCGCCGAGGGAATCGCCTCCGCCGCGTCGGATCTGCCGGTACTCCATTTTCCGGTCAAATTAACTCTTTTTTTCGTCGCTTCTATGCGTAACTTGAGGTCTAGCATGCATTCCAGATGGATTTGACCCCGTGCGCCAAGTTTTTGCTCTCCGATTCTTCCTCCTCCGATAACTCGGACGTAGAGGCCTTGTTCGAGAGTCGCCGGACGCAGATGGCGGTTGCGGCCCTCGCCGTCAAGGAGTTCGAGGACCGGTATAGAAGGACGCGACATGGTTCCAAAGCTGGCCGCCTCTGCATCCCTCGGAACCGCTTCTACGGCAACCAGCTGCTCATGCGAGACTATTTCGACGAAAACCCGACGTATCCGGCTCACATCTTCCGGAGAAGGTATCTTTGGTGAAATGATGAAAACTGTGTGGTTTAAAGGTTTGCGAAACGACGCGCGCCAATATTCTGTTTTGAGGATCTGTTTACGGGTACTGCTATGGCGCGCGTCGTTTTCGCGCAAAAAATGCGACGTTCGTGAAGGTTCCGCGATTTGAGGGCTCTGTTAGAGATGCTCTAAGTCAACACGTTGTCACCGTATTCCGAGCAATCATATCTCTAATCTTGGCAGGGTGAACATGTCGGCCGTCTCCAGCTATTGGGGGCCCCTGTGCGAAAATCAAATCGGGGCCCTAAATTTTGGAGACTCAGTTGTTGTTATTAGTCTTTTTCTCTTACTGCGCTCTCAAGCGTTCGATTCCTTTTTTTCGATAAAAAACGTTGGATTCGAGATTTTTATTTCGAGAAGGCATGGTCATTTCTGCTTTATAAACAAAAAATATTAAGATTGAATCGAAACACTACATTTAGACATATAAACACAAGTAATCTGCAGAAAATTGTTCAAACCTTGATCTGCCGAAACGAGACAGGTCTTCTCGACTAATCGATTCGGGACAAGGCGAACGACCGAACACACAATTGGGCGAACCGGCGGCACACTTGTTGCTGTGGCGTTCTACGGTCTGTTGTTCTGGCCTTCTGTGATTCTCGGCAACAGCGAGAGACGATGTCGTCGCGGCAGTACAGAAAGTCTTGGCGGCAGTAGGCAGGCACACTGCACACAAAAGGGAGCTTTTCGCGAGAGAAACCCTAAACGCGATTTTTACTAGATGACTGGACGTGGGAATTGGAAATGGAACGAGCGATTTTTTTTTAAGAAACTAGAAAAATACCACGCGCGTTGCAGCGGGAATCTCTTTAAAATATTATCATGTGAATGAAATGGGTATAAGAGGCATGAAATATTCAATTGTCAAAGTTGATCACAATAATCAAGACACTAAATTTAATTCGTGTGAAATTGTTGAATTTTAAGGACTAAATATTAATGACGTGGACAATTATATGGCTGAAAAAAAGATGACATAGATATGCATGAAAGATGTACTATTAATAATTATTGTTAGTGGAGATGACATGGACAAATGGTTGGCTAAAATAGCAAGTGATGTGGATAGCTTGCATGTTAAGATAGAAAAATAATTAATGCACTTAGTGGGGTTTTGCTTTATAAGAGGTATAGATTCGTAACCTTTATTAATTACTCAATAACCGTTAGAACGATCGACTTAAAGTGACCTGGACGTCCTGGTCGATCGGGAACATAACGTTGAGGTGCCTATTGCGGATTTGGGCCAAGGAAAATCGTTGTGGGAAGCACATGGCCTTTCAGCCTTTTATTTACCTGGACAGAAAATAGGAAGGACGAGTGCTGCAGTGCTGGGCTAGGCTAGCTGGATATGGGGGCCGTCAATTTTTGGGGGCCCTGTGCGGTTGCACAGCTCGCACATGGCCTTGGACGGGCCTGAACATGTGCCCTGTGCAAACTTGGCGTTGTTGTTACCGTCATCGTTGTCCCCGGTTATTAACACCGACTCAACCCCTTTTCCCTCCCCTCCTCCTTCTTCTTCTTCTTCTTCTTCTTCTATGGTTCCACTCGAATCTCGTTGACTCGAAAGAAACCATAGCTTGAATCGGTCGATATTATTGGAGTGTGAAAACACAACCCGTGTTTGTATTCTTCTTACCCCATGAATAACGCACGTGGGCATATTTACCTTGAGTTTGTGCATTGGAGTTTGCTTAACTTGTGTTTTTTGCAATATGCACCTCGGTTCTGCAAATAATTTATATATAGTCTATACTAGTCAACTTTCGTACATGTTATACAATGGTTGCGCTATAGCAAATCTAAATCGTTGATCACACCGTCGTGTGATTTATGCATCGACATGGTGATCTAGCTCTAAATTGTACTAGGAAGATGCGCGCGGCGGCACGCCGCGCCCGTTGGATTATTATGTGTTGTAGTATTAGGTGTAACAATATGAATCTTTCTTATAGTTGATTTCATTAGTATAGAGTGTTTTTAATAGTGGAGTATTATAAACTGTGCCCGAATTTATCTATAGGATTACATAGAAGTTTATACATATTGGCCACTATATTACAGGAAAATAAAAGGCAAAGACATAACACTCGATGTTAAAACTACTACAGATTATCCTCCGGAAAAACATAAGCAGGACCAGTCGTTAAAACATGAAAGTTGTTTGGAAGGGTGATATCCATCTACTCGTCAAAGAAAAATTGAAACGGATGACTGAGTGCGACGAATTTGACAAAATTCGTCAAATATTTTTGCGATTGTGGATCCAAAATTAAGGAGTTAGAGTCGACCAAACTCGAAACCGATCACGAGAATAGAACCTACTCGTTGACGCGCATATATTTCATGTACATATTATCATGAAAAGGAGAGCGAATCGTAATTTTTGGTGAATGCGAGGGTATTTCCGACAAAGCGCCGCGCGGGCCGTCGGATCTGAATCGGACGGCGCGCTGTGGGCCGGAGGACCGATTTGGAAAACACGGGAACTTTTCTAAAAAAAGCGAGATTTCAGAATTTTGAATCTGTCAGAATTTGTCTTTTTTGCACAACCTAAAGTACAACGAATTTGAATATTATTGTTTGGAAGGGTGGTATCCATCTACTCGTGAAAAAAAATTCAAACGGATGACTGAGTGCGACGAATTTGACAAACTTCGTCGAATGTTTTTGAAATTTGGATCCAAAATTAAGGAGTTAGAGTCGACCAAACTCGAAACCGATCACGGAAATGGAACCTACTCATCGACGCGCATATATTTCATGTATATGTATCATGAAAAAGAGGACTAATCGTATTTTTTGGTAAATGCGAAGGTCTTTCCGCAACTCGTCGACGCGCATATATTTCATGTATATGTATCATGAAAAAGAGGGCGAATCGTATTTTTGGTAAATGCGAGGGTCTTTCCGCAAAAGCGGCGCGTGGTATCTGAATCGGACGATGCAGAGACTTCATGTATATAGGAGAGCGAACCGTATTTTTTGGTAAATGCGAGGGTCTCTCCGCAAAAGCGGCGCGCGGGCCGTCGGATTTGAATCGGACGGCATTCTGGATCCAAATACCCGGATTCAAAATTTTGAAATCCGTTAGAATTTGTCTTTTTTGCACAGCCTAAAATACAACGAATTTGAAGATTAGAGAGAAATATGTATATATCCGTCAAAATAAAAAGGTTAAACCATGAAACTTGTTTGGAAGGGTGATATCCATCTACTCGTGAATGGAAAATTCAAACGGATGACTGGGTGCGACGAATTTGACAAAATTCGTCAAATATTTTTGCGAATTTGGATCCAAAATTAAGGAGGTAGAGTCGACCAAACTCGAAACCGATCACGGGAATGGAACATACTCGTCGACGCGCATATATTTCGTGTATATATTATCATGAAAAGGAGAGCCGTAGGATCCAGATCGGACGACGCGGAGGCGTGCGTGCACTGTAGCCGCCTCTAGCGAGCGCTGAGATGGTCGGCTTTCATATATGTATAGATATAAGTGGAATACACTCGTGCAAAACTTATTGTACCATGTGAGACCCACTATCGGGTGGTGTAGTCGTATGTGAAACTCTAAGCACAATGCTCAATCAGGAAGCTCTTATACCCAAGTCTAAATTTAGTAGGGTTTATGGATTTATGTAAGATATTTGCTAGTTGTAAATGTTATTAAGGATCAAATGTTTATGTGTACCCGTCTCCTTAAATAAAAACTAAAAGTTGTAGCATGATTTTGCAAGGACATCCTACATATAGTAACAATTTATCATAGGAATTAGTATTCAAACAAAACCAATAAAATAATTACGAGCATTTAACAACACCAATAAGGTTCATCGAAATTCTATCAAATACAAAGCATGACCACGTAAAAAACAGTCGCTTACTGGCAATTAGTAGTAAGAAATTGTATGAAATGGCGAGAATCTACCACTACAAAATCCATTCACGGAAAGATTGCACAATAATCATGTAACGACCGTTCAGATACCGCGGTATGGGATGATGAATGACGGTAGGGGGAGGAGGGAAAGGAATTATTGGGAAGGGAAGGAGTAGCAAGGAAGATGAAGTGGCTTAGTCAGAGAGGGAGCCAGGATTAGAGCTCAAGGTGGCAAACTTAGGCTAATTAGTCTTGTGATTTGTATAAGGAGGGCTAAACTAGCTTAAATCCCATAAAATAGGAGCAGCCATGGCTAATTTTCGGCATGAATTGAGAGAGAAAAATAAACATTGGTGTGGCAACGAGGCAGCAGTGTAGGAGAGAGAAGGGAAGAAGGGGAGGCGGAAAACGGCCGTTCGCTCATTACGCGAGCAGACTAAGGCATATTCTATTGGTGGGGAGGGTCTGAGCCTTCCCACTCACCCGAGTTTAACTCTCATGTTTGTAATTTCGATGTATCAAAAAATATCGCCGAGAAATCATTTTTTTCTCATTACGCGACCGTCACGCCTAGTGCTTTTTTTTTTTTGAATTTTTCATACTTGTATTCATACGTAGAGGAAAACATTACAAGGCCAGATACAAGCAAAGAAAAAACAAGGAGGATACAGAGGACGTCGCTACTGCGACACACCGTCTTCAACCTCGAGAGCCTCCAGCACGCGCGAGCTCCACCGCCAGCGACGACGAAGAACGCGACCGTCCAGAGCCCTCCACCGCAGAGCGAAAGAGCTCCTTGCCCTAAGGCGTTGATGGGCCGCATCAATCACCAGCTCCAAGGAGCTGGATTTGAAGACGAAGATCGACCATCGGCCGGGAACGCGCCCCGAGCACCTTCCGCTCCCGATCTGGGGCCAGCGCCACACCACCTCCTCAGAGGCGGCCAGATCCATCCGCATCACACCACCCACCCACACAACAGCCGCCTCACACCTCCTCCTCTCCTGTACACTCGCCGCCGATCTGCCGCCGACGCCGGAGAGAACAGCGACAGAAGGGTGACTGACCTGCAGCTTGGCAGCACCGTCGACGACGACGCCGGATCGGGGAAGCCGCAGCGCACCAGAAGAACGACGCCGGCGACCCCACCACGCCAGCGCCTCCCGCAGATCCTCTATTTACAACGCCGGAGCGCAGATCCGGGATTCCCCACCCTTCCGCCGCCGCAGCGGCCGGCGGAGGGGGAGGAATCCCAGGGATACGCCGGCGGCCGGCGGCCTCCGAGATCGCCTCTTCCGTCACGCCTAGTGCTGCTAACGACGGTTGTTCGCTGGACCGACCGAAGCCCTCCAAACCCCTCTTCCGGGCCGTCCGGCCCCCGCGCCCGCGCCCGCGCCGCCGCCGCCATGGACCTCTCCGACGACTGGCGCTTCCTCTTCCCCATCTCCGCCGTCTTCAACCCGCCGTCTCTCGCCCCGCCGGACGCCTCCCGCGGGCCCCTCCTCTTCGCCCCTCTCCCGCCGCCCACCCCGCTCCTCTCCTTCCCCTCCCCCTCCCCTCCGCCGCTGCACGCCTCCGCTACCGCCGACCTCCGCCACGCCCTCCGCTACTTCGTCGCCTCCACCTCCTTCCTCCCCTACTCCGACCTCCGCTCCCTCTCGGGCCCCCTCCTCGCCGCGCCCTCCCCGCCCTTCCCGCCGCCTTCCAATCTGCTCGCCGTCCTCCCATCCCGCTCCTCGCGCTCCCACGCCCTCTTCTTCCCCTACGGCGAGAACGCGGACAAGGTCGCCTTCTCCACTCTTGACTCATCCATGCGATCTCTTCCCCCCTCGTCCAGAGCGACGGGCTCAAGCACCCCGGGCACCGCATACTGCAGCTGGCCGCCGCCCCCGCCCAGCCGTCCTGGTCGTCGACGGATCCGGATGATGACGGCCGTATCCAAGGCTTCCTGCTCGCCGCGACGTTGTACTCGGTGAGCTGGTTTAAGGTCGAGTGTGGAGACTCTGGTTCACTGGCGCTGGTACCGGCGGCCAAGCAGGGATTGGATGCTACCGTCGTGCACGCGTGCTGGAGCCAGCATTTTCCGTCGCAATGCGTGGTGCTGCTGGAGACCGGGGAGCTGTGCTGGTTTGATCTGGATACGCGGCTCGGAGGCAAGACGAGGGTCGGTTCTGGAGGCGATGATGGTGTCGACTGGGGGCACTGGTTGAGCTGTGTCTATGGAGGGCAGCCGTGGATGGTGATTGTCGCGAGCACGAAAGCTGTCCTCCTGGTTGATTTGAGATTCGCGGATCGTGGCGACTACAAGGTTCTGGCGAAAGCTGCGGTGCCAGGGTTGTTTGAGACCGAGCCTTTGGAGATGACCGAGCATTATCTCGCGTTCTGCAAGGCTGGGTTTGACGATTTCCACGTGGCAGCGGTGACGGAGCGCCACTTGATCCTCCTTGATGTGAGACAGCCGTTGACACCTGTGTTGGTTTGGCAGCATGGCCTTGACAGCCCGAATCATGTTGCTATGTTTCGCCTATCCGAATTGAGACCTTCCAAGGAACACAAGTGGGCTTCAGATTCAGGTTTCGCCATTTTGGTTGGTTCGTTCTGGAACGGGGAGTTCAGCTTGTTCTGTTACGGGCCTAAGGAGCAAGGCTGTCCAGATAATTCGCATTTATATGCTTGGGATACTCCTTCACGGCTTTCTCTGACAGGTCAGCATTGTGGCTGCAGCAATGGAATCATGAGAGAGGTATTCACAACGCCTGTTTCGGGGCATGGCGGGTATACCTCCCAGCGGGGTGCAAACTCCATTGTTGGCTACTATGTTCTTCCAGATGACCCCTCAATATTGGAGCCTACACTTACCAGCTTTGCTTTGATCCGGCTGACAGCACTTGGGAAGTTAGAAATGCAACAGTATCGTGCATCTAGAGATTTGCATGATGAAATTGTCACCCCATGTCATGAATCAGAACATGCATCCAAGGATATTAGTTCACCCATTTTTGTCGACACCCAGGAAGAAAATTTCTCAACCAAACATCGATTCTTGAAGTTGCATTTCCTATCTGAATATCTGAAGGGCAATCTATGCAGTGCATTGGCGAAGCATGATACTAGTGTTAACAAAGACGGGGAGAAAATTATTATCAGTGAAGATGTGTCAGCATTTGCAGAGGAGAACTCCAGGTCCAGTTCGCTATCAGTTTCAGATTTTCTATGTAATGCTAGTGTCCCTTGAACGTTTTCGAAATTGCATGTCAGAGCATATTGAGCGGTCTATCTTCAGATATTCTTCGTGTCTCTTTTTCTAAATACAAGGACATGCTAAAATCCGAGACAAATGAAGGCTTGATAGAATATTTAGAAGTTCCTAGAGATTTGCCGCATAATGAACTTCAGTCTTTCCTGTTACCGAAACCATCAACCATAGGTGAGAAGCTGACTAGCAAAGTGATATCTCAAAATGCTATTGTTGGACCAGTGCTCCCTGTACCTGTTCTACTTGCAATGGAAGAGAGGAACAGTTGCATAGACAGCCCTTATGACGGAGAAACTACTGAAACCGACTTTGTACACGATCGATGTAGTGAAGTTCTCGAAGCCTTTGTTCCCAACATATCCATTCCTGAGGCAGACTGGTTCTCACAAAGGCAAACGAATGACAAGAAGTCCTATTTTATTTACAAGCCTAGGTTTACTCTTGATGAAAATGCTCCGAAGAAGAAAACAGAAGAGCAAAATGTTGGTGATCGTGCAAGTTTTCAAAATCTGCAGCACCATACGAGGATGAGAACTTCATGGAATTTGTTTGTGGAAAATCCGGGAGTTCTGATTCTGGGCCTGAACAAACCACATCTGATTTGTTTGATTTCAGCCCGGTGAGGATGGATTTTGATTCCACAGACCTAGACATTCAGCCTGCTGAAGAAAAAGAATACAGATGCTTGAAGAAACAATTTTTAACCTGGCAAAATAAGTTCAAGCCATACCAAGATTTTTGTAGCTCACATGCAATACAAAAGCGGCCATAATGGCCTGCCGTGCTCCATTCAGTTCTAACAGCTATTGTATATTTCCATATAATTGCATTCATATTTGTTGAGAGAAAGACAGACTAGTGTCGCTCTCAGGCACTTGGCAAAATATAAGACATACGGTGCTGTTTGCATTTGAGACATGTTGTATGCATATTTCCTTATTAAGGTCAGAATGCTACAATATTAGGAGTGCGATGTGGTAGATAGCACTTGAAAGTTATAAGTGGTAGAATTTGACGCACCTGGCTTAAAATATTGTTGTACTTTCTACCATATCACGTTTTTACAATCTCTTGTTAACGCGACATAATACATGACAGTAACAAAGTTTGTTTGTGTTTCTTTGAAGGTATATTTTGATATGCAGTTTAGCATTAACCAGGGTTGTAGTTAACATATTTTATTTTCAGCACTCGACCTTTTCTTCAGTTCAGCATGTTGAGTAGGAATTTCACTCGGTGTGATGTTTCTGTTAAGAAGCAGTGGTGCGCCATTTATGGACGGTGCTCTAAGATCAGATTGTTTGTTGGTAATTAATGAAGCACCTTTTATATCATGTTCTAAGCTTTTGGATGTGTTATATTCATTATTTACCCTTTTTAGTAACGATGTCCAATGCTGTAATTGAAACAGAAGCAACTAGTAGAAGTTGGGGTTTATTTAAAATTTTGGTCGATTTAAATTCAACCCATGTACCATTCTAAAGTGATTCTTATTCTCATTATCTAACTAATGGCTAGACAATCTACAAGCTTATGAATTTTCAGATTATTGGGGTTCATTTACTTCTAATTTTCTCTGTTTGCACTTTTCAATGGTGAACCAACAGGAAAAGGGATTAGGGAGAATGTGAGTGATGAACTCTAAATGTTCTCAAGCATATGAGCTAAATACCAATTTTGCAACTGTTCCTTTTTATCTTTTTTGCGTTGCTGAGCTACAACTACAGTCTATGGTGCAACTGTTCCTTTTTTTTATCTTTTTTGCGAAGGATCATAAAACATTCTAACCCAGTCTGTGCATGTCCTTAGGACTATCTGTCTCTCCATCACAAATGTTTTGTTCACCTCAGTTGAGTGCTCAAGGAAAGTTTTCGGCTGCAAATCCTTAGTTTGCTATGAGCTCCAAGATCAGGCAGTCTCTGGAGGCTGGACAAGCCAAATAGCCAACCTCTTCCGTAACTTTGCAGTGAAGTGTACATATTTTTTGGTTTGCGCATGAAGCCTGTATGTTAGGATTCTGAAGCTCCAAGCTGATGCATGAAAATAACCCAATCAACATGATTAATGGTATTTCTGCTGACATTGAGAATGCCTGCTCCGGATGGTAGCGCACCATACAGCATAGCGATGTAGGTTAAGTTCAGAATCTTCTCCGGGTGTTATGCCAGTGACTCTCAATTACCATGACCTCGAATCCAGCTGTAGAACTAATGTGTGTGACGGGGCATGTTCTCCTACTTTGTTCTTCCACGTAATTATGTATTGCTGGCCTTCATTTTTATTCAATAAAATTGAGTAGCGCTACACTTCGGAAGTAGAGTTGCAACTTGATTCACTTATTGATAGATTTCTAAAATAACTTGTAAGTTATTGATAGTATCCAACCAAAATTTAGTACTAGTAAAAAACATATTAGAAATTGTGCTTACCTTGGTTGATCTAGAATAACATTTCTGACGATTTTAAATACACACAATAGAGAGCCTAAGAACACACACAAAATCGCCAAATCTGGCCATCAGAAATTAGACTAAAACATACTAGAATATTTTGAGTGAAGTAATTGCTAGGCCTTCGAGAAACTACAGAGCCAAACTGCAAATGGTCATGGCCCCTGTCCGTGAGTACACTATGCAAAATTGCCTATGGCACAGCTCAAGGGGCATCAGGGTCTCACGTCAGGTCGTCAACCACACTCAGGTCCGAACATCAAGGCCACACAAGAAATTTAAATAACTAAGTTTAGATCAAATAACATTTGCAAAATTGGGAGAGCATAATGAAATGGGGTACATACACTTGGCAACTAAAACACTAGCAACTTTATTCAAGTTGTCCCAGAGAACTCTATAAAGCCCCAAAATAGACCGCTGGAATTAGGAGTCTGAAGAGAACAACAGCGCTGAGAGTTGAATGGGCCACGATGCAGACTGGCATGTGCTCTCATCAGGCCTTGGGGTTGCGGGATGACGAAACTCTCTGGTCTACCGGGTTACCGCTTCCAACCAAGTCTCTATAACGCTGCTCCCAGTCATCAAGCTTCCCGTTTGAAATGTCAGAATGAATTGCCCTTCGGATCCCTTTTACGACGAAAAAGTACTGGAGAACATCATGCAGGATATCAGTAAAGTGTTCTGTTTAAAATTATGCTGGGATTTTACAATTATTATCATGTGAAGAACTAACCTGCACCGCAAGGATGAGAGGTATGTACTTCTTCCAGCGATTGTTGGGATTTGGACCATCGATTAACTTCTGATCAACATGAATGGGCTTGCTCCCATTTGAGACGACAATAGTAATTTCTTTCATCAAGTTAGGAATCCAGGGAGTTCCATCAGGAAGAATCTGGACACAGTTGTATGACATCCTCAATTAAAAATCAATATGCTTAGGCACAACCAAATGCAATTCAAATACATCATGAAACAGACAAACCTTGGCCCCATTCTCGTTGGTCTTGCACCTTCCACTGTTCTCTACCAAAGCTAATGGCAAGGGATAATCCTAAGAATCACAACAGTGTGCTTCCATTAAAAATTAGTACCCATATTTCATACACAGAAAACAAAGATACATAGGATGACTATTTGTGTACAGAGCCCGTCATATACTGACAAATTTTATTGAGGTGTTGTGCAATAGTTCGTAATTAGAATGTATGTCACAAAGTAAAGCAGAAAACATAGATTCCACAAGATGACTATTTGTGTACAGAATCTGGAAAATATGTCGAAAACTGAAGCGTGGGAACCAAGCATAACTGAGAGAGTTAATAAAAACTACCAGAAACATACAGCTGATAAAATACTTTACCAGAACGTAAATGATAGCACAGCTGCAAAATGCAAACTGAAGAATTGAAAAAATATGAATTGTATTTTGTAATCTCAGAGTTGAGAATCAAAGCACGCAAGTATTGCCAAGCTAGCACTCTTAAACCCTGAAACAATTAAAGACTTTGCAGAGCACAGTAGTCAATTCTCCTTTTCTTTCTGGTTGAGCATCGCACTACACGTCAGAGTATCAAAACACTATAGATCACAGAAAAATCTCATTACAGACCAGATACAGCTCCATAATGTAAATATCAACCACATGTTAGCACTTCTACAGCAAAACACAATAGAGCAAAGTTGGTCATGCAGAAAAAACCAAGATTAGACCCAAAGAGGATGAAAAAGGCACTTTTCATGTAATATCTATTATCCATTTAACTATTCATTTGAAGTCTCCAGGGCAGAGAGCACCAAATAATATCAACAAAAGCGAAAGAAAATAAATTGGAAGTATTTCTAGAGTATTTCAAATAAAAACAGCAGCAAACATGTAATTCAGGCAGACCAAGCTCCACACAAATTGCAAATAAAAGATGGGAATTCATCATGTGCTGATATTGCATAAAGTATGATGGAAATTATTGTATAGCAAGTAAATATGTAAATTACCGCAGATTCTCGTTTGCCTATTCCTGCACCAGAACGGATGTACCGCAACAGCGAATCCGATCTTCTTGTAAGGAAATCATTGTAGTCAAGTCCATCAGGTGGAGAGAGTTGGGCATGGGTTAGTACAACCAATGTTCTTCGCCAAATGGCCTTTCCAAATGAAGTAGTGATGGCTCTTATAACTTGTTCATCCAATGTATCCATTCTATATGTATCCAAGCGATCCACGTACAGAAGGACATCAATGGTCTTCTCCAGAAGAAACCTGCAATACCATTCAGAACATGTAAGATGCAAGCAGAGGAATTCAATATTCTGATATACAGATTATATAACAACACTACTGAACAGGGACCATGGACTTTTCTGCAGATGCCAACGTAATGAACTACATTCTCAACAATCATTGCTGTGGTTGCAATTGTTAATAGCAAAAGTAGTTCTAGAGAAAGGGAAAATCAATCCAAGGCAGATTGAGTATTACATCCTTAGGAAAATGAAGAGGAACCAGATAAACAAGCACACATGTATTAGCTGTTTAACCTGGTCAGAAATTGGGAAATTAAAGTATGAAGGGAACGCTTAAAATGATATCTAAATCGGGAAGACATGGTACAGATGCACCCATTGCATCACCCTGGTAGCACACAAATTTATCTATCATATCAAGCACTTAAGGTGGGATGTCCACCAGCTGGCAACTATACACTATTTAGAACAAAGATGCCATTTTATGACAGAGGGAAATTAATATATCTGCATAGACTATAAGAGGTTAAACACTTTCAGAGAAAATTAGGGAGTTTCATCTATAAATTATGATTCCTACATGCTACATCAGAGACAGCATTAGCACAAAAAGAGACCAATAATGATCTAAGAAGAGCAATAGATGAAAAAGACAGGTACGTCCACGAACACAAGGTTTCGATCTGAACAGGAATGCAAGTGTCTTATCTTTTTATCTAGTTTCGTTTGTGTTGTTAAATCTACATCTCTACCCATGTAGACCATTGGAAAAACTGATATGTTAATGCAGACCCAAGCATTCACCATTCTTTAAGGACGTATATCAGCAATATGATATTCCTGAATCCTGACTAATGTGATTTCTATGCAGTAAACTCTTTTACCTAAATCTAGGACCTGTATTAACAAAAAGGAACAGCTGGGCTTAATCATAAAGTCATTTATTACATACAACCCAAGGATCAGCAATTCAGCTGTGTGGTAATTCATACTGGAGCACGGTTCAAGCAATGCAACAAAACAATCTTACCAGTTTGAAAAAAAAATAGATCATAAAAATCAGAGCAACCTGATACAATGAAATAAATCATTCTTGTCCCTAAGTTGAAAATGGCAACACATGTTCACCCAGAGTGCCACCCAAAACACTAATTTCTTAAGTTACAGTATCTACGATCAGATGCTCACTTGCCCTCGTCTGCCACCCAAAGACCTAACTTTTCAAGTTGAAAATAGCAACCCTCGGTCGCCACCAAAGCCCTATATATTACAAGTTCTAGCATCTACAATCAACTGCTCAGTTGCAAACAAGCACGGTTGGCACCCAACATGTACATACCTCTTTATGATCTCAACAGCCTGCTCATTGATGTATCCGCCTTCAATGAGCCCAGGGGTGTCAATAATGTTCAAGGTGAATCCTGCCCTGGTGCGGGAGCACATCATCGGCCTCAGACCCTCAGACTGCACAGAAACATCATACAGTCACACATAAGTAACCCATAACAGAGGCACAAACAGAAACAGGGCCAGGAAGAAACTGAAACCTGGAAGGCGCTGACGTTCGCGACCCTCTCCCCGACGATGGAGTTGACAGTGGACGACTTCCCCACACCGCCCTTGCCCATCACCAGAATCGTCAATGTGCTCACGTTCTTCACATCACAACACAAGCAGAACACGAAATCACCATCAGTTTTCGTCAAAAGTCAGAACACGGACAGAATCAGAACCTAGTCATGGTCGATTTCAATTAGTTGGTCCGGGTAAAGAGTGACGGATAGACGTGTAATACCTCCTCCTTGAGCTTGCCGAGGAGCTCGTGCAGACTGGTCTGGGTGGCCGCCGGGAACTGCTGCAGCCCAACCCACTCGCGCGGTATCGGCGCCGCCATCACCTTCCTTTCCCCTGACACGAGGACGCGACCGGACAAATCAGAAACAGTAACCCAATTCGGTCAGTGGCGGCGGGGCGGCGGCGGCGGGGATAGTGCGCGGAGGGAGTGGGGTGGTAGGTGCGGGAGAGGCTTACCGGGAGATGCGGAGGCCGAGGAGGCGGGCGGTAAAACCCTAGAAGCGGCGGAGGTGGACGGAGACGGAGAAGAGAGTACACCGGGGAGGTTTATGAGAAGAAGGGAAGAAGAGATAAGGAGAGAGATGGGGACGGACTCTCTTTTTGTTTTCCTTCTGTTCCTCTTTTCTTTTTCTTTTTCTTTTTTGTCCTTTTTTCTTTTCCCTGTGGGCTAACGGGCTGGGCCTGGTGGGGATTGTACTTCTAGCGCAAAAAGGTTAAAAGGCCCTTGTTCCTTGGGTTGGACCTTCTCTGGGCCTCCAAGCAATCTCTGTTACTATTTCCAAGACAGCGCAAGTTAATCAGCTCCTAGCGCTGAATCGTGCCGCGGCAGACCTCCTCCTCGACTAACGAGTAAGAGTGTCAGGCGGCGCCCGTACCCGGCCCGCATAAGCTCAAAATAGGCAAAGGTTAGTTCTAACTTTTCTGCTTAGATTTAATCGGTTTGAGCTAAAAATGTGCTAAGCGGGCCTATGCGGGCCGCCGCTTGAAACCTGACTAACGAGGCAGAGCAACGTAACGCGGCAAAAGCGGGAGACCGATCCACTCATCGACGGACATAACCAGTAGTGGACGGCGACCGTGCATGTTTTACGCCAACAAATTCCGGCTGTCCAGACGAGGCCGTGTGTTCCGGCGTGCACTTCTTTTGCTTCACGCTGGCTGGCGTCCATCCACTGGCCACTGCACGTCGCAGCAACGAATGTTCTTGCACCGACGATCGCGTGATTTAAAATTAGCCGTGGCTGGAGTTGGGATCATCAAGTCGATCGATGATGCGCACGCTAGCGGAGTAGCAAGACCAGGCTATGCATATGGACAGGGAGGAGTCAAAGTTCGGAATGGAAGATTTTGGTCCGAGCCCGGCTACGTCGTCGTCGTCGATCGGTGCATGCATGCCTCCGTGGCCGTGGGAGGTCCACTTAATTATGTTGAGCCGGCGGTTCAAAGCCGAGAACTGGCACACCTCATCTGTATCTGCGTCTACGTGGACTGGACTGGCCCGCCCGGAGTCGACCACAGGAGAGCGTGCTGCAGAATATTCCAAGCTCACGAGTTTGGGAGTTTGTCCAACTATAACCACAGATATATATATTTAGTTGGGTGTTATGCAGCAGCATCTTATTTCGCAACATAAACTTTTATTACTAGCACTGAGAGCACCCGGGTCTGATATCCTCTCAAATCCTACTGTTTCCGACTACTTATCAGAAGTTCCAACATAAAAGATCAAGGGCTCCTTTGATTCGTAGGATAGGAAAAGTCTAGGAATAAGAAATCCATATGATTGGAATGACATGTCTAATGGAATCCTATGGGAAGGGTGAAGGAAAATTTCCATGAGGTTAGACCTCGTGTTATTTTCCTATATATGAAGTTTGCACTACAAGATTCTTATGAGAATTTTTTCCTATGTGATATGATCCTATGAATCAAACGGCCGCCAAAGGAAAAAATCCTATAGGATTCCAATCCTACCAAATTCTTTGGAAATCCTATGAATCGTAAAAACACTTTCAAGTGGTCCTAAAATATTTCTCCCTATAACACCATACAAGGGATCTCCTATAAAGTGGCATTCCCTAATTTCCTGCCTCCCTAGGTGTTTCCCCAAAATCTCTCTCCTATATCCCACTCTTGTAAAAGGAAAACATGTATTATACGGATGAGATATAACGACAGCAGAGATATAGCGGTCACCGAGATAGGCTCTGCCTCTATAGGAGAGAAAGATGGATCACTTGGAGATTTTTTTCATGTTCTCCACCACTCTTGTATCAGAAACGTTATTGGAGATCAACTGGAAATGTTCATATAACCTTATTTCTCCTTGGATGTCTACGTACTAAGGATGCGCCATCAGCTCCTATCACTTTTTTTGAGAGAGAATCAGCTCCTATCACTTGACACTACTTAGTTCTCAAAAGAGACAAATCACTACCTCCGTTTCAATGAATAACACATATAAATTTAGTCAAGTGGATCCTACCGTCGTGTCTACCACCATCTGAGAACTGGGCGTCGACCAGCTGGCAAGGGCAGCGGGTGCGCGCCCAGCCCACCAGGGTTCGAGTCCCGGGACTCACCTATGGTGCTCATTGTTGTTTCTTCTATAAACAAAAATCAACAGGGGCTAGACCCTGTTGGTCTCATTGTTTGTCTCTACCACCATCTGACTTGCACTCCGCTTCATAAAAAATCGACTGTAGTTTCTAGAATTATCAAGTGAGTGAGAAAAAACTCATTGTGCACTCTTCATAGGTTTTCCATTTGATCACAGTTTCTTTGAACCTAAGCTTGTTGCTGAAGTAGCGTTTAAGTGCGTACAAAATAGTGTCTGTATCTAACACCTAGCAAAGGTAAGGGATTTACATCTAACTATCCTACAAATCTACTTACACATCCATCTTTACATCAGTTTTGATTCAAGACAGCCTATTGAGCCCTCTAAAGTCCATAGCGTCGACGCATTCCCCTGCGCCCTTGTGCTTGTTGAGCATCCTGAGCAGCTCGGTGGTCTTCTCCTTGGTCGCGTCCCTGCAGCCAACCTGCAAGAGCAGCAGCAGCTTCTGGAACGCGCCGACCCGCAGAGCCTCGACAAGGGACCTCTTCACCGCACCCTCGTCGCCGCCGCTGCTCTTGCCGAGCCGCCACATCGCCGAGACGGCGAGCTCGGTGGCCAAGTCGGACACGCGGAACATCTTCTTGACGAGCACGGGCACGGTGAGCGCATGCCCCCGCGCTCTCGCGCGGCCTTCCTCCGACGCAAGCACGGCATCGAGCAGCGCCAGCGCCTTCTCGGCCACGCTCTTGTCCGCGTCGACGAGGGCCTCGACTAGCAACGGCACGAGCCCGGCCGTCGCCACGCGCGCCGCGACGCGCTCGTCGGAGCGCGCCAGGTGGTAGGCGGCGACCATGGCGGCCTTGGTGGCCTGCGGGCAGATGGGGGCCTTGATGATCTTGACCAGCGCGTCCACGATCTCGTCGGCCTTCAATCCCAAATCCGTGCACGCTCCGTCGCGCGAGGACACGACCTCCTTGATCACCACCACCGCGTTGAGCCTCCCAGCCAAGCTCCCGTTCTCGGCGACGGCGACCAATGAGCCCAGCGATCTCGGAGAGGACAGGATCTTGGCGGCCTCCTCGTCCAACGGCGCCATGCGGACCAATGCCGCGAGAACGTCCTCGACGAGAGCGCCTCCCGCCAGCTCGCCGCCGCCGGCGGCAAGCGACTCGAGCGCGGCAGCGAGCACGCGGCCCGTGCCGATGGACACGAAGCACCTCCGGTTCCGCTCACTGTCTCTGGCGAGGGCCCTGACCCTGGAGACCGCGGCGGAGCACCGGGCGGCCGCGCCGCCGTCGCCGGCGCGCGCGGACTCAGCGATCTCGAAGAGGAGCTCGGAGGCCTGGACGGGGGTGACGGGGATCTTGGGCGTGGGGATCCGCTCGACGCCGCGTGACCGGTTGGCGACGCACCAGTCCTGGATGACGCGGCGGAGGGCGTGGTTGGGGACGAGGTCGTCGCGGCGGAGCGGGGCGTGGGTGACGGGGCACACGGCGGCGCGGCCCGTGTCCAGCCACGCCTCGATGCTCTCGCGGTCGTACGTGATCCCGGTAGGCGCCGTGACCGGGTCGCGCATGAGGTCCAGCGAGATCGGGCACCGGAAGTGCGCCGGGATCGCCAGCTCCACAGCCACTGGTGCCGCCATCTTCGCCGTGGCTAGCGATCTTCTCGCTCTCCGCGCCAGCAGCGCCATGTATTGATCGATGCCGAAGAAAGGGTTGATTGATCTGGGAAGTAGAAGGTAGGTACGAGCTAGGTGGTGTTTCAAGATCGATGCTGTTGGAGACGATCGATGGATCGTGCAGCCGCGTGGGGCGCGTGGGAGCTGGGTGTCAAGGGAGTTGAATATGAGCGAGGACTGAATGGAGTGGTGGGAAGAAGGGTTCAAATAGGGAGGGGAGGAACGGAAGGGTAAAGGCTTTGAATCGAAAAGTTGACCTTGAATTGAACGTTTGTACTGTACGTAAGTTTGAACGAGAAAAGCCGGTGTTGGGAGGAAACGGTCGGGTTGGTCATGCCTTAACGCTGTGCTTTAGTTAGGTGCCAGCATGGCCGACCTTTTCTTTTGCTACTCCTAGTACGTTCTTCTTTTTGCCTGAGTACATGGTGCCGCATACAATCCACACATAACACAATCATTTTACCTTTCTTGCATTTTCATAATTCTGTGAATCAAAGAGGCCCTTATACAAAAAAATAAATTATAGTAGTATCACGCATAGGTGGAGCTTAGTTGTTGCCAAAGTGTGCCATCCCCCCCACCCCCCGACTCACATAATTTATACGTAATACTACTCATATGTAGCAATTTTTACCATATATGTGACCAAAAATTTCAGATTGGTCCCCTCATTTCTTAGGTAATCTCTTTTGGCCCCTCTAAGATTTCGGTCAAGCTCCGCCACTGCTACCACTACAGCTCTGCGGTGCAATGCACGCAGTCATGGCACATATATTTTTAAAGTAATTTTTTTGTCCAAAGACGGAAGATGAAAAGGCAATAAGGTAACGTAAAAGAAAAAGGGCACTAGGATGCGAGTGTCACTTCGTAGCCTAGACGGTCATCCACGGTTAACAAACACCTCCTTGCTCATCCGATCCAGTTGTGCATGAACATAACGACTAACAAATAGCCATTGCTCTGGCCAAGATTTAGGATCCCAAACCAATATTCACACCTAGTTATTAGGAACATTGCAAGGTGGATACAAATTATATGCCACTTGAATATTCAACCCCCTCCCTCCCCCTCCCCCCAACTCAAACCTCTTGAAAATGATCCTTTTGTTTTCTTTTGATGTAATCAAACACACGGTCTGAATTTTTTGGTAGCATTGCAACATATGTTCCTGCCATGTTGACAAATTTGAGATATTTTTACCTACATATAGAATTTTAAAAAAGACAAATAGTGAATGGTAGCCTCAGGAGTGACAAAATGCGAGGATGCTATTGCACACATATTTTTCAGTTTTTGTTTCTTGTGGCATCAGAGTTGTGTGTTAATTGAGTTTGTATGGCATGCTGGATTATGTTGCAATCTACATACACAATTCTTGTTCAATTTTTACTATTTAGTATGGCTTTACGATGTGTTGGTACAGCTCCTATTCCATCTCACATGTAGAGGCATCAGGTATCAAATCTTTTGTAGTTGTATTAGCCTGATGTGATGATGACTTTAAATGAAACTTACATTATAAAAAAAAACTTACACGGCGTCCCACTTCGCACGTTCTCCAATAACTATGCCACTTGGTGGCAGTGCTAGGGGTTTAACTCGGGTGGGTGGAAACGAACAACCTTGCTCTTCATATCTACGAAGCCCTCCAAGATATTTCCTTATGTATCTCTTTACGCACACCAATGACTTTTCCCACTCTCCATGCTCCACCTTTCTATATAATTTTTATTTCCTGCCATATAATATCTATGGAAAGTTGGACTAGGAGACGTCGGGAGTATTTTTGGCGATTTTGTGAAACAATAGTTACATGAAGTTTGGTAATGGTTCTCTGGTGATAAACAAAGGAGAGAACAATGAAAGAAGAATTGGTCAAGAGAAGACAAGGTGTTAGTCACAGAAACACATCTAGTTCTCTGAACTGCAAGACTTGCAAAAACAAATTAACCCAATATGCTCATCCACTGTTCGTTCAGTCTAGTTTTCATGTTTTAGATAGAGTACCATATAAATTGGTGTATTATCACTATTGAAGTATAAATGCATTGTCTATTCCGTTTCAGTTGTGTCTAGCTTAAAGGGATCCTATAAGTGACGGAAAATGTTGGATTTTTTTGCCTTGCAGTTTCTATGGCAGGACATAAAAATATCACCCTTATTTGAATCTAACTTCAAAGTATTGACTAGGGCAAGTTGATCATGACTTGTATTGACAAGGGGCATTATTTATTTTGGGAAAGGGGAATATGACCGGATTAGCGGACTAGTTCTTTCTGGTATCAGATAAAACGTTACTGAACTACAATGGCAAACAGTAATTTTCATCCATGGGTACTCTTTTGCTTTGAATAAGTTAGCGTATGCAGCCTTGCAGAATGCATCTACTTCCATTGTTTGCAAGATACGAGTTCTACAAAGTCTATTTGTTCCGTCACTCGCTGATATTTCTGAAGAAATGTGGATGAGAAATGCCAGTTAATTGTAAACATTTCCAGTTTGTTTCATTTTTTCTTTTTCTTGGGAGAACGAACGATCGCCAATTGTAAGGAGCAACTTGCGGTGTTTTCACATCGATGTGTTCAAATTTTGTTAACAGATAAGTACACGTTGTCCCACTTTGCATGTTCTCCAGATCAACACGTCATATGGTGGCAATCCTGGGGGTTTAACTCGTGTGGGTGAAAATGAACATCTCACCGTGGCCCACATGCCCATATGTTCTAGATCATTTTTGTTGTTCGTGATGTGGAGTTTTTTCCTATCTAAGTGCATCTCCTACCCACCCTCTCCATATATACCAAGCCGCTTCAAAATATTTCATCTATGTATGTCCTTACACACCAAGGACTCTTCCCAATCTCCCCGCTCCAACTTTTGTATAATTTTTATTTCCGCCATATAGTACCCATGGAGAGTTTGGATTGTGAGACGTCAGGAGTATTTTTTTGGTGCTTTTGAGAAATAATAGTTACAGCAAGTTCACTTTGGGTTATCCAGAGATAAAGTAAGAGAAGACAGCAGGGATTTACTTGCAGTGAAAGAACTGTTTCTGCAGAATGGTAAAAGAAGAGTGGGCCAAGAGAAGACAAGGAGTTACTTGCGGAAAGATATTCAGTAATTTTCCCAATCTATAGAGAGTTGGACATTGAGTTGGTTGGGGAGCTCCCAGGCCATGTCCAACATGGGGTGCTAAAGGCTAGGCGCATGGATGGAATTCCCGGCCGATCGGCAATTTAGTTTTCCAATCCCAGCGCCTAAGGCTGCGTGGACGCAAAAGATAACATTGAGCGCTTGGTGTTTTGTATCTTGTACGAGGTGAAGAGCAGGCCAGTTTTGTGTCTGTGTTTAGCGCCTCACAATGTACTATCTCCGTTCTGAAATATAAGATGTTTTAGCCCTTTCGGATTTGGATGTATATACACGCATTTTAATGTGTAGACTCACTCATTTTAGTCTTATGTAGTCATATTAAAATATCTAAAAACATATTATAATTTGGAACGGATGGAGTACATGCGCTAAAAACTTGCTAAAATTTGAAACTGTTATGCTCATCCACCGTGCCGTTTAGTCTAGTTTCCATGTTTGAGGGTACCATATAAATTGGTGTACTACACTATTGAAGTATAAATTCATTTTCTATTCTGTTTCAGTTGTCTATCTTAAATGGATCCTATATGTGAGGGAAAATGTTGGATTTTTCCATCAGGACATAAAAATATCACCCTTTTTTGTAGGTAACTTCATACCATTGACTGAGTTAAGAAGAAAAACTTCAAACTATTGACTAGGGCAAGTCGATTAGGAGACTTGTATTGTACTGAAACAAGGGGCTTTAGTTCCTTCTGGAAAGGGCAATATGACCAGACTAGCAGACTACTCTCTGATCTTAGATAAGCTGTAACTGAACTACAATGGTAAACAGAAAGTTTTTGTCTGAAAAAGTCCATCACTGGGTACTCTTTTGCTTTGAATAAGTCAGGGTCTGCAACCCTGTAGGATGCAGCTACTTCTGTTTTTACCTTTGAGTTGCAAGATACGAGTTCTACAAAGTCTGATTCGTTTCATCACATATCTCTGAAGAATCGTGGATGAGAATATATCAGTTACTTGTAAATATTTCCAGTTTGTTTTGTTCACTTCTCTCCTTGTCTTGGGAGAAGGAACGACTGCCAATTGTAAGCAGTAACTTGCGGTGATCTCACATCGATGTGTTCAAATTTTGTTACAGCAGGTCGTCACGGCATACTAGCCAGCAAGAATAACTCAAACCGAGCGAGCAACACTCTAGAAACTCCTACTAGTAGTAGGTCAAAGCACCGGTGCTACTAAACGTCCCCGCCAGAGAGACCCTATCAAATAATTGCTGTACTACTTTTCCGGCCGATATGGATCGCATGAAAGCAACTTGTTTAAAATTACTGCTGCTCGATGCTGTATCCTCCTCTTTGCTACTTCTTCCATGCGACTGATACATACACCTTTCCAAGACGTATTCTGTAAAACCAAATGTGTACAAAACGACAGCACTGGGTTCTTCCGTTCTAGACGCATGCATATCAAGTGAAGACTACGAATTCCCGCTGCTCATTCTGGAAGGCGTATAGAAGCCAGAGAAACAAGATCAAACGAAACAGAAGTTAACTCGATTAAATAAGCCCCAAGGGCCAAGGCCATGAGTATACAGTTCACAATGTCGCTTACACATACGCATGCATGTAGGTAAATTGACATCTTCACTTTCTTGTGGTGTCTTTGAAAATCAAGGAACGATCAGTTGTTTTGCCCGAAGCAGGGGAAGCACTGGCGAAGGACGAAAAAGTTTTGAGGTAGGGTGAACTCAAAAAAAAAAAAAATTGATGCATAGACTGAAATAATATCAAGACATTAACACTATATATGATTCATAATCACTTGGTATAATAGAAATATAAACATATTTCAATATAAGTAAAATCTAAAACATACTAATGGCAAATCTATTTTTTTGAAAATCTATCATTATCTTCTCGATAAAGACTTTCGATAGGCCCCTGCTCGATTCTGAACATCATCAAATCTTTGTAATACGAGCAAGGTTATTCAGCTGAATCTATAAAATGAGTTTATATAGTCAAGAAAATAGAATTCCAAACAACTCTTAAGATAACTCAATTAAACAATTGCAATATAGGTGAAGGCTATAACAATATAGAAGGTTTCCACGCTGTAAAAATAAATCAACAGTGACCTGCTCTCTCCCTAGTAGAAGGTTTCCATGCGTCGGGTTTTGTTAGATTTAGAATTAGTTATTGAAAATAGAAAAAGTTGGTTTCTGATTAGGCTAGATCTCATCCTTATTTATTCTGGAATCGATTTTGTGTAATTTTTACTAACATAACCATAACTTTCTCATACGATATCCATTTTTGACGTACGACCACTCAAAATGTTCAGAAAAAACATGTGCATAAGAATGTTTTCGCGAAAAATCAAGGTAGGGCGGCTGCCCTACCTTGCCCTATGGGGAGCTTCGCCCAAGCAGTATCAAGTGCATCTCAATGCCAAGGCTCTTCTCTCTGATCTAGAGATTCAACCTGAGCCGGACTTTGATGCTGTGCCCGCGCGACGCTCAGCTCAACAGCCTTCGTCGAATCAGAGATTGCCAACCCGCAGGGTTCTTCTATTGCGACAGATCTTCACTTCCCACGACCTAAACTTTTGATGCAGCATGGAAAAAGAAAAGGAACGAGCAGTCTCCTCCAGCGGGCTTTGGAATTTACTGTCATTTTCAGGATCAAGGAAAAGATACGGATGTTTTTGTTCAGGCATGGATGCGGCATGTGGATTCCCCTCTACAAGCCGAAGCTTTTGCTCTTCTTATTGCAGGAAAATTGGCGGCCAATCTTCAACTGGGTCAAGCCACTTTCTTCACGGACAGCATTGGCTCGTGCAGCAGCTTCTCGCTCTCCATCGGAAGGCACGGTGCTTTGGGAAATTCGTGATAAAGTGCTTCAGATTCAAATCGATTCAAAACCTCTCCATCCAAATATTTTTCATATCCCTAGGGATGTCAATGGAGTAGCTCTCGATTGTGATAATCAGACTCTCAGGTCTAGAAGATCTAAAGCCTAACGGTTCTTGTAGGAACATAGCTCACACGGCACCTCTTCTTGCCCAGTTGTTCAAGCTATTTCTCAAATCCAGTATGTGGGCATTGTAATCAACTATATATTGTGCTTCTGAGCTGCAATGAATTTGGGCACTTCGGTGCCCTTCCCCGTTCAAAAAAAAAAGAAGAACAACTGTTTTGTTTGAACTGCCGAATCAACGGACGATCGGTCAATTCCTGGTCTTCCATGGAAGTAGGTCCAGACCGGCCGGGCGTTCGGTTCTTTCACTAAGACTAACGACGCGCTCCTTTGCGTCATTGTACCGGCCGGTCGGCGCCGGTACGTATGTGTGCTGGACGTATATTTTTTGGGCGACTCTAATGAGCTGCGACACGGTTTCCCGACGCGTGTTCGTGGGGAGGAAGACATCGTCGTTAAGGTATTCTTTCCGGCCATTCTTCGTCCACATGGCCGGTTGGTCATGCCTTAGCGCTGTGCTTTAGTTAGGTGCCAGCATGGCCGTCCTTTTGATTTGCTACTCCTAGTACGTTCTTCTTTCTGCGAGAGTACATTGTGCCGCATACAATCCAAACATAAAACACCCACACATACAAACATGACACATTTCAGGAGGCAAATTTCTGGGCAAGATTTCACTTGTGTAGCCGTGAACGCATTGTGCTGGAGTTAGTGGGATGAATTCTGATGAACTATGCACTCTGCTCTCGTGC
The DNA here is from genome assembly GCA_947311845.1 of Poa pratensis. Taxonomy (NCBI): domain Eukaryota; kingdom Viridiplantae; phylum Streptophyta; class Magnoliopsida; order Poales; family Poaceae; genus Poa; species Poa pratensis. The sequence goes on from CAMZMU010000064.1 coordinate 23,840,959, forward strand.
ATAGTGTTGATCCAATCGCCAAGAACCAATTTAAGAACCGTTCAAACCAAATGCAATCTATATGACACTAAAAGTTCCTTTAAAGGTGAAGATATCCACATTTATTTGTCATAGTGATGGGTCATGTTATCTGTTCCGATTTACAATTGCTCGCTTTGAATGGGTGGTCCATCATTCAAGTGACATCTAATATGTATCCACCTCGTGATGTTCCCAATAACTGTACGCGAATACTGGTTTGAGATCCAAAATCTTGTGTAGAAATTATGTTATTTTCTAGGGTCGGGAGAGACGTAGAGGGAACCCATGCACAACTGGATCTAATGAGCAAGGAGATGTTTGCTAAGCATGGATGGCGGTCTAGGCTACAAACTGACACTCTTGCATCTTAGTGTCTTCTTTTACATTATCTTAGTACATGTTTCTCTTTCACGTTTGTACAAATATTTTACTTTTAAAATATGTGCCATGATCGCGTTGCATTGCACTGGTATCAAGTACCTCGTGGTATTACCCTGTTACCTATGCACGATAGTACTACAAAATATTTGTATAAGGTTCTTTTTGATTCGCAAGATTCTAAAAACGCGGGAATAGTAAAAACATAGCATTGAAATGCCATTTCCATTCACTCTGCAGGATTTTGACGTGTTTGATTACATCACAAGAAAAACAAAAGATTATTTTCAAGATGTTTGAGTGGATGTTTAATTTACTATGATTTTAGTACAAACCATTCCTTAGAAAATAAATCCTATATGATTCAGTCCTATAATCAAATACGGATGGAGGTGATAGAGGAAACGCTGTGATGGAGCGAAAGGCGGAGGCTTGGCGACGCTGACGGCGATCGCCCGTCCGGCCCGTTGGCCCCTCCTCCCCCGCCGCCCTTGTCCCCGCTGCTAGCCTCGATGGGGTCGGCGTCTGCCGCCACTCCGGTGGTGGCGGACCCTGACTCCGTCCGTGGCCGGCGGTGGGCTGACGTGGCGGACGAGATCGACGCGGAGGAGGCGATGCGGGAGGAAGCCGAGCTCCGCTGCTCTCCTTTGCGGCTCCCGACCCTTGGCGAGTTCCTGGTCTTCGCCCGTCGCTCCCCGGCGCGTCATCGTGGCCCTGTCCGGCGCCAAAGCCCCAGAAGGTCGCCGGCGCAACGCTCGAAGCCGGCTGCCGGGGGGTCTTCTCGTCCGCGGGCAGTCGCCGGTCCCCCTGCGGGAGCTGCTAGCGCGGGACCGGCTGGGTCGACTGTTGTGGAGCCCTGCTCCGCGACGGCTGACTCGGCGGTCTCGGCGCCGGCGGACGGCGGGGGGCGGCGCCGCCATCTGTGGCGAGGACGGAGCCGTCCTGGCGTCGCGCCTCGGCCGCGGTGGGCCTTCCCTCCATACTGGGCCCTCTCCCTAACCCTAGGCCCAGTAGCGAGGAGGTCGCGAGGCAGCCCATCTTGGAGTGGCGTAGCCAGGATGCGCGCGCGTCGCTTGGGGCTTCGGTGGGCTTGGCCCAACAGGCCGACGCCGGTTCTGCTACGTCCGCTGCGACGGTTGGCGGCCCAACCCCAGCCCAAGTGGCCAGGCCCGCCTCGGCGTGGTTGTGGCTCCGGAAGGGGGCCCATAACCTATCGCTAGGGTTCCCAGCAACGAGCCAGCAGGTCGCGAAACACCATAACGCTGCCCGAGTTGTTCGTGTCCATCCACCGCCGCCGCCTCTCTCCAAGTCTTTCGCTGACGTGCTGCGGTCGCCCCCTCCGATGAAGCGCCGCCGTGATGAGCCCTCGCCCCGCCCCGCAGATCGGCCGGTTCTCCTCCTCCCCAATCTCCGCCTCGCGCCCCTGCCCCGGCCGCTGCCGTGTACCGCCCGCCGCCACGGAGGTCGCCACCCATCCGCTCCCCCGGTCGCCGTCGGTCCCCTGACCGCCGCCGCTCGCCCGACCGCCGCATGGCTGGCCGTGGGCGTGAGGTGCGCGAGGAGCGGGGGGGCCAGCGTGCGCCTCACCGGGGCGTGCCGGCCAGGGCTGCGCGCCGCTCCAGGTCGCCGGGCCGCCGTGGGCCGTCCCCGGGTGCTCTGCAGCGCGAGCAGCAGCTGCGGGACTCGCTAGACCGCCGGTCCCAGGCGGTGCGACAGGGGGTGCGCCTGCCGGGTCGTGGAGGCATGACCGGGACTCTCCCCCGCGCCGTGATGGTGCCCCGGCCAACAGTTCAGTGGCGGCGGTGGGAGTCAGCAAGAAGAAGAAAAAGACCAAGAAAAAGAAGAAGCCTACCGCTGCGGCTCCCGGCTCCGAGGGTGCGCCGCCCGTGATTGTGCACCCTCGGGCACGGCTGCGACGCCGCAGCCCCGGCAGCCCTCCTTGCGGCTGCTTGGCCAGGGCATCGATGCTGGTTTCTTCTTCCTCGACACGGGTGGCATCAAGCTGGCGGTTCCCGAGCACATGGCCATGATCACGGTGCCCTGGGCAGGACTTGGACCCTGCCGTGGTGATCTCGGCGGAGACCATCCGCACCGAGCTTCTCCAGCTTGACGGCGCGGCGCCGTGGGTGGTTCGGGAGATCTCCGCCACTGAGTTCGCGGTGGCCTTTCCCTCCTTGGAGCTCCTGCGTGGCGTCTCGTTTGGCACCACCACTCTTCCGCGGTTCAACATCAAGGTCAGCATCAAGCCATCTGCGATCGACCCCGACACGTCGTCCACCCTTGCCTCGGTGTGGATCAAGATTCACGGGATCCCAAGTGAGCTCAAGACTGTGCCCATTGTTGAGCTGATCGCCGGGGCTGTGGGTGTGCTCCTGGAGCTGGACGAGGCCTCCCTGCCAGGGGCGGGCCCGGCTCGCCTTTGCGTCAAGGTTCCAGACATCGACAAGCTGCCCGGCCTTCTCCCGCCGTTCTTCTTCGACGGAGCCGGTAGGCTTCTACGGGTGGAGGTGGAGGCAGAGGTTGCCCCTTCAGGGCCGTCCCCTGTCTCTCCGGCGCACCGCTCTCCGACTCCGCGCCACAGCCCTTCCGAGGAGGGGGATGATCCTCAGGGGATGACCTGTCCCCTGGCGACGATCCACGCGACGGGGTCCCTCCCTCCCGTCCTGTGGAGCCTGCCCCCACCCACAGCAGCCTCCGCAGGGCGGCGGCTCGACTCTGTCAGGGTCCCAGGTCCAGGCATCTGCGCCTGGGCTGTCCTTCTCTGCGCTGGGTTCTCGGGCTCTGAGTGCTCCGGCGAAGCTGGCCGCGACTGACGGTCCGGCCTTCGAGCGCCCGGTCTCGCTGCAGTCCTTGGGGTTCCCGATCTCGCAGTACGGGTCCAACCTCGGGGCTGGGCCGGGGGCCCTGGACCTGTCTGGCCTTGTCTCGGACTCCTTGGGTTCTCGTTCCCCACTTCAGGAGGAGGTGGGGGGTGAGGACTCGACGAGTGTCGGGATGGAGGTCATGGCGCCAGACTCTCCTCGCTCGCCAGGAGAGGTGTGCTACCCTCGCTCCCCGGGGACGCCGGCTGCCCCAGTCCTGGAGCCGGTCACGGTCCTCCCCGACACTCCCGTGGCTGGCACCAGGGTGCGCCCTCCTCCCCAGCCTACCCGCTACAGTGCCCGCCTGGCACGTGCTAGGGGTGAGGACGAGGTGGTGGAGCCGTCCGTCTCGACGCTGGCGTCACGCCGGCGTGAGGCACGCGACCTTGGGATTGGTACGTCTCAGCCTGCTTCTTCCCATATCCCCCGCTCTTCACCTCCTTCTGGTCTCGTTTTTCGGTTCTCGACACGGTGCCTCTAGACCACCTGTCTTTGGTGGCGGCGGACTGCGACGTTATTTTCCGTGGTGAGAGGGGTCCTCGTCTTGAGCAGATTGCCGCTATCAAGGCTAAGGAGGTCTATGAGGGGGCCCTCGCGGCGGCTCGCGCTCAGGCGGAGCGTGAGCGGCAGGGGCCCTCGGCACCCGCTGGACCTATGCAGGAGGCGCATGGGTCTGGTAGTGGAGCCCCTCCTGTGCCTGATAGTGTGGCAGCTCCGGCGACAGCTTCCCAGGTGGGGAAGAAGCGCGGGAGGCCGCCTAAGGCGACGTCCCGACCTTCGACCTCTAGTAGGGCTCACTCTGCCCCTCCTTCGCCTGTTAGTGTGGCAGCTCCCGCGATTACCCTCCCAACCTGGGAGGAAGCGCGGGAGGCCGCCTAAGGTGACGTCCCAGCCCTCGACCTCTAGTAGGGCCCGATCGGTCCCCCGTAAGGGGACCAACCCCGATATGGTTTCCCGATGAATATTCTCACATTTATTTGGAACATGAGGGGGTTCGGGCAGGAGGGCCGGCGACGCCAGTTGATCAACTATCTTAAGGATGAGGATGTGGATATTGTAGGACTCCAGGAGACGATTCGACAGGACTTCTCGATCTCCGAACTCGAGAGCCTTAGTCGCCACAAGTTCTTGTGGCATTGGCTCCCGGCTTCGGGACACTCTGGGGGCATCCTCCTTGGGGTCAAGGAGGATACTTTCGAGGTAGAGGATATGGACCGCGGGGAATTCTTTGTGAGCATGTCGCTCACCCACCGACGATCTAATCTCCATTGGGAGGTTATTATTGTCTATGGCCCCGCGGACCATCGGAGGTCTGCTGAGTTTCTTGCAGAGCTCAAGTCTAAGGTGGAACGTTGCCCTACACCGGTGGTGGTGGCTGGGGATTTTAACTTGATTCGTTCCCCTGATGACAAGAGCTCAGACAATGTGGACCTCCCTAGGATGCGTATGTTCAATGACTGGATTGCTGATATGGCGCTTCGGGAGATCTCTCGTGCTGGGGCGCGGTATACGTGGTCCAACAACCAGGCAGACCCGATCCGTAGTGTCCTTGATCGGGTCTTAGTGTCGGTGGAATGGGAAGTGGCCTTTCCCTTGTGTTCGCTCCGCGCGTTAACTAGGGTTGGCTCAGACCATTCCCCCCTCCTCTTGTCGTCTGGAGGAGGGGCTCCCCCGAGGTCGAACCGCTTCCACTTCGAGGAGTTCTGGCTGGGTCAGCCGGGCTTTGTGGAGGCGGTTCGACTCAAGTGGGAGGCCGCAGTCGCATCGCCACCCCGCGCATATAATGCGGTTGATATTTGGCACCATTGTGCTAAAGTCGCCCGCCAATTTATGCGAGGGTGGGGCGCGAATGTAGGGGCTGAATTACGAAAGTCGAAGGCGAGATCCTTGGACAGATCCAGTCTCTGGATGCGACGTCGGATTCGGTGGGCCTTACCGCTGATGGTTGGGCCCAGCGATATGCCTTGGAGGCCTCGCTTATGAAGATATACGAAGGCGAGGAAACCTTCTGGCGCCAACGTAGTCGGCAGAACTGGCTTCTGCGTGGTGATGCGAATACAGCTTACTTCCATGCCATTGCTAATGGCCGACGCCGAAGGTGTTCCATACCGTGTTTGTGGGCGGATGGCCTCCTATTAGAGGAGGCCGAAGACCTGTCCGCCCACATCTACTCCTTCTATAAGGAGTTATTCACGGAGGGTCCCCGCACGGGTGTAGCGTTAGCCGCGGACTTCTGGCCCGTAGGGGCCTTAGTCTCGGATAACGAGAACATGGAGCTTACTCTCCCATTCACCCCGTGGAGGTCCGGCAGGCGCTCATGGGGATGAAGGCCAACTCGGCCCCGGGCCCGGATGGCCTTCCTGTCTCCTTCTTCCAGAAGTTCTGGAATAGTATTGAGGCGGTCATTATGCCGATGTTCCAGGAGTTCTATACTGGCACATTGGTTATGTCCCGCCTCAATTTTGGCGTGATCACTCTCATCCCTAAAGTGGCAGGGGCCACTGATATACGTCACTTTAGACCGATTACGGTGATCAATGTCATCCAGAGGCTGCTTGCCAAAGTGTGTGCCTCACGCTTGGCACCAGTTGTGGAACGTCTCGCTCACCCCTATCAGTTCGCCTTCCTTAAGGGACGATTTATCCATGACGGCATTCTAGCGCTTCATGAGATTGTTCATGAAGTTAAGGCTAGACACCTAAGGGTGTCTTCCTTAAGCTAGACTTCCAGAAGGCATATGATCGTTTGGACTGGGCGTTCCTTCGCCAGGCTCTCGAGCGACGGGGGTTCGATGATCGGTTCATATGCTGGATTATGCAGATTGTCATGAGTGGCAACACAGCGATAAATATTAATGGGGAAATTGGTCCCTATTTTAGGTCGTCGTGTGGGGTAAGACAAGGGGATCCCATTTCTCCCCTTCTCTTTGACCTTGCCGTCGATGTCCTTGCGGCTGTCTTGGACAAAGCCAAGATGGCCGGCCACATCTCCGGTGTGGTAGGACACCTTATTCCTGGAGGTGGGGTCACCCACCTCCAGTATGCGGACGACACCATGATCATGGTGGAGGGGTCGGAACTTGACATTGTTAATCTCAAATTCCTTCTCCTCTGCTTTGAGGCTATGTCGGGCCTCAAGATTAACTTCGACAAGAGCGAAGTCATGATCATGGGCTACTCCCTAGAGGAGCAACAGCGGATAGCGGACAATCTTAACTGCAAGTTGTCCTCCTTCCCGGTTACTTATCTAGGGATGCCCCTTAGTGACTCTAGGATCCTTATTAGAGACCTTGAGCCGCTTCGTGGCCGTGTCAGGTCCAGGGCCGAACCTTGGCAGGGGCGGTTTACCTCCAAGGCGAGCAAATCGGTTCTTATTGACTCATGCCTATCTAGCTTGCCTATGTACGTGATGGGAGTCTACGAACTCCCAGAAGGCGTGCATGGCGAGTTTGATAAGGAACTCTCGCGCTTCTTTTGGTCGGCGGCCAATGGGCGCCAGAAGTATCACATGGTCAAATGGGCAGATGTGTGCGCCCCCAAGGACATGGGGGGCATAGGTATTTTAGCGTCGCGGAAGATGAATACTGCCCTTTTGCTTCGCTGGGTTGGCGGATCCTTAGGGAGGAGGGGGGTTATGGCTGCAGCTTATCAAAGCGAAATACTTGCAGGGACGCCCCCTCCTCGCGTGTGACCGTCGTGATGGTTCGCAATTTTGGCGATCCATCCAATCCATCAAGCATGAGATTAGAAAGGGGACCCGCTTCTCCATAGGGAATGGAGAGGGTACCCTCTTTTGGCTAGACCATTGGCTGGGTGATGGTCCTTTGCAGTTAGGTTCCCTTCTTTGTTTGCTATCTGTTCAGACCCGACACAGTTGGTGGCCGCGGCGGGGCGAAATGGGACTTGGAACATCTCGTTCCGACGATCATTTGGCCTTGCAGAGGCTACAGCTTGGACGGAGTTACGGAGTTTGCTTCCGGAGGCGCTGCCAGGGGGCAAGACTTGGTGTCCTGGCTCCTGGCGCCCTCTGGGATATTCTCCGTAAAGTCGTCCTATCGGAGTTTATTCAGTGGGCCACATACAGCCTGGGCTTCCCCACTGTGGAAGGCTCCCCTTCCCCTAAAAATTAAAATCTTCGTGTGGCAACTTCTTAGGGACCGTCTCCCATCAGGGGTGGAGGTCCGAAAGCGTCGTGGACCGGGTACTGGGCTTTGTCCTCTTTGTGGGATCCCCGAAACGGGAACCCACATCTTGTTTAGTTGTCCTGCGGCCAGGTTTCTATGGAACTTCGTCCACGAGGCGCTTGGGCCTGCTTGGCAGGCCTCAGACCTTGGCGAGTTCCTTGAAACACAGGCGAACCGTACCGGGAACAGGCGCCGCCTGTTCTGGTTGGTGTTCGCCGCGATGGCATGGACTCTTTGGACTATTCGTAATAAGATGGTGATTGAGCGGGTTTTTCTTCGGCGTGCTTCTGACTCCATGTTTAAATTCCTGGCTTTCTTGCAGCAGTGGCACCCGCTTGCTAGGCAGCGCGACAGGGGGCAGCTAGATGTCATGCTTGACAGACTTTTGGAGGCCGCGCGACGTCTCTCCTCTACATCTAGCAGCTAGCGCCGACTGGCCTGGGTTTTTTTGTTCTCTTGATGTACCCTCTCCCTGCCCCCCCCCCCCCCCCCCCCCCCGTTCTCTCCACTCCCTGCCCCTAGTGCTACTTTTACTGTTTGGGCTTACTTGTGTTGCTGCCCCAGCTCTTCTTTTCTAGCCTCTGTTTCTGCTTGTTGACTGTGTTTGGACTTGCTTGGCATGCTGCTTTATTTATAAAGCGGGGCGAAAGCCTGTTTCGAGATCAAATACGGAAAAAGTTCTAAGGAGTCTACCCCTCCAAACTTCCTATTGAAATCCTTGCAGTCTAAGAGGTCGGAAGATCTGGTTTCTGGTACTTTTTTATTGAAAGAATACGGCAAGGGAAGCCCCTACATTGGATTTTTTTTTTAATAATAATAACCAAATATGTGTCTGTGAGGATTTGAATCTGGGTGGCTAGATTGTACATCCACTTCCCTAACCAAGTTGGTTTTTTGGTACTTTGCAGCATGATTTTTCTGTCATGTCTAACCCTAGTTTTCTTACATGAATAAGTCAGCGTATGCAGCCTTGCAGGATGCAGCTACTTCTATTGTTACCTTTGAATTGCAAGACACGAGTTCTACAAAGTCTGATTAGGTCGTCACTCGCCGATATCTGAAGATTTGTACATGAGAAAATGTCAGTTACTTGTAAACATTCCCTGTTTGTTTTGTTCTCTCTTTGTCTTGGGAGAAGGAACGATCGCCAATTGTAAACAGTATTTTTTTTTTGAAAAATTGTAAACAGTAACTTGTGGTGATCTCACATCGATGTATTCAAGTTTTGTTACAGTAGGTCGTCAGTCACGGCATACTAGCCAGCAAGAATAACTCAAACCGAGCGAGCTATACTCTAGAAACTCGTACTAGTAGTAGGTCATAGCAGCACCGATGCAACTAAACGTCACCGCCAGAGACCCTACCGAATAATAGATGTACTACTTTTCCAGCCGATACGGATCACATGAAAGCAACTTTTTTTTTTTGAGTTGCTTACCACGTGTGCCGCGTGGTACATGAAAGCAACTTGTTAGAACTACTCCTGCTCGTCGAGGCTGTATCATGTCCTATCTCTTCTATCATTCTATGCCACCGATGCACCTTTACAAGACGTATTTATGAAACCAAATGTGTGCAAAACGACAACACTGAGTTCTTTCCGTTCTAGACGCATGCATATCAAGTGAAGACTACGCGGCTCATTCTGGAAGCCATATAAAGGCCAAAGAAGCAACATCAAATGAAATACTCCCTCAGTTTCAAATTACTTGACACACATTTGTGTAGACACGGATGTATCTAGACACTAAATAAGTATAAATACATCCATATTTGACCAAATCCGAGTTAACTAATTTGGAACGGGTGAGTAGAAGTTAACTCGGTTAAATAAACAACAAGCCCATATCGTATATACAATTCATAATGTCGCTTACACATACGCATGGATGTTCCCATCCTCGATCGGTCCATCCACCGTGTGGAAATCAAATGTACTGTAGGTAAATTGACCTAATTTTTAGTTCGCCCTTCCACTAGGCTGAATGATTTGAGTGGAGATTTCGTTGTTGTGTAGCTCAGAATTTATGAGAGTATGTTTATTTTCAAATCTCTAAATTTATCAGATTTTTTCATTTGTGTAGCTCAGAATAGAAAGTATTTGAAATAACAAAAATTGCACATTTGTAGACTACACCATTGACTACATCCGTGATTTTTTTTTCAGAATTATTTTAAACTCATAATATTTTTTCAATTTTTGTAAAACACCAGGATCACTGGTGCTCGGGATAAAAAAAACTTTTCCGAATGATTTTTGATAGTTTGTATTGTTTTTGTTTGCCTCTAGAAAAGAATAATTGTTTTGTTTGAACTGCCGAATCAACCGATGACGGTCAATTCCTGGTCTTCCATGGAAGTAGGTTCAAGACCGGACGGGCGTTCGGTTGTTTAACTATGACTAACGACGCGCTCCTTTGCGTGTACCCACTTGCTCATCTGCGAGAGGCCGTCGAACTGCGACCGGCGTTTGCTTGGAAGAACAGAGTAAAATTATATTCAGGCTTCAGGGTGACACTCTGTACTAGTGTATGAACGAACAATTTATAATGCTGCCGCGGAACACGGTACATGTGTGTGTGCTGGACGTGTATTTTTTTGGGCGGTTTCCCGACGCGTGTTCGTGGGGAGGAAGACATCGTCGTCTTCTTGGGAGGAAACGGCGGGTTGGTCATGCCTTAGTGCTGTGCTTTAGTTAGGTGCCAGCATGGCCGTGCTTTTTCTTTGCTACTCCTTGTACGTTCTTCTTTTTGCGAGAGTACATTGTGCCGCATACATTACAATGGCACATTTTAGAAGGCAATGGGCATTCTTGTTGGCCAAGATGTCACGTCTAGTCGTGAACAGATTGTGCCGAAGTTAGTGAAGTGGAATGATTTGCTCCCATGTCTTACAAACATGAACTTATCACAAGAGCGAGATGAGTTCCGATGATGCTTAAACTGTGATAGGCGGTTTTCGTTGAGATCTATGCACTCTGCTCTCGTGCATAGTGTTGTTCCAATCACCAGGAAGAAATTTATGACACTACAAGTTTCTTTAAAGGTGAAGATATTAAAGTTTTTTTTGTCATAATGATGGCGCCATATCTCCTTTTCTAATTACAATTGCTCACTTTGAATGGGTGGTCGACCATTCAAGTGGCATCTAATTAATTTGTATCCACCTTGCAATGTTCTGAATAATTGTATGCGAATATCGGTATTTAGTGGCTCTACCATGCGTTCCTAGAGCTTCTGTTTTAACGAAACTTACATTAGCCAGATTGACGCTAAGTTTAAATGAAACTTACATCATAAAAAGACACTAGTCTACACGTTGTCCCACCTTGCACGTCTCCAAATAAATAAGTCACATAGTGGCAATCCTAGGGTTTACCTCGGGTGGGTGAAACGAACAACCTTGCTCTCACCCCGTCCCACATGCCAATCAGTTCTAAACCATTTATGTTGTGCGTGATGCGGAGTTTTTCCCTATGTAAGAGCATCTCCAACGCACTCTATATATGAAACCCAACCAAGTTGTTTCCTCGGTGTACGTCCTTAAGCACCAACGACTCTTCCCGCTCTCCATGCTCCACCTTTCTATATAATTTTTTCTTCCATATAATATGTATTGAGAGTTGGACATGGAGATTTCGGGAGTATTTTTCCGGTGCTTTTCTGAAATAATAGTTACAGTAAGTTCAATAATGGTTCTATGGTGATAAAGAAAGGAGAGAATAGTGAAAGAAGAATGGGTCAAGAGAAGACAAGGAGTTAGAGCATGTCCAACCAGACCCCCCCCCCCCCCCATCCCCCTAAACATCAGGGCTAAGATCTCAGACATGAACCAGACAGAGAACACCCACCCAACCAGCTCTTTCAAACCTAGACCATTTGTCAGAGTTGTCCGACAAGTCTCAAACTCAGCCCATATATGTGTGTGTAAGCGGGGAGGGTTGGGTCCGTCTGGTACCCACCCAAAATCACACAAAATCGGCCCCAAACCCTCATAGACATGGAACTTTCGCCACTTCCGCTCAACCTTGCGTAGATCTGCCGCCCCACCTATAGCTCCTCTGCCGTTATGGCCTCCCCGTCGCTCCCCCACAACCCCCGCCGCCGTACGTACTCCCGCCACACCTTTCCCGACTAGGTTTTAGCCGAAGAAGAGCTCTACGGCGTCGCATTTCCGCCGACCATTTCCACCATCCCTGGACCATTTCGTGGCCCGTTAAAGGTCTCCCCGAACATCCGTCCGATCTGTGGGTTTCTCAAACCGGTCTCTGCACGCCGCCTCTGTCCTGAGCTCTCCCTAAACCCGCCTCCGGCATGAGCTCTTTCGCCGGCCGGCGGCCATGGTTTCCTGGGACACCAACGAGGATGAGGTTTCCGCCCTAGGAAACGGGAACACCTCGTCCGATTCCACCGCGGTATGATTTAGGGTTTGCTCAAATTTTGAGTTTCATTTCAAAATATGCAATGATTTGATTTTAGTTGCAACATTTTTTAGGATTCATCAACATGTAATTGCAATGTTCGGGGTGTGATATTCAAGTTGAAGAATTGCCTTCGAGGTAAAATGCTAATTTTGGAAGATTTGAACTTCACAATTGATGAACAAAATAAGATCGAAGATGAGTTGTGCTAGGTTAAGAGACAAACCGGAAGATGCAGGATGCCATGAAGAAGATTGAAGAAGAGAAAAAATAGGATAGAAGAAGAAAAGAAGAGGATGAAGGAAGAGAAGAAGAGGATGAAAAAAGTAAGATGAAAATGGACTTGCGTCTTGCCGATATCTTCGATGAATACAAAATCAAGACGAATGCAACTCGGTTGAAAATGAAGAAATATGCCATCGAGAAGGAGATGTGACTCCACTTTGCATTGGGAGCAATAGTTATCCTAGTCGTGATTGTAATCTGTCATATATGGATTATCTATATGCACTAGGTAGAATCTATATGCTAGATGTGCACAAAAACCAATATGCATGTAGTTGCATGGATTTAAGGATTAAAAGTAGAGGTTGTGATTGGAACGAGCAATATTTGGGGGTTATCTGGGACGTGACCGCGGACAGATAGGGGGTCATATTTGCTAGTCCAGTTGGAGATGCTCTTAGTTACAGAATTATATTGAGTTAAACTTATCCTGATCGACACTAAGTTTAAATGAAACTTACGTTATAAAAAAAACTAGTATACACCTTGTCCCACCTTGTATGCTCTCCAAATAAATATGTCACGTGGTGGCAATCCTATGGTTTAACTCGGGTGACCCTTGCCCACATACCCATTTGTTCTAGATCATTTATCTTGTTTGTGTTGCGGAGGTTTTTCCTTTGTAAGAGCATCTCCAAGACTCCAACCCACTCTCCATATATACGAAGCCGCTCCAAATTATTTCCTCTATGTGTCTCATTATGCACCTACGACTTTTCCCACTTTCCATGCTCCACCTTTTTATATAATGTTTTTCCGCCATATAATATCTATGGAGAATTGGACTGGGAGACGCCGGGAGTATATTTTGGTGCCTCTGTGAAATAATAGTTACATGAAGTTCACTTGTAGTTATCCGGTGGTAAAGCAAGGAGAGAACCATGAAAGAAGAATGGGTCAAGAGAAGACAAAGAGTTACTTGGAGAAATACATTGACTTGGCTAGGGTGCTTAAAGACCATCAACAAATTGAACCAAGTTGCAGAATTGCATTGAGTTGGCTAGGGTTCTTAAAGAGTTAAAAAAAATGAACCCATTATGCTCATCCATTATTCATTTACTCTAGTTTTCATGTTTTAGACAGAGTACCATATAAATTGTTGTACTATCACTACTGAAGTATAAATGCATTGTCTATTTGATTTGAGTTGTCTAGCTTAATGGGATCCTATATGTGACGGAAAATGTTGGATTTCATTCTGTCTTGCAGTTTCTCTATCAGGACATAAAAATATCGCCCTTATTTGTATGTAACTTCAAACTATTGACTAGGGCAAGTTGATCATGACTTGTATTGAAACACGAGGCATTAGTTCCTTCTGGAAAAGGGAATACGGCCGGACTAGCGGACTAGTTATTTCCGATCTTAGATAAGCCGTAACTGAACTACAATGGTAAACAAAAAGTTTTTTTGACTGAAAATTTCCATCCCTGTGTACTCTTTTGCACTGAATAAGTCAGCGTCTGCAGCCTTGCAGGATGCAGCTACTTCCATTGTTACCTTTGAATTGCAAGATACAAGTTCTACAAAGTCTGATTCGTTTCGTCACATATCTCTGAAGAATCGTGGATGAGAATATGTCAGTTACTTGTAAACATTCCCAGTTTGTTTTCTTCTCTCTTTTTCTTTGGGAGAAGGAACGATCGCCAATTGTAAGCAGTAACTTGTGGTGATCGATCTCACGTCGATGTGATCAAGTTTTGTTACAGTAGGTCATCACGGCATACTAGCAAGCAAGAATAACCCAAAGCGAGCAAGCTACAGTCTAGAAACTCGTACTAGTAGTAGGTCAAAGCAATGGTTCTACTAAACGTCCCCGCCAGACCAAATAATAGCTGTACTACTTTTCCAGCCCGATATGGATCGCATGAAAGCAACTTGTTTACGACCACTGCTGCTCAAGGCTGGATCCTCTTATTTGCAACTGATACACCCCAAAAAAATATTCGATAAATAAAACCAAATGTGTGCAGAACGACAGCATTGAGTTCTTTCCGTTCTAGACGCATGCATATCAAGTGAGGACTAGGAATTCTAGCTGCTCATTCTGGAAGCCATATAGAGTCCAAAATCAAAGCAAACTGAAGTTATAATTTGAGTAAATAAACCCCAAGTCCATATCAGTATACAGTTCATAATGTCGCTTACACATAGCCATCCTGGATCGGTCCGCCGTGTGGAAATCATATGCAGGTAAACTGACCTAACTCCCAGCTCGCCGAGACTGGCCTTCCACTAGGCTGAATGATTGTCGAATGCATTTTTTTTGTTTGGAGAACAACTGTTATGTTTGAACTGCCAAATCAATCGATGTTGGGTCAATTCCTGGTCTTCCATGGAAGTAGGTTCGGACCGGCCGGGCGTTGGGTTCTTTAACTAAGACTAACGACGCGCTCCTTTGCGTGTACCCACGAGAGACATCTGTACTGGTATAATGCTGCTTCGATTTGATTAACTTTTGGTTTCTCATCCGCGGAACACGGTCGGCGCCGGTACGTGTGTGTGCTGGACGTGTATTTTTTGCCACGGTTTTCCGGACGCGTGTTCTTATTCTTTCCGGCCATTCTACGTCCGCCGCGTTCTGACGCTGGTAGGCAGGCAGCCGTGTCATCCGTGTTGTGCGAGGCAGTTCACAATCACATCCAACTGAACCGGTCTAAACGATGCGAATCCCTGTTTTTCCACACATGTCCGTGTTTACCCGTGACCTAGTAGCCAGTGCCCCCGCCTACTGCGATGCCCGTGCTCCAAACTTCAAACTACGAGACAGACCAGGAAAAAACATTTGTCCTCGCAGATGGAACACTACAAGATCGAAAACACAGCGGCCGTCGTCCAAACCCAGCGCCGCCGAGACGTACACCAGAAGAGACGCCGAGCCTCCACCATTGCCAGATCCGAAGAAGCACCATCGCGAACGAGGCTTTGTGAGTCGATGAAGAGGCCTACTGCAAGCAGCAAGACACGTTGTTGTGGCACGTCGACAGGTGACGTGCCCGTGCTATCTTGGACCCAGACCCGCGCTCCAGAGCATTCGCCTGGCCTGGCCACCAGCGCTGCCGCAGGTAACAACAAACGCTAGCGACACACCGAGACACTAATCTCGCCACATCTGAAGATCGACGAGAAGACCAAGCCACCTTCTCCACGACGCTGCGCCGGTTAGAGCACCGCCGAGATGGGGGAGAAGCAAGGGCATACTATTCCGACACGGCACCATCCCCACCACCGATGTGACGCCCCAGGAAAAACCTAGCCCAACCCTACCTATATACTCGCCGGGATCAAAGCAACAAGGTCCCCACCCCCTACTGTCGGCGAAACAGAGGAGGCAGGGACTTGTGGCCTTGCCAGTGAAGGGAGAGGGCAAAGCGGTTGCCGCTGGCCGCTGCCCTAGTCGCCTCTTAGAGTTAGGGCGTGTGGCGGCTGAAGGAAAAGTGGGAAAGTACCTTGTTAAACTACAGTGGGTTTGTGCCGCGAATAACCCATGTGCCATACGACCATATGAATCGCAGAGGGACGACGTCGAGGAAAAATAACACAGCAACCACACATACTGTTTCGTTAGATGGTATAAACCACACACACTGTTGCGTTATCAACTACATAACCAAGTGTTTTGGCCAGATCCAGGCATCATCAAGTGACATCTTCGCCTATTCTGAAAAAAAAAAGATATTTTCAACGGTCGGTCGAAATGTCCTCTCAAACATTTTAATACACACATGACATAAGCAACAAGAAATTACATAGTAGTAAACATATCACATTCATTTCCAACAAAACAGCAAGTAGCAGACCATTGTAGGCGTTCATCAGCGAGACAGCCACGGTCAAACAATTCGGTCAAAAAATTCGTATAGACGCTTACCAACCAAAAATGTTCTATACGTTTGCAAGTGTTTCCAGATCCAACATCTGCTGCTGGGTTTAGATACAGAACATCAAAGCCCCGCTAGATTTATGACCGGGTCTATATTTCAACAGCTCGGAAATTCGACATCCGGAAAACCAGGAGAGCATGTCTAAGCAGTACATAATTCTAAACAAATATACCAGATTATTTCAACATGTAAGACAACAGAAAAGGCCAGCTGCGGCAAACATTCTAGAGTCATTCAAACTTCAAGTATGACACACAAGGCAAATCTTTAGATGTCTTCGTAGTCATCATCAGAAGTTACACAGAGAGAACAGCCTTCTTAGAAAAAGAGGGTGTGAATTGTCGAACAAGGTGACATGCTATTTGCTCAAAGGAGATACAATATACACTGGATATCCTAAATTTCAAATACATCCACTGAGGCCACAGTACCACAAAATCCACCTGCGTTAACAGAAGACAGGTTAAAGATGAACTCAAATTTCCTTCTGGTTAGAAAAATATTAACTCAGTAATGCAATGTACATAGAATGAACACACGTCCATCTTAGAGGTCTGTACGCATCAACATTTGATTTTCTGTCAAAATTATACAATATTAAAATCTACATCTAATCTAGCAATCAAATTGTTTGTTTGTGATGCTAAATAGGAGCGGAGTTTTTAAAATACAGAAACTAATACAGGTCAGGGAAGTGAAATCTTCTTCTAGCATTGCGATCAGTATCAAGCTAACAAAATAAAGGACCATTTCTCGATGACAGATGAATTCACATGGGAACTCATTAGCTTACCAGAAGCACAAGTATAGTTCAGGCATGCTATCACTAATTGTTAAAGGCATGTATTAATATGATATTTTAGCATTCATATCATGTATGTGCTGAACAAGCTTTACTTCCAGAAATCTTTGAGCACTAATGTACCGGTAAAATCAAGATTGTGGATTTTAATTGGCATGTTTGGGCAGGTAATAGCAGTCTTGTCCAAAATTTCAAAACCTCTTATCAAAATAAATCAGATCCACGGGCACAGTCAAACTGCAACCCTATCAGAAGTGGCCTAGTTATCTTTACTTCATACAATTGCAATTCATGAATCTGCTGAACATTATCTAAATCCCAACGTAGCACCTCCCAAGAATATTTTAGTACAATACCATTCAGCAGTACCGACTCCTTTAGTACATCAATGCAAACTACTACGAACAATCTTCTAACTCTAGTTCAGCAACTATTAAAGTGCATAAGGAAATATTTGCTTACAAAATATATTCTTGAGAAATGAACTAACTAATCACACGTCCTTGAAAAAAGTCCAACTTCAATCACTCACCCCAAACTAGAATGAGTCTACTCATCCTTGATGCGCTTCTCAACCTCCTCCAGTGACTTAATATCCTTGTTGATCTTGCAAATACGATATATGCACCTATCCCAAAATAAAAAAATAAAACAAAAGATAAGATAAGATACAAAATCTTCATAAAAATTATATTGATCAGACTCTGAGGATGTGTTTCTTTACCAGTAAAGGAGGAATACTGAAACACAAAGGATGACATTCCGCTGGGCTTTGAAAATCTGTACAAGGAAGAATTAAAATTGAAACAGAGAGAAATTAAGCAACCATAGAGTACAAATTTCCTTTCTGTACAGGGCTGAAAGAAGGCATATAATTGGCTGACGCATCAGCTTAATTATCCTCACTGAGGATGGAACGGAAATATCCAGTAAAGAAAAGCATTAGATGGTTTTAATTCTTAAATATGATGAGAAACCCGCACCCTCAAAACAGAAATCGTTACCTATGCATACAATTGATTCTGTACATGCTGGGCAGAAAAGTATTTGAGCTAATACTAGTCATATAATAAGTACTAAAACATTTCATGGTTTAGAGACTACATGTGTCCAAAGAGATATAAAAGGGAATCCAACTGGACATATTGTAGCGAGATCAAGCCTTAGACAAGCCCAAACTGGCTAGCCTTATTTGGTCCTGTTTAAGCCTAGCCCAAGTGGAACACATGCCAGATCAAGCCTGAGCTCAGGCTAAGCCCATGCTCAACCTACGAACAATCCCATGCCCAACCTCGAGCTCAACCAGCTTGAAAATTGTTCAAGATGCGGTATTGTCTATCTGAGCAGATAGATGGGTAGCATCTTGTAAATCAAATGGTTGTCATTTATTTGATGGCATGGCACGGTGTATGTCAGATGAGAGATAAACTGATACTATATTTTAGCTAGAATAGGATGGGTAACATCCTCAGAGGCAGGAGCATTTTGGTATGTCAGTGCAACACTACGGAACTCGAAGGCAGCAGTCGCACTCAACATGACCTTTTCTTCTCCCCATCATTTATACTGGGAACAGATCATCATCCACGATTTCAACAATGGGTCTAGTGTATTCAGACTCACGAGATGTATATCTAAGCAAATACCCTCACCAACATTAGATAATGCAATGAAAATGATACTGAAGTATAAGACCTGCATACTCAATCTAACCAACTGGCAAATGAAGGGCCGACGATATACAGTTTTATTAGCATGGGAGGTCCGTATCCGTCCAACCTCAAGAGAACGGAATTGTGGAAGTATGATCAATTTCAGGGTGCACAGAAAAATAAGGGTACCAATCTATACTGATTTGGCACAATCTAGCTGCAAACATATATCTTCAATTCTCCTACAGAGATGGTCGGAACAGTAGACAGAACCAAAACCTTCTTCTCTGAAACTTCACTAATCTTTTATCCTCTCCTTCGCATATTAAACCACTAAACTTGGAAACAAGTGGGATCTAGCTTTCAGACAACATCATGGCCTCACTTTTAGATACACTTGCTAATCGAGCTACAATTCAAGGCATATGGCAACTGGCGTTTCGTCCCTTCCAAACCGAACACAACTACCACAGTAACAATATTCGAACTTAATAAGCATTTCCACATACTTTTTTATTTGATGGGAATAAGCATTTCCACATACGAAACTGTATCGGACCGAATGACTGAAAACCCTAGAAGAGATACACCGACAAAGTCGAAGAGGGGAATCCATATAAAGTCTCGATCCACTCACGGTTTTCTCGTAGCGGACACGCTCCTCTGTGGTGCAAACATCCGATGTGCACATCAGCCTGTGCTCGTTCTTCCAGTAGATATCTGCAGATCAGAGAAACACGCAAACCCATCATCATCAGAGCCTGAAAGCGAGGAGAGCTTTTGCAGGCGCCGCAAGGCAAGGGCACGCACCAAGTAGCAGGAAGGCGGCGAAGGGGAGCACGCCGGCGAAGGGCTGCAGGATCAAGGAGGTGAGCGCCACGATCTGCGCCCGCACGGCCCGCGGCGCCGGGACCGTGAGCAGCGCGGCCACCGCCGCCTCAGCCGCCACCACGCACGCCAGGATCACCCACTGCAGCGCCATCGGAGTCCCGAACCTTCTGGAAGCTTCCACGCGGCTGGAGGAAGGGGAGGGGACCTCGGTTTCTCCGATCTGTGTGCAGAATGAGTGCGCGTCTAGTCTCTGCGAGGTGGATGGACAGGTGGTGGATAAAAGTCGGCGATTTTGCTTCGTCGGCAAGTGATTCGACGCGGTCGCTTTCTGGGCTTTTTAAGTTGGGCCGAGAGCTTTTTTTTGTAATTGGGCCAGGTTTTAGTGAAACCGACATAATAGTGTTCGGCAACGCATCGCTCCGCTGAAATCCACCGATCCGGCTCCGCGGGAGGGTTTCCTGCGTCGCTGGCGGAGCGGAGACGTTCGGCGCGCTCCAGCTAGTTTCTGGGCCGAAAGCCCATGTAGTGTACTCCAGCCTGCTGACTTGTAGCCCGTGCAGCGTTCGATTCTTTTTTTCTCCTGCGATTTTGGATTATACAGAGGGTTAGTTATGGCTGGTACAGATGCAAAAAAAATTGCAGTTTTGGCTGTGCATATGTAAGGTGAACATATAAAATATTTAGATAACCTGAACACAAATATAAGACAATATATATATTACAAATATCAAGTCCAAAAGCATCACGTGGTGGTATCAAGTCCAACAGCATCACATGGACAAATATATATATTACACTAGTAAAGTGGCACGTGCAATGCACGTCCTGAGGCCTTTTCAGGCAAAAAAATAAAGATCCTTTGATAGTATCTCTTGTCTAACCAAATGATTTAATTTCTTTTTTATTTAAAATCCATAATTTTACTCCATAGATGAAACAAGTTCATACTACCAACCAGAAAATAGATTACACCAAAATCACAAAAATAGACTAAATACTAAGTGCTTCTCTTACACATTTATGTCTTGCTTTGTTCCCATCTCAGCTTGCAAAGAGAAGCTCCAAACCATGCAACTCATGGATAAGCTGAGCACTCACTGGTCGCTGCTACTGATTATCCAGCCAAAGCTGAATAACTGAATGAAGTAGGAATCACTACTTCTGGTAGCCTATTCGCTGCGATAATCTACTACATAGGAGTTAGGACGGATATCTCTCGTTCTCCCACCAAAACAGCAAACTCCTCTGGTTTAACATCTGAGGTTGATCTTGCAGCTACCCTTAGATTCGAAATATGTTTGTAGGATTTGAATTGTACAATAGGTGATAAAGGAGACACATTAGACTGATAATACAAATGCCCACGGTAACTTCCATTCTGGAGAAAATGTGAAGACACCACCGCAGTGGCGGAGCTTGGGACGATTTCCTGGAGGGGCCAATGGGCTGGGGGGCTAAAATATAAGCTTTAGACTGATTTTTAGCAGATAAATGGGCCAAATACATGTATATATTAGGCTGAATCTTCGTGGGCTGGGGGGGCGACAGCCCATTTCGCCCCCATGAAGCTCCGCCACTGCACCACCGAGTTTGGTTGTCAGTGTGACTCTGGTAGTATTCTTGCTGTCTGGCAATTACTTATAGTAAGATTTACTTTATATAAACGAAAAACAGAGTTTCATGAATAATTAGTAAACTGGACTCACTGCAAATAAATACACAGAATACTGATAGAAAGCAGAATTGCATTTCAATTCTAACTTAGGAAATGATAAACCTAATGGCTATCACAACAGTAAGGAGCAAGAAATTGCCAATACAAAAAGCAAATTATATGCTTGGTATATGAAAATATTTTTTCTAAGCCAATCATTCACCTGGTGATTTTTTTGGCATGACCATGCAAGAACATGGGAAAGTCTTTAGTTCTATATTTTTTGAACAACCTAGATTTAATCGAGGCAATAAAAAACATGCGGAACATCCAATAAAAGCATTACTTACTTGAACATCGTCAAATGTTATCTTTCAATAGCCACGAAGTTCTGCACCGTCGAGACATTTTGGTAGCCAGCAGAATTTTTCAGGGTATGATCAGTTCAGTTGCAGCAAGAGGTAATAGGAAGCAACAGAATACCAGAAAACACAGGGATTGCCAACACTGGAACACAAGAGTAAACAAACAGAAAACTGTCAATAACTTTATCTATCCACCAACTTATAATTTACCAAACACATCATAGCCCTTTCATCACTGTAAACCAGTCAATGGTTTAAAAAAATCTGATAGATGCTGTGGTTTCCAAAGTAAATCAATTCATGCGCCTACTCTCACATGTTGCATCGAATCTTTTGTATCTACTGCCCTGAAATGCAGCATAAATAACCAATGTGTGTTTCCTTGTTACAGCCGAATGCATAAATAGTACATACCACATACTCTTGCCATCTTTTAGACATGATGATCATACCTTGTCACAGGCGAATTCACTTTGTTCTCTCCCATGAACAAAATCAGCAAGGAAGTCCAAAGATTCCCCTCCACTTTTGACTTAAATCTCAGGAAGTACACAACAACTTATTTGCTCTGACACTCATTTCATCGAGCATAGGGAACAAATAAAAAATCATATAACATGAGAACACAACATCATACAGTAACTGCTGTATACAATGCATCTCTTGCTAAAGAAAGAAGAATGCGCATAATTAAAAGTCTAATTGGTGTCTCTTGAAAATGATGATACTCCGCATTGTATCTCAGAGCATGATTCTAGCAAGCAGCAGAGCAACCAACAGCTAAAAAGTATGCATGACATTGCAAGAAATTTAGTAAAACTGACATGGCCTTGGAAAAAATTCAGAAAACTGACAAAAATGGAGCAACACAGACCTTGAGTTTCCGGTGCGTGAGCATGGTAGCAGGTTTGGCTTGTCATTCACTACAGTAGAAGAGTATAAATGTATTAATTTCTCTTATGAATATGTGGTCGTAGTCACTGATGTGGACGCAGTACAAGTCATCCACATGCGGCCATGCTGGCTGCTGATCTCTGTTTGGAGAGCGGCCTCCATACATACGCCCATCAGGCCATCACCGTCGGTCTCTTCTGACAGGTGGCTGCTGCGGTCGCGGTTGAGGCTCAGGTCGTAGGAATCGCCGCCGTTGGATCCCCTCCACCGCGGCGACGTCCCCGCCCGGTTAGCCGGAGGCCGCGAGGGTTAGGGCTCCCGGGGCAGCGAATGCGAGGGAAAGGCGAGGAACACTGCTCAGGACGTTGGCGAGGATGGCGGGTACTCCTCGGGCTGGGTGGAGGCGGCGTCGCGTCGGCACGGCGCGGGGTGTTGGGCGGCGGAGTCCCCGCGTGCGGCAGGCGATTTGGGGAGAAAATCAGGGGATGGCGTTTTGATTACGTTATGACGGGATCGGATTAATCCGTTCACTGAGTGTTTTAGGACTGACCATCGGTGCGAGGTGAACCGTTAGATATGAGGCTTAGATGGCTAGGATCTATTGGATCACCCCCTTCTCTCCCTTTTTATATTAGTGGTGATGCCACGATCATCACCATTCTAGAGCAATGGCGGTAGCTAGTTCATCCCTGAACGCATCCATGTCAGCACCGTTTGCTTCCGGAGTTGACGCATCCAAAGCAGCAGCAGGAACAATGTACCGCTTGTATCGTTCCGGAATTTCAGGCACATAATCAGGATCTCTATCACACCGCTGAAAATGGATATCTTCTCTATCATGTGCACGAATAAAATTGTGCAATGCCATAGTCGCAGCGACAATCATCTTCTAGGTAGCCATGTCATACTTTGGCATCTTGAGAAGGATCTGAAATTTCATCTTCAATACCCCGAAAGATCTCTCAATTATATTGCGCTTGGACGAGTGAATTCTGTAGAACTTCTCGACAGGAGTATTTGGCTCTACAACTCTATGGAACTCAGGAACATGATACATTTCTCCTTTATATGGTTCATGATATCCATTTCTATTAGGATAGCCAGCATCAACAAGGTAGTACTTGCCTAAACAAAACAAATGAAATATTGCATATTAGTTGTGACATATATATATTGCATCATGCAAATAATTACACGGTAGTATATGTTAAATGCTCACCCTTTGGAGGATGGGGGAAGGTGTAACGTACCTGCACTTAGAAAATGGCAAGGTACCTGTGTATAGTGCAAACCCCTGGATCATTTCATTTGCACACACAGTTTAAGATGAATATCACAACATTGTATCAATTATTACACGAATGATCCAGACTTGGAAAAATAAATGGTTCGATACATCTTTGCATAGCTTAAAACTAGCTTAAAACAATAAAGCAGCGGAAATAAATCTTCAATGAGCCTCCATTCTTCATGATGCGCCACAGTCGAAAACATGTTGGTTGTAGACTCGAAACCCAAACGTAGTCCTTACTCATCGTCAGAAAATTCTGCAACAATTAATAATTGCAACAGAGTGGGTCAGATACCATTAAAAATGGATCTGGCAAGTGACACTATGTGGACACTTAGTGGAATAACTCTAATAACCTATATGCATATTTGGCTAGTGGAGTTCAAGGCTGTTTTGCATAAAAGCCAATTTTGCCTAACACTTTGTAAAACCTTTTCTTCAAATGTTTGAGACAATATGGCATGAAATCCATAGTCTCGTCTACCCTTGTTCACCCATCAAGTTTTACTTAGAGAAATAAGATGTTGGGAGACTCCGTTGACATCCTTGATCAGCTGCTTGAATTGTCCGTAACCGGAGACACGGCTAAGTACTTAGTTTTAAACTCTGCAGAGGTTGTGCACTTTCACCATTAGACCCAACAAACCCAAACTATCCTCAAGCACTCAAATTGTGCTAAGGAAAAGGAGAAAGTTGAGACGAGACTTTTCAGAAGCATTTTCCCATCCCATACCGACTTGACGCGCTCCCATTCTAACCATTCTACCACCACCTGTCAAGTCGGGACGAGTCCACGCAACTTAATCCATCTAGCCAGAGCCCATATGACTAATGGCTGCACGGTAAGCAACTTCACTAAGAGAAACATTGGTCCCTTTAATCCTGGGTGACAATCCACAAGTGAATAAACACTCAACTCTGGCAGCCATGCAATCCCAAATCCACCCAGGTGATAAATTAACTTAGTAGAATTTAAGCTTTGAATAAAACAAATTTGCATAGCATCAATAATTCTACCAAGTTATCAATAGGATTCTAGACACAACTAGTGTAAAGGAGATAGTAGTTTTAGCATAGCAATACTATCCTACACATGCATATAAGGAAATACACTAAGTCATGCATAGAAAAATACTTACGAAATTTATGGGGGTGTGCCACTTGCCTTGGCAACAGGGAGTGCAGTAGTAGCAGTTGCAACAACCTTCGTCTCTCTCCGGAATTTCTAACACATCAAACAATTCACAATAAATATGCAGCCAACCAATACTTAAGAAAATATGACATGCATGAGATGCAGAATGATACAAGGAAATATGATGTGAATGACATACAGAACAAACTAAGGAAAAAGACATAAATAACCTAATCCAATTGGCTAAGGCAAGGTCAAGGTTGAGCAAGAATAAACTTGATAAAACGACAACTTGAAAAGTTGTAAGGCTAGTCTTCACAAGTTTGGTCTTCAAATAATCTTCAACTCCTTTGTAGCTTCATGTATCTTCAACGGTCTTCATTGGTCTATGTCCAGGGTGAGAGATAGAAAGTAAAAAGAAGAAAAATAGAAAGAATGGAGTAGTTGGTCTTCCAAGCATCTTCAACTTCTTTGTAACTTTCTCCTTGATGTGTTGGCTCCATTGAAAAATATTGTGGACTTGATGGTTCTGCAGACTTGATTGTTGGCAGCATCAAGGTTGGTCTTGAATATAACTTAGTCACCAAGAAGTCTAAGAGAAGAAGGAAGAAAAGAGGAAGGAAAGAAAGACTTAGAAAATTGTAGGTGGTTGGTCTTCATGAACTTCTTCTTGATTTTCTTCTAAGTACTTTTACTTCTTGGAGATGCTTCTGGAGTCTTGTTTTCTTGGCTAAGTCCTTCATTGTACTTCTAGCTTCATGTTAAAAATTTCCTAAGGATGACAATTGCCTTCTTCATTGGTCCTTC
The DNA here is from genome assembly GCA_947311845.1 of Poa pratensis. NCBI lineage: Eukaryota > Viridiplantae > Streptophyta > Magnoliopsida > Poales > Poaceae > Poa > Poa pratensis. Next base: position 23,866,422 of record CAMZMU010000064.1, read on the forward strand.
ATGATTTCTAACTTAGTCAAAACCACTAACATGCATCCTCAAAATTTCTAAGGAGGAATATCATGTGTGATGTACAAAATAATACTAAGGATCTAATATGCATGCCATGCCATGAAAATTACTCTAAGGAATTCAAGCAAGTAAGATGGTCCAAAATAACTGAGGACCAAAGATCAAACAATAAGTCCAAATAATTTCTAAGCAAAAGTAAACAAAACATAGTTGCTAAATTTTCTAAGGAAAATACTTTAGAACAATAGTTGATAAAATTTCTAAGGACTAACATTTGTCAAACAATATCACTTAGGAAAATATTATAAAACAACTAAGTTTTCAAGATGCTAAATCTTTCTAAGGCGAAAATTTAGCACTTTTAAGGTGTTGAAATTTTTCTAAGGAAATTTCTAAGGGAAAGTGTTGTCAAAATTTTATTAAATATTTTCTAAGGAAGAAATTACTTTATTTGGAGAGGCATATTATTTCTAAGTACTTTTGTAACTAAAGTGATCAAAATATGACTAAGTCACTTTATTAATCGAATATATGAAAAGAATAATTTTAATCAATTTTAATTATTAAATTAACACCTAAAAAGCATTTAATCCAAAATAATTACAAAAATCATAGAAATTAATTTTACAAAATTAGTACTGTATTCCTACGGCCAATACTTAGGCATACAAATTTATAGCAAAAGAGTTTGATCAAAAATCTATTTTTAAATTCAAGTTATGTTCAAAATACTATTTAAGCCACTTTTTAAATTAAACAAAATTAATTTGACAAAACATAAAAGTAACTATGCCAAAAGTTTCTACGTGTCATAAGCTTTCCATAAATATAAAGTTTGCAAAAATTGGCCGAGCCAATAAAAATTAGTGATGGATCTAATCTACAGGGACCTATCTACAAAACCGCTAATTAAAAAGAAAACATAAAAAATCTTCTCCCCGCTGGCGCTGACGTGGCGCTGACTTGGCAATGACGAGGATGGTGACTGGGCGTCCACGTGGCTTCCTCCGATTCGTCGGTACCGATTCGTGGATGGATCTAATCGTGGCCGTTAAACGCCGATCGGACGGTTCAGATCTCGCTGACCAAAGACGAGCGACGCGCCGGCCGGAGTTACGCCGGTGACCACATCCCGCGGCGGCGCCATGGCCGGCGTGTACGTGCACGATGAACGGAAGAGTAATGGGAAGCTGGGTGCATACCACGGGGTGTAGGAGGTCGCGGCGAAGCCGGTGGTGCAGACGAGGATGGCTCGGGTGCTTCGGGTGGTCGACGAACGCTCGCTGGAGTTGCTTCCGCGGCGGACGGCGAAGGTCGATGAAGCTCCCATCGATCTGGGACGCCAAAAAAATACGGGACCTTGTCAGGGAGATGCGCAAGGAGAAAAGGGAGAGAAAAGGATAGGTGGGAGGGCTCGGAGTTCACGGATGTCGCCGGAGTTTGAAGATTTTGCCGGCGGCAATGGCGGACGGCGGCGGCGGATTGTGGGCAGCCTGGGGGCGTATTGGCTAGGGTTTTTGGGGGCTTTTGGAGCGGAGATTGGGGTGGTTTATATGGGGGCGAGGGTACGTGAGAATCGCGATCAAATCCCACGAATTTGGTTAGGGTTTCGGGGAGTTTGCTTGTGTGACGGGTTGAAGACGATGGCGTCATTGCTTGCGTCAAGGGTGGGGTCCGCCTGGCAGCGAGAGAGGGAAAGAGAAGCGGGCCTGGGCTGCTGTTAGTCGCGCGTGCGGTAGTTAGTTAGGTGGGCTTGGCCCAGTTAGCTAGGTCTCGCATTTTTTCCCAGAAAATGTTTTTCTTTTCTGTTTTATTCAAAATCAAGTAACTTTTGAATTTTAAATCCAAATCAAATCAAACCACTTTCAATAATTTTGTAAAAACAAACTCTTTGATCTGCAGCCTTTAAATATCATTTTCCAAAACATTTTATTTCAAGCATTTTCAAAAAGAAATGTGATTACAAGAATTTTGACAGTTGTGGCTTAAAATAAAATACGACAATTGTAACCATTTGCAAGATAATTCATTTTACAAAAAGTTCAAGCAATTCTCAGTCAAACATTACATAAAGGTTTAATTAGACCTTTATGTTAAATTTTATAAATAGGATTTTATAAAATTCTTTTGAACTTAAATTTAAAATCCATACCAAAATATGAGTGATAATATTCAATATCACTCAATAAGATAATTGTGCACTAAATCATTTTGTTTATAAAAGAGTTTGATAATTTAAAATGAAATCACAACTCAATTAAAATCCAAATAAATATCTTCATTCAAAATCAAGAATAACTTCCAATACATACAAACAATTCACAACCAAACATTTACCCACAGGAGTATACCACAGTACTTCCAAAAAATATATTGGACATAGTTAGTCCTTTTAATATATATATTTTTCATACATAGGTTTTTCAAGTGGAAATAATATTCCAACTTTTGAAACATACATATGCAACAATACAATATGCAGATGAATGCATGCATGATTTTTCTTTTTAAAGTAAAATACATAATAGTTTTCAAAAGTTTTAAATTTTTCTGATTTTTCAACTTTTTGAAAAACTTGGGATGTTACAGAAGGTGAGCCTATCCTTGTCAAGTGCATGATAAAGGACACTTGTGTCATGCATAGCACCAGGTTGTCCAATTGAAGCATAAGTGAAATGCATATCAAAGTCACATACCGCCATCACATTCTGAGTTACTGCACCTGTTCTTCCAATGTATCTCACTTGTTGGGACGGAGAAATGACTGCCCTAATGTGAGTCCCATCTATTGCACCAATGCAGTTTTTAAAATGTGGGTACGCACGTCTATCATTCCTAATTCTAGGACGCAAGGTGCGGAAATTTGGATCCTTAGGCTTCAAGTAGTGAGAGGACATACGAACCACACAATTTAGAACCTCATGAAATTTCTGGTGCACGGTGTCGGCTGAATGTTTGAAACGGTTTTGTGTTCTCCTATTTGATTCACAGCCACCCAACGTCCGAAGAAACATAGCAAAAGACTCATAACTGCTAACAAAGGGGGAGTGTGAGAGCCCATACCGATCGACCAACAAGTCATGGAGGTCAAAGAATACCCTTGCACCCATTCTTAGCATTGTGTAGGTCTCTCCTGGTGTGTCAATAGTCTCCTGCAGCCATCCGAACCCACTCAGCACAGATGTTCTAGCCTCAGCTTTCAACAACCAATTTCCACTAAATTTCGCAGCAATGTGTGCTGCATTTGAACAAGTGATGGATATTTCTTTTACACGATGGCAAATCATTCTTCTCTTTATTTGATAAGAATTATCATCTTCGCTGTCACTGTCAGACGACATCTGCACATACACAATGAACAAGTTACAAATAGTACATGGTTCAACAAAGTGCACAAATATTATCCTAATAGTTGACACAAGCCAAATAATAGTACATGGTTCAACAAATTGCACAAATATTATCCTAATAGTTGACACAAGCCAAATAATAGTACATGGTTCAACAAAGTGCACAAATATTATCCTAATAGTTGACACAAGCCAAATAAATAGTCTCGTGGCCATAGTTGATACAAAGTGCACACATGCACAAATAACATGGTTAAACAAACCATCTACTTCGAGTACTTGTAATCAAACTTCCTACGGAGCCAACCCTTACGAGACCCCTCACTCATGTGCATAAAAATCTCCCTTTGGTCTCTCTTGGCCATCAACTCGGTGGCAATGTAGTGATCATCAGTACCTTCTTCAGCACCACATGCTAAAACCACATCCATGGTAGTCTTCACAGATGCATCATTATCAGTCTTCATGAAAGCATCAAAAGAGGCTTGGGATCTCTCAGCAATGTCACCAATCCTTGTAATCTGCTCCTGCATCACTAGTGCACTCTTGGGCTTCTTGTTTCCATCATGCACATACTTTCCAAGCCTCTTGACTGCCAAAGAACTAGCTCTCGGACTTGGCTGCAGTACACCATCCTCGGAATCAAGATCTTGGATGGCGTCAACATTCAAAGCATCCGCTAAAGCTTTAGTTGAAGGAGGTGGTACACCCGAAGAAGGGTTCCAATGATCAGTCCCATCACTAGTGATGTCTTCAAACATCAAGCTCAAGTTTGCTTCATTTTGAAGCCCCTGATTTTTGAAATTGCCACAACCTGGAATGTCCTACGATACAACACAAACAACATGTCAATAAGCTAATTAAATTGTAAAAAGCAAAACATAAGCATGGCAGCTTTATGGCGTGAATCACACGCTCTTTGGGAGACCCCAAGAGGAAGGTATGATGCAGTTCAGCAGCAAGTTTTCCCTCGGAAAGAAACCAATGTTATCGAACCAGTAGGAGCAGCAACTCTTTAGAAGGTTGTTGGTGGCTCACACGGCGCAACACGATCACCAACATGGAATCTGCACACAACACAATCAAACTATTTTGCCCCAACGAAACAGTGAGGTTGTCAATCTCACCGGCTTGCTGAAAACAAAGGATTAAACGTATGGTGTGGAAAATGATGTTTAATTGCAGAGAATGAAAAAGGAACAGTTTGCAGTTTGTGGTTGTTTAATCAGTGTAAAAGAATGGACTGGGGTCCACAGTTCACTAGTGGTGTCCCTCCATAAAAGATAACTAACATGTTGGGTGAACAAATTACAGCTGGGCAATTGACAAATAGTGAGCGCATGACAATGCATATACATGACATGATGACTACTATGATATTTAATTGGGCATTACGACAAGATACATAGACCATTATCCAACAGCATCTATGACTAATAATCCACCGCCGGGTTGTCATCCGAGTCCCCCGTTGGTATTAAGTTGCAAGCAACGGATAATTGCATTAAGTAAAGCGCGCAATGTAAATAAACACATATGCCCGTGGACATAACATCGTTAGGTTATCCCTAGTGGCAATAGCACATCCACAACCTTAGAACTTTCTGTCACTGTCCCAGGTTAAACGGAGGTACGAACCTACTATCTAGCATAAATACTCTCTCTTGAAGTTACAAGCATCTACTTGGCCAAAGCATCTACGAGTAACGGAAAGCATGCAAGATCTTAAATGACATATAAGATAAATTGATAATCAACTTGACATAGTATTCAATATTCATCGGATCCCAGCAAACACAACATGTAGCATTACATGTTGACCGTATATTAAAACCGGCATACGAAATTCAAAAAAAAAATCAAATAAATGGAAAACCTTCACGTGGTGTCCTTATATGTGTCCTAGTATCCATCAAAAATCATAAAGTTGGAATACGACAATTTTCTTAAGAAAGTGTTCTCAGAAATAAGGTATCATCTATGAAGATTCATGGCTTTAGGGCCAAATGACCAATGTTATCGCCACATTCATGGCATAGTTTGTTCAAATGTTCCCATATTCTACAGAAACGTGCATCTTGGAACCATGAACAATGTTGCCGAAGAAAGTTTTCATTTTCATTGAACAAAAAAATCATTTTTCATTTTCCGAGTGCCAAAAATGGGTTATTTTGTGAAGAAACTACCAAAAATATGTCGTAAAATAGGAGCGCTACATTATTTGAAAATACTAGACCACATTGTTTTTACAAATAACTAAATGGTGGCGTGTCAAACCGTTTCCATCAACCACTCGTAAAAAAGACAAATTCATGTCGATTCAGTTGGAACGGGGTCAAATTTGAACTACAGGTGCCTCGTAGTTTTCTCATGATTTATTGAAAAATCATATTTAGGTACACAAGTACCTATTTCATCAGAGATACAACAAAAGTTTCACAAGATTCAAACCCTAGCTACGAACGGTAATGTCTCCCAAGTTGACCGTATATTGAAATCGGCATACGAAATTAAAACAAAAATAAAAAATGGAAAACCTTCGCATTGTGTCATTATATGTGACCTAACTAACGGTAAATATAATTAACTTGGACTACGGGAAATATATTGATTTTTTTTTCCAAAATATATTGAACTTAAAAGAATCATCCAAAAAATATCAAATTCTTCAAAACCCTATATAAAGCGATGTATAAGGTTAGTAGTGTTTTCTGATTTTATTTGACTAAAAACAGTCACTAATAGCATTAAATTAAAGTTTATATTTTTACAACAAAATTCAAATTTTATTTGGTTGAAGCCGGAGTTCAAAATCAAAAGTAATAAATGAAAATATAAAATAATAATAAGAAGGAAAAAAAGAACCAGCCGAACCAGCCCATTAACTTGCGGCACCAGCCCAAGCCTTTTTCCCTACGGGGTTGGCCATTGCCCACACCGGCCAGCCATGCCAGTGACATGGGTAGTCAGCCTACTAGGCCGACGAAATGGGAGGCCACCGACGAGTTGCCAGCTAGAGTTTAAATAGGCCGAGTGCAGAACTGTTTCACAAATGAGATTGTGGAGTAGTGGTACGTGTTCGATTCTCACACAGCGAGGTCGGGGGTTCGAGTGTCGATGGCCGCACCATTTATTTTGCAGTTTTCAAGCTCCTTTGGCCTAGTGTGATACCTTGGTGGGTCCCATTTGTCAGGTTGGTTAGGTCTCATGTGTCAGGCCCGTGTTGGGTCCCGCTCGCTAGGCCTTTGGTGGGTCCCATATGTCAGTTCGGTGGTGGGTCCACGTGTCAGGTGGTGGTGTGGGTCACACGATGGGTCCCACATGGCGGGTCCCACATGTCGGTTGGGCTGGGCGGGTCCCACCGGTCATTGTGTGCTACTCCTGACAGTGGGTCCTACATGTAAGAGTGACACGTAGGCAAAAATGACACCTAAACACTGACACGTAGGCGAGACCGCTGAGTTGGCTGTCCAGTCAGAATGACACGTAAGCGAAAATGACACCTAAGCACTAACACGTAGGCGAGATTGATGAGTTGGCTATCCACTAATGCGAATGACCATTTAAATTGGTCGTAGTCGTCTAGAAAAAAGGTCATATATTAGTGCTAGTTGGCTTATGACCAATTCATGTTAGGAAAAAAAGTCCTTTGGTCACAAATTGGTCATAAGTTTGTGCTGTTTACACCCTCAAAACCAGCGTGTGACCAACTGGTTCAAAATGGTCATAGATCTATGACCAATATTTTGGGTGTCACTATAAAAGGTCACATTATAGCATATTTCTTGTAGTGGCGGGCATGGCGATGTAGAAGCCTCCGGTGACGATTCCCCTCTCCGGCAGGGTGCCGGGAAGAGGTTCTGAACCCTCCCGAGCTAGGGTTGACGGCGGCGGCGTCTCTGGAACTTTTCGTGGATATTTGCTCAGGTACTTAGGGTTTTCGCGTCGGGGGAATAAGTAGGCGAAAGGGCGGCGGCTGGAGACCCCCGAGGGGCCCACACCACCCTAGGGCGCGGCAGAGGGGGGCCCGCGCCCTAGGTGCGTGTGGGGCCTGGTGGCCCTCCTCTGTTGCTTCTTCGCTCCGTCAGGTGTGTTCTGGAAAAATAGGGACCCCCGTGTAGTTTCGTCCAATTCCGAGAATATTTCCAGACTAGCTTTTCTGGAATACAAAAACAGCAGAAAACAGGAACTGGCACTTCGGCATCTTGTTAATAGGTTAGTCCCAAAAAATGTATAAAAGTGATATAAAGTAGATGCAAAACATGTAGCAATTGGTATAAAACAAGCATGGAACATCAAAAATTATAGATACGTTTGAGACGTATCAGCATCCCCAAGCTTAGTTCCTACTCGTCCTCGAGTAGGTAAACGATAAAAACAAAATAATTTTTGAGGTGACATGCTACCATCATAATCTTGATCATATAATATTGCAAGGCACATGTAAATGAATGAAGTGATCCAAGTCAATGGTCTATAATTTGCTACCAAATAGATAATGAGTAAACAATGAATCACACAAGCTAAACGTTTTCATGAATAGTACTTTCGAGACAAGCATCAAACAGTTTTGCATAAGTGTTAACTCATAAAGCAATAGTTTCTAATAAAAGGTATTTAATCAACACAAAGGAAGAATTTAGTTTCAGCATTTGCTTCAACTTTCAACATATTTATCTCATGGATATTGTCAACACAAAGTAGTATAACAAGTCCAATACATTGCATATAACGCATGTTGTAACAAAGTTGACACTAGTGTTTGCTTGTGGAAGACAGAAAGAATAGGAAAACTGACTCAACATAAAAGTAAAAGAAAGGCCCTTCGCAGAGGGAAGCAGGGATTAATCATGTGCTAGAGCTTTTAGGTTTTTGAAAGCATATAGAGATTGCATAAAATATTTGATACTCCTCCCAACCTTGCTAACACAAGCCATGGCTAACCGAATCCTCGGGTGCCTTCCATCAATCACATACCATGGAGGAGTATCTATTTTTGAGAGGTGTTTGTTAATTGTCAACGAATGGTAGCGGGTGAGAACAGTATTCTACCTGTCAAACGGACTTTTAAGAGCGGCTCCCATGAAGGACGTTATTTCTACCAGCAAGGCAGATCATCCCTCTTTCTCTTTGGTTTACACACATTCAGGTATTTCACTGTTTGTCATTGCTTACTGATGAATCAGGGCAAAAGTGTGAAGAGAATTAATTGGTTAAAGTTGTAATTAATTGGGACTGGGCACCCCGTTGCCAGCTCTTTTTGCAAGTTATTGGATAAGCGGATGTATATGCCACTAGTCCAGGTGTAAAAGTCCATCACAAATAGAATAAAGAATAACCACACTAATTCCTCATGAGCTAGTAAACATTGACACAAAAAGGGAATAATAACATTTTGAATAATTTAAAGGTAGCACATGAAAAATTTACTTGGAGTGGCAAGGAAATACCACATATAGGTAGTTATGGTGGACACAAATGGCATGGATTTTGGCTCAAGGATTTGGATGCACGAGAAGCATTCCCTCTCAGTACAGAGTTTAGGCTAGCAAGGTTATGTAAGCAAACAAGAATATCAACCCGTACACCAAGTTTTATATGACAAACATATTGCAAACGTTATAAGACTTCATACCGTCTTCCTTGTTAACCAAACCCTGTTATTAGAAAATATCTAGACCTTAGAGATACCACCGATGCAAACCAAATTTTCAACAAGCTTTACGGTAGTTCTTCACTAATAGGCTTAACTCATGTGATGCACAATTTAATCATGATCTACTTGTTAACTCAAAACAATTGACAAGCATCAAGTTATCCATTAGTGATCTACAAGATTAAGCAAGTTTTTCCTTATACCAATTACCACATGCAACATTTTCTGAACCAACCAAACACCAATCAATTTATTTCATCAACTCTCCAAACAAATATAAGTGAAGCAAGAGAGTACTTTCTACAAAAGAAAGCTAATAGCTCTGACAAGAGATACATGAAAACAAGAGCTAAAAGCTGAACAGCGCTAGATATGAATACTCAACAAATATAAGTGAAGAATAGGAGTATTCTCATGAAAAAGCGGAGCGTGTCTCTCTCCCAATCAAGAATGCTAGGGTCCAGTCAAGCTTTATTGAAAATAAAAGTGCAATACTGAAAATAAAAGCACACAGACGCTCCAAGAAAAGCACATATGATGTGAAAGAATTAAAATATAGTTTCACTAGAGATGACCTGATAATTTTGACGATGAAGAAGGGGATGCCTTGGGCATCCCCAAGCTTAGACGCTTGAGTCTTCTTGAAATATGCTGGGGAGATCCATGGGAGCCTCCCCAAGCTTAAGCTCTTCACTCTTCTTGATCCTATTATATCATCCTTCTCTCTTGACCCTTGAAAACTTCCGTCACACCAAACTCAAAGTAGATCTCATTAGAGGGTTAGTGCATAATCAAAAATTCACATGTTCTATAAGACGCAATATGATTTGTTACTTTAAACATTAGCTACAGCCACTGATGTTATGTGAAGCTCTTCCACCCAAAAAAGAATTTCACTCAACACTAGTAAAAGAGAGAATGCAAAATAAAAAGGCATAATCTGTCTAAAACAGAACAGTCCGCAAAGACGAATTTTTTCGAGGCACTTACGACGCTCAGATCGAAAACTCTGAACTAATGAAAGTTCAGACATTCATAAAGATTACGCACAAAAATTTCAGATTTAATTAACAATCTGGTGATTTTAGGAATTTCGTACAGTGAACAGCAAAAATCTGTTTCTGCGCAGCAATCAAAATTAAGCATCTCTTAACATTAGAGGCTACTCTTGGCACAACAATGCGAGAAAATAAAGATACAAAGGAGTTGCTACAGAAGTAAACACTCCTTGACTCAATAAAAGAAAAATTGCAGAAAAAAATAATGGGTTGCCTCCCATAAGCGCTTTTCTTTAACGCCTTTTAGCTAGGCACAAAGCATGCATCAAGTATTACCAAGTGAAGAAGCATCAACATTGTAATTTGTTCGAACAATAGAATCATAAGGTGGCTTAATCTTCTTCCTAGGAAAGTGTTCCATACCTTTCTTGAGAGGAAATTGATATTTTATATTCCCTTCTTTCATATCAATAATAGCACCTACAGTCTAAGAAAAGGTCTTCCCAGCACAATAGGGCATGATGGATTGCATCAATATCCAAGACAATAAAATCAACGGGGACATAATTGTTGTTAACCATGATAAGAACATCATCAATTCTTCCCAAAGGTTTTTTAATAGTAGAATCAACAAGGTGAACATCCAAGTAACAATTTTCCAAAGGTGCTAAATCAAGCATATCATATAATCTTTTAGGCATAACAGAAATACTAGCACCAAGGTCACACAAAGCATTGCAATCAAAGTCATTCAATTTCATTTAATGATGGGCTCCCAACCATCTTCTAACTTCCTAGGGATAGAAGCTTCATGTTTTAATTTCTCTTCCCTAACTTGCATGAGAGCATTAGTAATATGTTTAGTAAAAGCCATGTTTATAGCACTAGCATTAGGACTTCTAGCTAGCTTTTGCAAGAACTTAATTACTTCAGAAATATTGCAACCATCAAAATCAAAGTCATTATTATCAAAAGTAATGGAGTTATTATCTTCCTTATTGCTAGAAATTTCAGCATCTTTATCAAGGACAGTTTCAGAGTTATCAGGCAATTTAGGACATTTTGCAATAGAAGTGGAAACATTACCAACACCAATATCTTGCCATTAATGGTAGGAGGTTTGTTAACACTTGAGTTTGAAGCATTTTCAGAAGTAGTAATAGTATAAACTCTAGCAATATTATTCTTTCTAGCAATTTCATCCTCTCTTTCCCATCTAGCATGCAATTCAGCTAACATCCTCACATTGTTATCAATTTTAACTTGTATAGCATTGAGAGTTTTGCTCTCTTTAACATCATGAGGCATGTTCTTTAGTTTCAACAAGTCAACATCAAGAGCAAGACTATCAACTTTAGAGGAAAGCACATCAATTTTCCCAAATTTCTCCTCAACAGTTTTATTGAAAGCAGTTTGTGTACTAATAAAATCCTTAAGCATAACTTCAAGATCGAGGGTACACTCTTATTATTGTTGTAGGAGTTACTATAGGAATTTCCATAACCATTGCCACTATTAGAAGGATAGGGCCTATAATTGCTATTACCAAAATTATTCCTATAAGCATTGTTGTTGAAGTTATTATTTTTAATGAAGTTCACATCAACATGCTCTTCTTGAGCAACCAAAGAAGCTAAAGGAACATTATTTGGATCAACATGTGTTTGACCATTTGCAAGCATAGACATAATAGTATCAATTTTGGCACTCAAGGAGAGGTTTCCTCAACAGAATTTACCTTCTTACCTGTTGGAGCTCTCTCGGTGTGCCACTCAGAATAATTAATCATCATATCATCAAGAAGCTTTGTTGCAGCACCCAAAGTGATGGACATAAAGGTACCTCCAGCGGCCGAATCCAATAAATTCCTGAAGAAAAATTTAATCCTGCATAGAAGGTTTGGATGATCATCCAAGTAGTCAGTCCATGAGTGGGACAATTTTTAACCAATGATTTCATTCTCTCCCATGCTTGAGCAACATGTTCATTATCAAATTGCTTAAAATTCATTATGCTACTTCTCAAAGAAATAATCTTAGCAGGAGGATAATATTTTCCAATAAAAGCATCTTTGCATTTAGTCCATGAATCAATACTATTTCTAGGCAAAGATAGCAACCATTCTTTAGCACGTCCTCTCAAGGAGAAAGGAAAAAGTTTCAGTTTAATAATATCACCATCTACTTCCTTGAGCTTTTGCATTTCACAAAGTTCAACAAAGTTATTAAGGTGAACAGCAGCATCATCAGTACTAACACCAGAAAATTGCTCTTTCATAACAAGATTTAAAAGTGCAGGTTTAATTTCATAAAATTCTGCTGAAGCAGCAGGTGGAGCAATAGGTGTGCATATGAAATCATTGTTGTTCGTGCTAGTGAAATCACACAACTTAGTGTTCTCAGGAGTACTCATTTTAGCAGAATAAAAACAGTACAGAAAATAACTTGAAAGTAAACTAGATGCAAGTAACTAATTTTTTTGTGTTTTTGATAATTGAAAGCAAACAAGATAAAATAAAATAAACTAAGCAAGACAAAAACAAAGTAAAGAGATTGGAAGCGTGAAACTCCCCTTGCAGAAGACTGCTGTCTCCCCGGCAACGGCGCCAGAAAAAGCTTGATGACGTGAACACACGTTCGTTGGGAGACCCCAAGAGGAAGGTATGATGTAGTCAGCAGCAAGTTTTCCCTCAGAAAGAAACCAAGGTTATCGAACCAGTAGGAGCAGCAACTCTTCAGAAGGTTGTTGGTGGCCGCAGGTGCAACACGATCACCAACGTGGAATCTGCACACAACACAATCAAACTACTTTGCCCCAACGAAACAGTGAGGTTGTCAATCTCACTGGCTTGCTGAAAACAAAGGATTAAACGTATGGTGTGGAAAATGAGTATTAAATTGCAGAGAATGAAAAAGGAACAGTTTGCAGTTTGTGGTTGTTTAATCAGTGTAAAAGAATGGACCGGGGTCCACAGTTCACTAGTGGTGTCTCTCCATAAAAGATAACTAACATGTTGGGTGAACAAATTACAGCTGGGCAATTGAAAATAGTGAGCGCATGACAATGCATATACATGACATGACTACTATGATATTTAATTGGGCATTACGACAAATACATAGACCGTTATCCAACAGCATCTATGACTAATAATCCACCGCCGGGTTGTCATCCGAGTCCCCCGTTGGTATTAAGTTGCAAGCAACGGATAATTGCATTAAGTAAAGTGCGTAATGTAAACAAACACATATGCCGTGGACATAGCATCGTTAGGTTATCCCTAGTGGCAACAGCACATCCACAACCTTAGAACTTTCTGTCACTGTCCCAGGTTAAACGGAGACATGAACCCACTATCTAGCATAAATACTCTCTCTTGGAGTTACAAGCATCTACTTGGCCAAAGCATCTACGAGTAACGGAAAGCATGCAAGATCTTAAATAACATATAAGATAGATTGATAATCAACTTGACATAATATTCAATATTCATCGGATCCCAGCAAACACAACATGTAGCATTACAATAATATGATCTTGATCATGTAGGGCAGCTCACAAGATCTAAACATGATGGCACAAAGTGGAGAGACAACCATCTAGCTACTGCTATGGACCCGTAGTCCAAGGATGAACTACTCACGCATCACTCCGGAGGCAGGCATGGCGATGTAGAAGCCTCCGGTGACGATTCCCCTCTCCGGCAGGGTGCCGGGAAGAGGTTCTGAACCCTCCCGAGCTAGGGTTGACGGCGGCGGCGTCTCTGGAACTTTTCGTGGATATTTGCTCAGGCTTAGGGTTTTCGCGTCGGGGGGAATAAGTAGGCGAAAGGGCGGCGGCTGGAGACCCCCGAGGGGCCCACACCACCCTAGGGCGCGGCAGAGGGGGGCCCGCCCCTAGGTGCGTGTGGGGCCCTGGTGGCCCTCCTCTGTTGCTCCTTCGCTCCGTCAGGTGTGTTCTGGAAAAATAGGACCCCCGTGTAGTTTCGTCCAATTCCGAGAATATTTCCAGACTAGCTTTTCTGGAATACAAAAACAGCAGAAAACAGGAACTGGCACTTCGGCATCTTGTTAATAGGTTAGTCCCAAAAAATGTATAAAAGTGATATAAAGTAGATGCAAAACATGTAGCAATTGGTATAAAACAAGCATGGAACATCAAAAATTATAGATACGTTTGAGACGTATCAAAACTCACTTTTGCTGCCTTCTTCCACCATTCGGCATCTTGTTTTACAGTATTCTTCTCCATGTCCCATCCCCCTCCAGTCTCCCTCAATCTGAGCTTCTTGAATGCAACGTAATCCTTTTTCAGCTTGTCCCATTTGTTTTTAAGTTGGGGCTGCTTATAGTCCAGTCCGGTTATCACCTGGAATTCTTTACCAACATCCTCGTATGCTCTAGGCGTCAAGTAAGTGTTTGGCCTATTACCCGCACGCACTTGCTTGGCAAACAAATCCGAGATTATCCTAGTGTTGTCGTCAGTCCATTCAGCAGCCATGCTCAACAAAATTCTACAAAATTGGTGTCACTTTGCTAGCGCTAAGTTGATGAGGGAATATCTCCCCGGCAACAGCACCAGAAACTATGCTTGTACGTCACACGTCAGTTGGGAACCCCAAGAGGAAGGTATGATGAGTGCAGCAGCAAGTTTTCCCTCAGTATGAAACCAAGGTTTATCGAACCAGTAGGAAAACGAGGTTGCTTCGAAGGTGTTGGTGAAGGAGTGTAGTGCGGCGCAACACCAGGGATTCCGGTGCCAACGTGGAACCTGCACAACACAATCAAATTACTTTGCCCCAACTTAACAGTGAGGTTGTCAATCTCACCGGCTTGCTGAAAACAAAGGGTTAAACGTATCGTATGGAAGATGATGTTTGTTTGCATAAAACAGTAGAGAACAATGATTGCAGTATATTGTATTTCAGATGTAAAAGAATGGACCGGGGTCCACAGTTCACTAGTGGTGTCTCTCCAATAAGATAACTAACATGCTGGGTAAACAAATTACAGCTGGGCAATTGATAAGTGCATATAACATGCATGTGTGAGTTGTGGTGTCTACTATGAGATTCATTTGGGTATTACGACTAAGTACATAGACCGCTATCCAGCATGCATCTATGCCTAAATAGTCCACCTTCCGGTTAACATCCGTACCCCTTCCAGTATTAAGTTGCAAGCAACAGACAATTGCATTAAGTAATGTGCGTAATGTAAACAATACATTCATCCTTGAATAAAGCATTGATGTTTTACCCCTAGTGGCAACAACACATCTACAAGCTTAGAACTTGCTGTCACTATCCCAGGTTAAATAGGTTGAACCCAACTATCATGCATAAATACCCCCTCTTGGAGTCACAAGTATTCACTTGGCCAAGGCTTCAACAAGTAACGGAGAGCATGCAAGATCACAAATGACATAGACATGATAATATAATATTCAGCTCCACATAGGTATCAATATAAGTCAGATCCCAGCAAACACAACATGTAGCATTACAATAAGACGATCTTGATCATGATAGGCAGCTCACAAGATCTAAACATGATGGCACAAGTGGAGAAGACAACCATCTAGCTACTGCTATGGACCCATAGTCCAAGGATGAACTACTCACGCATCACTCCGGAGGCGGGCATGGCGATGTAGAGCACTCCGGTGATGATTCCCCTCTCCGGCAGGGTGCCGGGAGAGCTTCAGAACCCCCCGAGTTAGGGTTGATGACGGCGGCGGCAGCGAATATGTTCTGGATGAAAGACTCGGTGTTTTAGGGTTTTCACATCTCGGGGAATAAATAGGCGAAGGGGCGTTGTCGGCGGACCCCCGAGGGGCCCAAACCACAGGCTGGCGCGGCAGAAGGTGGGGCCGCGCCGCCAGGTGGTTTGGCCACCTCGTGGCGAGTCTTCATCTCTCCTTCGCACTCCGTGTACGTGTTGGAAAAATAGGGACTTGGCCTTTGTTTCGTGCAATTCCGAGAATATTTCCAGAAGTAACTTTCTGAAACCAAAAACAGCAGAAAACAGGGAACTGGCACTGTGGCATCTTGTTAATAGGTTAGTCCCAGAAAATGCATAAAAGTGATATGAAGTGTATATAAAACATGTAGCAAATGGTATAATATAAGCATGGAACTGCAGAAATTATGGATACGTTGGAGACGTATCACACTTCTATAGCATGATTTCACAAGCAATTTTCAGATACAATTACTAAGAACAGTGCACACAATATAGAACAAAACTACCCCTGCGAACCTCTACCTCTCGAGCTGCTCACGGTAACACATCTAGGTGGTAGGATTTTCTCACCTGAATGGGAACGGAGCTTGGGGACGGTGGCGGAGTCGGGGAAGTGGGCGCCGGCGAGGACGGCGAGTCGGGGAGTGGGCGCCGGCGCGGACGGCGAGTACGGGAAGAGGGCACCGGCGCGGACGTCGCGTCGGGGAAGCAGGTCGAGTAGTCGGCGCGTCGGGGAAGCAGGTCGCGGACGGCGCGTCGGGGAAGCGGATGGCACGTCGGGGAAGTGGGCACCGGCGCTGCGGCGAGTCGGGGAGTGGGCACCGGCGCGGACGGCGCGTCGGGTAAGCAGGTCGAGTAGTCGCCGCGTCGGGGAAGCAGGTCGCGGACGGCGCGTCGGGGAAGCGGACGGCGCGTCGGGGAAGTGGGCGCCGGCGCTGCGGCGAGTCGAGGTGGTTCCTCCGGCCGCCGGAGTCGAGGGTGGCGGCGGCGGATCTACGACGGCGCCCTAGGTCAAGCAGTCGAGGGTGGAGTCGAGGGTGGGGTTCTGTCAGTCTCGGGCTCTCGTCTGCTGTCGCTCGGGAGAGAAAGAGAAGACCGAACCGTGCATTTTCACTTGGCGGTGGCAGTTCCTCTGTAAATAGCTGCTGCTTCGCAGATTTGCTGATTCGCGAAGCTGGGAAAGTGGTGCTCCACATTTTGTACTGCGATTCTGCTCAGCTTCGCGAATCTGGCTTCGTGGAGCTGGGATGTTCGGCGCTGCTCCAGCTCGGAGCGACCAGAATCTGGAAGCCAGGGCTTTGCCGAACACGCCCTAAAACGGAAGCTTTCCCTCAAAAAAAACGTGAGCTCGGCTCACGAACCGCCTTGTACTTTTGTTTCTTCTCTCCACGCCGTGCATCGAGCCGAGCCGTTTGCCGTGTGAGTTGCTAGGGTTTTAGCGGCCGGCAAGAGAGGGAGGGGGGAAGATGAGCCGGAGCCTGGGGATCCCGGTGAAGCTGCTGCACGAGGCGGCGGGGCACGTGGTGACGGTGGAGCTCAAGACCGGCGAGGTCTACTGCGGCTCCTTGCTCGACTGCGAGGACAACTGGAACTGCCAGCTCCAGAACCCCATCTTCACCGCCAAGGTACCTCCAGATCCGAGCCGTAGCCTTCTCCGATTTCGTTACCGGAGATTCATGTCTGTGAACTGTTGTTTTGGGTAATTCAATTCATCGCCCGTTTTTTTTGTTGATTTCCAGGATGGGAGGGTGTCTCAGCTCGAGCACGTCTTCATCAGAGGAGTCAGAGTCAGGTAAATCCAGGAACCCTGTAGACTGCTGGTTGGTATTGCAGTCGCCACGGCCTCATTGATTGATTGTTATGTTTGTGTGGTTTGGTACTCAGTGGCGGACCTAGAAGATTCTAGAAGCCCGGGCAAGCATGCCTAAACTTGCAATTTTTTGTACGAAATTACTGTACAAAGTTAGAGAATATAAGGGATCGTCCGCCGGCTGCCCGGGCTGCCGGGACGTTAGATCCGCCCATGTTGGTACTGTTTCAGGTTCATAATTAGTCCAGATATGCTCAAGAAAGCCAAGATGTTCGAGCGCTTGGAACCAAAGAGCAAGGTTGGTGCATTCTCTAGTTGTTTGGCAATTTGCATCAGGAATAAGAAGTGGCATTATGCTGATCTTTTTTTTGCTCTTATCTAGGGCAAGGGACCAGCTTTTGGAGTTGGCCGTGGGCGGGGGGTTGCAGGGCGTGCTCGGGTAATGACTGTATTCTATGAACATTTTGTTTCGTTCACTAAGATAACTTTGCATTCTTACATATGCGATGATTGCATAATAAGGACCCGTCGGTGCTAAAAAACATGTAAAAATAATATGTGTGCTCTTTAACATATGGAAATAAGTAGATATTGTGTGGAGTGTATTCCTCTCTTCGACATGGCCATTATCAAAAGAAATTGATGGCATTGCTTATAGTTTTTTACTGTAGATGTGAATCTCGACTCCTTGTTTTTTGTTGACGCACTGTTGAACATGTCAAAGGAAAATGAAATGCTACACAACAAGTCTGTCTTGCTGATGGATATCGTGAGTGCCAGTACTGTTTTGATTGGTCACATACATGTAATGTTTAAGTAATTTCGAGCATAACAAGATTTAAATAAATTTTAAGGATTGAAGTTTTAATATTTTTGGGAAGAGTAAGGCACGAAGAGAATTCCTTCTCAAAAGCTCTCCTTATCCACTCTGCTACAGTTGAGAGAGGCGGAAAAGGAGGCGACCGCGCGTGTTTGCTCCCGCCGGCGAATCCGCCGCTCCCCTCTGCCTCCGACCGCCGTTTAGGCGCTGTGAGGTAGGGGGAGCTCCGGAGGCTGCCGTGCGTGTATAGTTAGGTGTAGGTGTTAGGTGTGCGTGCCCGGTCGGCGTTGTCGAAGATGGAGATGGTGGCGTCGGTGTGGTGGGCGTGGTGCTTCCCCTCCTTTCTCCGTTCTGGCCTCGGTGCCCGGGAGGTCGTGAAGCTTCGTCGGGCGCTCTCCTCCTTCCTTGTTTCTCCGGCCGGCCGTGGCGGCGAGGGAGAAGCTGGAGGTGGTCGGGCTTCCGTTTTTGTTGCAGGTGGTGCTGCTGGTCTCCTCTGGTGTTTCTGCTCTGGCCTGCCATGGTGGTGAGGGGAGTGGGCTCTGGGGGTGGTGTGGTGTTGGTGTTGGTGGTCTTGGTCGCCGGCGTCGCGGCTGGAAGTTGGGCGGAGGTGGGGAGATGGCGCTGTGGCCGTGGTCGTTCATCGAGGTCAGATTCCGGTGCTTTGCGGCGGATGGATTTTGCGGCCTTCTACAACGTGTGGTGTGCCTTCTTCCCAGCGGTCGGTGGTACGGCGTCGTCGTCGGCGACTAAGAGCTTTGGGAGCGGCTGAGGATCCAATCGAGTTTCTTCACGGTGGCTTAGGGTGCTTTCTGCACTTTTCAGGGGTTTCCTTGTAATTTTCTGTTTCTTTGCGGACCTGCCTGTAAAGCGGTGAGCCTCCTTTTATATGTATTGGATCCTTCCTTCAAAAAAAAAAGTAAGGCACGAAGAGAGAGCTCTACTGATTAGTGAGAATGTGCCGATGGTGTGCGCCAAAAATGTTAGCCGATCATTAGGCTCAGGGGCGGATCCAGGATCGAACCAAACCCTGGGCCAAATTTATATTTAGTGTTGTACTTAGGCTAAGTGCTAGAAAATTCAAACATTTTACAAAGAAATTGGAAGAAAAAATCCCACGCCCTGGGCCATTGCCCCTATTGCCACGGGTGTGGATCCGCACCTGATTAGGCTAATTCATAGAGTTTGCGATGAGGTTGAAATCCAACTTGCTGCTTAGGGATATGATACTAGGAAACTATGAGTTAGCTGTCTTATGATGAACACCTTCCATCAACTAGTGTGATAAGGAAAACTGAGACTATTGGCCAAGTTTTCTTTTTTCCGTTATTGTGTTCCACAAGTGAGGACTACAAAAGGAATTCTCCCTTGGTCGTATATAAGGCCATGTTGTATTCATGTCAAACTTTGACTAATAATTTGACCAGCAAAATATGATTTGTATGTCACAAAAGTATATCATCGAAAACTATTTCCAAATGTGAATCTTGTCATAATTTTGTGGCATATAAATTAATGGTCAAAGTTAGACCCAAAATATGAGACGGAGGGAGTATGATACATGTACAAAAGGAACATGCTTGGAAGACACTCATTCTCCTTGCCTAAATTGGTGGCATAGTTTTTTTTTTTTTTTTTGCAAGGGCTTAGAGTGAATAAGTTCACGCTAGCTTTGTCTTCTCTTTGTTATGCGACTGTGTTAATTTTTAGCTTGAGGTTTGCCTAGCTTCACGCTTCTTCTTGTTCCATTTCTAGAGCAAATCTTTACATAGACCATTTGTCCATAATGACAAACATAGATTTGTTTCTATGCATGGAGGGAGGGATGTTCATAAATACCTACATATTGTCATCATAAATTCAGATATGCATAATTAGCAAGTTCTTTCTGGTGTCGAATTTTTAGGAATGAAGCAATAAGCATACATATATTCATCTTATCTCTAGAATGGTACTTATTGTTTAAGTTGTACTTCAATACTCATATATCATCTACAATTACTAAATGTTCACCTACCAATTCATGTAGGTTGCTGGTGGCCGAGGTGGTGGTCCTGTTGGAAGGGGCAGCGCTCCTCCTGTGAGGAGGTAGATTTGTTCTGGCATTTTGTGCACTGCTATCTCGCCAAGGAGTTCGATGTATTCAATTAAAAAATGTGTTCTCTAGTGACATGTACCAATTACCTCATATTTTTCAATTGATTTGTTGATGTTAGATATGTTATCTTGAGTGTGAGATCTCAAAGGTGGAGCATTGTTTTCATGAACCTTATTTGAATCACTAGAAGTACAAAAGCAGAGCTGCAGAGGGCTTCTTTCTTCTCACGAAACTTTTCTTGATTTGTCATCGGCCAGCGCTACGCGTCAGTCGGCTGTAGCGAGCGTCGCTACAGCCGCCTTGTGCGCCGTCCGATTGAGTCGGTTTGTGATGCGAGAGTAGCGGGATGTGTCGCTTTCGGCCGCTGGCATACGTCGCTTTCATGCATGTCCGTCTTTTAATTGGATGCATCCTGGAGAGGTCGCTTTGACATGCTTTTTCACATGGGTGGACGGTGGACCATTCCCTTTCTAATTAATCATGTTGGATCATCACGTAGCAAAAACTATCCTATGTGCCATTTGCATGAACATACCCATGTAACAAAATCTACCGACACATGCAACAAATATTTAATTCAGTTGTAGCAAAACGTAAATATTATGTCATCACGTGCCACGAAAATCAACACCAAAGATCTGTAGAAAAATTATTGTAGCATTTCGGACACAGCCATGTAGCAAAAAACAATAACTTATGTAACAAAATATCATTTGTTTGCAGCAAAGCATCGATAGCGTGTCGGCGTTTGCAACAAAAAAATATCACTGCATCCAACATTTGTACCCAACGTATCAAACATTAGTAAAACACATATGTAACACTGGAGAAGACTAGTTGTAGCATATACACATAAACAAGTGTAGCATTTTACTAGGCCTTACACAACAAAAAATACAAATGTTTGTAGCAAATGACAACACCGTATGCAACATTAAATTTCCTCTAGAAACGTAACCTCCAGAGTTAACCATGGAGGCACCGTCACAACCAATTCGAGCTAGATTGAGTGATCCCTAATCCAATCCCCCAACATTTTTTGACCAATCCACTCGTGGGACTAAAATGCAAAACATGAAGTTGATTCTGCGTGTTGGATCTTGATCGGACGGCGCGAAGGACGACCGATTTTCATGCCAAATTTTTTTGCAGCCTATCACAAATTACTAATTATCACCATGTAATTAATGGATGTACAATGATCACACATGTAGCAGCAGCAGCAAATGTGACCATAACATGCATTTATTAAGATGCATGTGCTTTGCGCCTTTGGCTCACACGCCACCTAGTAAAAAAAGGGGTTAATTATCAGACTGCCCTCAGTTGTGTCCACGACCTCAGTTTTACCCTCAGTCGTGAATGGACCTCAGTTTTGCCCCTAGTTTGTGCGCAAGGATTCGTTCCGTGACTCTTGCCGTCTCCGTCAGGTCTGCTGACTTGTGGGACCCAGAATACAACTGTTGACTGCTGACTTATGGGACCCAGAAGACAACCGTTGGCGCGGCTTGTGGGACCCAGCTGTTGACCGTTTGCTTGCGGCTGCGCTGTAAAAGCGGCGGAGCGCGGCCCCGGAGCTCGCAGCGGTGAGCAGGAAAATCAGCCGAGCGACGGAGAGGGCGGCCACGCGCAGAGGTGGGCGGCGACCCCTGTTGATAGGAAGGAGCCGGACGCGGGCGACGGAGAGGGCGGCGTCCACGGGTAGCGCCGCCGACGGTTGGAAGATCGCCGTGGAGGGTGCGGCCGTCTGGTACAGCTACAGGGGCGACATCCCCTTCTTCTCCGGCGGCATGTCGACGAGCTCCGCTTCCGTCTCCGACTCTAAATGGCCGCGCTTCGGTCCAGTTCCGCTGGGAAGGTGCCCTGGGTGCGGACGGACGGCGTCCCTGAAGCGGCGGGTCACCACGAGCGACAAGAACGGCAACCGCGGGCGCGAGTATGTGATATGCGAGAGCAAAGAACAGCCGGGGGAGGTGAGATATGTGTTTCCCCCCTCTCAATTTCGTTTTATGTTTCCTCAAATTTGGGTTTCAGCCGATTTGGGTTTTCATCCGATTTGGGTATGCATCCGATTTGGGTTTTCGTATTTGCAGGCATGTGGCCATTTCGATTGGCTTGATGTGTACATCAAGAGGAATCAAAAGGAGGGCAAATCCCTGGTGCCCAATTTGCCACCGGCGGTGGAGCAATTGGGATCTGCTACTGGGGTTGTTGCTACGGTGCAGAATGGGGTGCAGAAGGACGAGTTGAAGAAGATGGCCAAACAGCTGGAGAAGCTTGTCGATCTGAAGAAGCAGAGCAATCTGCTGGCTGCAATTTTTTATCTATGTGCAATTGTTCTTGGAGTTGTCTATTTGCTGATCATTAGTCAAAAATAATGTAGTTAGTGTTCCAGTTAGCTTGACATGGTCAATTTGTGTATGGCTAAGACATGGAATAAATGCGTCAGGAATCCAGCCCTGATTTGGTTTGTTTCAGTTCTTATGATTTTGTGCAATGTTCAGTTCAGTAGAATTTTGAAAACGGCTACGAGAAAAGGCCAGGCCCATGTAAAACCTAGACAGGCCCAATGTTAAAAGAAGTGCTCTCAGCAAAAAAACAGACGTGCACACTTTAGGTTTAGGTTTAGTTTTAAATGTTATTTCCATAGCATGTTATTGCTGGATAAGTTTAGGTTTAAAAGTTTCCATGCATGTTTCTATTGGGATTAATAATATGAATAAGTTTTGGTTTAGAAGTTTTCATGCATGTTTCCATATCACATTTGACGCACATTTTCGTTGACGATGAGTTGTGAAGCTAATTTAGAAGTTAGTGGATTACTTTTGTTCAAAAATAATTCAAACACGAGCAAACACTATTTTATATTAACACAAACATTGGCCCCACTTTACATATAGAGGGGCCCTACCCACATTACATATATTAAACTAAAAAAAAAAAAATTCATATAGGGCCCTAAACCCTAACCGCTGGCGCCCCTTCGTCTGCGGGCGCCCTTCCGTCTGCCGGCCAACCGCCGGGGGTTGGCCTACTCCATCGGCGGTGCTGGGAGCGCTGACGCCGACGCCGACGCCGCCCTCCAATCCGCCGCCCTGTCCGCCATCTCGCGGTTGGACAAGGCCCGGAGATTGTCCTCCCGGATCCGCTTATCCTCCCTTTCCCGGGGCTTCAGCCTGGCGCGCCGCTCCCTCGCCGCCGCCTTCTCCTCCTCCCTCTCTTCGTCGGCGTCGAGTTCCTTCTTCTCCTTGTTCTCCAGGATGGCGAGGACGCGCTGGCGTTTCTTGTCGGAGCGGTTGGCGATCTTCTTGACCTCGTCGGGGTCGGGATTGTGGACGAAGGGGCCCGACGCCCACGGCTGGCGACGCCGACGCACACGCTTCGGAGGTTTCTCCTCCGGCTCCTCCGGCGCCTCCCACCAGCCGACGGTTTGGGTGGTTGTCCTCGTCGCTGACGGACTCGGGGCTGGAAGGGAGAGAGTAGGTCGACATGGTGGTAGAGGGAGGAGGAGGCAAAGGGGCTGGAGATGGATGAGAAGAAGGGAAGTTGGCTTGGCACTATTTACAGACCCGATGAGGAGTGTGAATTAATTGGGGTAGATGAAGAAGTTACGGGCGCAACTGTGTGAAAGACGTGATGACGAGTGTGAATTAGGCTTAGTAGTACGTGCGCGCGTGCCACGTCGTGAAGCTGCGTTGCGGTCAATGCGGTGACTGCAAAAATAGCTGGGCTAGGATGCGACGTGACCCTGCACGACGTGACCCTGCATGCGTGCATTAACGCAAAGAGGTGAAAGCAAGTCCAAAGTCTTACGCACACGCATGCAGAAAACCTCTGCGTTAACTAGCTGTGCAGCACAACGGAGACCGAGGAAGCAAGAGGCAGAACGGACCAACGCGTGCCCCGTGCATTAATGGAAAGAGATGAAAAAACTGCCAAAGTCTGGCCCTCTTTGCATTAATTCTACACTCGGGGCAGGTAAAAGTTGGCGCGGATGGTTTTAGCAGACTCTTTTGCAAATAAAAATCAAATCAAAAAATACAGTAAAATACACTGCAAATATAGATATATAGATGAACTTGGACGAACACGATTCATTACACGAACAGACGATTCGATCCTAAACCCTAAACACTCGATTCAATAACCCTAATAACTACGAATCGATGAACTAGAACTCGAAGTCGGAGTCTGAGGAGAAATCGGAATCGGAGTTGGTGGTCTCCGAAATCTCCTCCTGCAGCGCGAGCCACCTGGGGTCGCCGGCGGGCGGGGTATTTGAAACGGTCCAACAGTTCTCGCGTAATTCTCAAAAAAAAACAGTTCTCGCGTCGCAGAGAAGAAAAAAACGCTGGCCAATCATGTCGAAGAAACGGTGCTCCCACGGATCGCTCGTGATTCCTTCTAGAAGACCTGATCGCACGGCAGCAGTTAAGCGCGGCAGAGTCAGATGAACGGTCCAGGATGCTCGGTAGGGTTTATCTAAAATCCTTCGCATAGATAATTCAATAAAAATTGAAAAAATACAAAACCTTCGCACATAGTCATTATATGTGTCTTGATTTGTCTTGATTTGGCCTGAATTTGATTTTGCACTATGCTTCAATATAGTGTGAAATAGGCCGAATTTGAAATAATCACAAGATATTCAAAAAAGATCAAAAAATGCAAATCCAGTGCACATAGTCTTAGTTTGTCATGTACTAGCAGCTCCAACTGATAAACAAGGTCTAGATACATATTAAACAAGAGATGCTTCAATATGGTATGAACTCTATAGTTTGAGATGTGAGATTTCAAATCATTTCTTGTTTAACATGTATGTAGACCTTGTTTATCTGTTGGAGATGTTAGTACATGACAAAATAAGACCATGTGCACTGGATTTGCATTTTTTTGATATTTTTTGAATATCTTATGATTATTTCAAATTTGGTTGACTTTTGTTGACCCGGTTTTGAAATAATCATAAGATATTCAAAAAACATCAAAAAATGCAAATCCAGTGCACATGGTCTTAGTTTATCATGTACTAACATCTCCAACAGATAAACAAGGTCTACATACATGTTAAACAAGAAGTGCTTCGAAATGCACATGGTCTTAGTTTATCATGTACTAACATCTCCAACAGATAAACAAGGTCTACATACATGTTAAACAAGAAGTGCTTTGTATGTAGACCTTGTTTATCTGTTGGAGATGTTAGTACATGATAAACTAAGACCATGTGCACTGGATTTGCATTTTTTGATGTTTTTTGAATATCTTATGATTATTTCAAAACCGGGTCAACAAAAGTCAACCAAATTTGAAATAATCATAATATATTCAAAAAACATCAAAAAAATGCAAATCCAGTGTACATGGTCTTATTTTGTCATGTACTAACATCTCCAACAGATAAACAAGGTCTACATACATGTTAAACAAGAAGTGCTTTGAAATCTCACATCTCAAATCTCACACCATATTGAAGCATTTCTTGATTAATATGTATCTTTACCTTGTTTATCAGTTGGAGATGTTAGTACATGACAAACTAAGACCATGTGAACTGGATGTGCATTTTTTTGATGTTTGTTGAATATTTTCTGAATATTTCAAAATTGGTCAACAAAAGTCAAACCAAATTTTTAACAAATTTTGAGTTAAAAATTAGTTGGAGATACTATATTAGTGCAATAGATGTTAACCCTAGAGTTTGAGATCATTTGGGGAAGGTCGAAAAAATGAGTGGCTTAGAAATGGGGCTGTTTGGGCTACATTTGGAGCACATTTGTAGCACATTTCCGGCGACGATGAGTTGTACCTCACAAAATGGCTAGAATTAATGAATTAACGTGCATAACTGTACATCAAACATTGAAACATCATAACACATAAGTTTATTACATGAATGAAAAACAGTTCTCAATGAAAAACATTATAACACATAAGTTTATTCATAATGTTTCATTCAAAAGGGCGCCACCACTTTGCTCCTGGTGATCCTTGTGGTACTTGCCACCATTTTGCTCCTTGTGCTCCTTGTCATCACTGTGCTCACTGCTTCTTCTCTTCTCCTCTTGGGTGTCGGTAACTTAACTTTCTTCTGGAGCAGAACTTTCTTCTTCTCTTCTCCTTGTGATCTGTACGAAAAGTGAGATAATTTTCAGCACAAATTGGAGCAGAACATAAAGTGATAAATGTACAACATTTACATACCTAGCAGAAGGTTGGTCACCATCATTATCATCACTGTCAGCATCTGCAGCATCTTCTGGTTCAGCATCTGCATCATCTTCTGGTTCAGCATCTGCATCATCTTCTGGTTCAGCATCTGAACCCTCATTTTCAGCAACAGCATCTAAACCCTCATTTTCAGCAGCATCATCTGGACCAAGATTTTCATCGGAAAACTCTCCGAACGCTGGATCTACTGCATTATTACACTTGTTACCGAAATGACCAGACCCACCACACTTTTTGCACTTACGCATCCTTGCTCCTAGTCCAGCTCCTTCGCTGCGACGCCTGAACCGAATCTTTCTCGGTCTACCTGCTGCTCTCTTCAGAACTGGAGCGCAAAGCTTGAATCCAGGGTCGACCCTGTCCCATTGTTGTTTTCCCTCCAAAGTAGGCAAGGTAAGTGCATATGTGGTTTTGAACCTTGCAACAGAGTAGTACTCATGCACATACTGCTGTATGTTCCCTGCTGGACCTGACAGAGAAGTGATGAAAAACAAAGCATGAATGCATGGCAACCCAGTTATTTGCCATTTCCTACAACTGCAAGTTCTAGCTTCTAAATCCACTGGATATCTCCAGGGTTTCTCGTTTTTATCAAATATTGTGACCTCTGCTGTGGTATCCGACAATAGAATCATGTTCATTACCAAGCCTACTGTTTTCTGCTTCAGTTCATTCATCACGGAAGGGTTCTCAGGATGCAAAAATTGTACCTACTGCCATATGAGGGTTCTCAGGATCCCACTCAACAGCTGGAAGGTCTTCCTCATCATCTTCTTCCTCATTGTCAGCCTCATCTGGGATTTCAGCAGCACCAGATGCCCGTCGTAAATTCTGAACAACATCACCATATAGCCTCTCTTCATCATCCCAAGAGATGTCAGCATCTGCCTCCACTTCATCAGGGTCCCTTCTGCCCACGCTTGTCGAGCCACCACGTCCATTTGGATGAACTGAACTATTCTGGCTAGAAGTGGATTTCCGACGAGATATTTCTGTCCGAGAAGATGAACCTGTCTCCCTAGGTCTAACTTCCGGCACAACCACATCAACTTGCAGCCTCACATTAAATGTATCTGTCTCCTTATGTTTAGCAAACATGGTAGCCAGTTCTGCATCATTGCTAACTTTCACCCAATTTGTGTCCCCATCGTAATATTTGAATTCCACTTCGTCATGCAAACCCCAAGGATATGTGCAGCAAACGACCTCCCCAAACTGTCTGAAACTCCAGTTGCAATCCATTGGCAAAGAATAATCGAAACCTCCATGGAATTTCTTCTTACTGTCTACATCCACGATGTACCGGTCCCTTCTAATGATCAACAAGAAAGCATACCGCAACTCCATCCTAACCAAAGAAAACAGAGACGTAATCAGCAAAAGCTCAAATGCACACAAAACTCCAATTGCAGAATTAATCTCAAATGCACAAGCAATCTATGTCCAATTGCAGAAATATATATCATCCTATGTCGAATCCACTGTTGAAATGCACACACAAGCTAAATTGGAAGCCTTACCCCTCGGGAACCCAGTCATGGACGCGGCGGGTCTCCGGCCCGATGCGTGCCATGCCAAATACTCCGGGGTGCTGCCGCTCTCCATTTCGCCGCCAATGTCCTGGTGGGTGCACCAGCCCCTCAAATGTCAGCGCTCTGGCCAGGCGCACGGAAGGAGGCCCGCCGCGGGTCGAGCAGGTGGCGGCCGCCGTGGCGGAACGAGCGCCCCTGGCGGCGGTGGCGGATCTTATGGGGTCGGCGGATCTGGTGGTGGGATCTGGTCGCGACGCGGGACGGCCGTGGCGGCGTAGGTGGTGCTGGCGGCGGCGCTAGTGGTGGTGCTGGCGATGGCCGGTCGGGAGCAGGGCGCGCACTGATAGATTGGGGATCAGGCAGTTGGGCGGTCCCACCTTATTTCAAGTTATTTCGGATCTTTCTTAATCTTCAAAAAGAAAGAAATTCCTGTAAGTTCCGGCCACATAGGCAGTTAGGCGGTCCCACCAGGGCCCACTGTCAGTAACGCCATCAGACGGAATAGATTTCAAACTTGCCGTTCGGGGCAAACTATAGCAGCCGCGAACAAACTAGGGGCAAAACTGAGGACGATTCGCACCTAGGGGCAAAACTGAGTCTGAGGAGGCAACTAAGGGCAATCCATTAAAAACCCCTAAAAAAGACAAGCAAAGAAACCTGCATGTCGACGTGAGCTGTGATGCTTTGTCCACTTGCTTGAGACTAGTAAGCTTGCACGTGCATGCACGTCTCAAATAATATGTGTAAAGACATAATTCTTTCTATATGAAGTCTGAAGAATTATCCTCGAATGTACAGAAAAAATAGCCATCGAGCATCATCCGACAAGATCACAAGCATTACACCGAACTTAGCGATCACATATCAACCACAAGCATTACACCGAACACTCTTCCTTAAAAATATGGAGAGACAGCTGAGAGGCTAAGAAGTTAAGTCGGTACACGATCATCCCAGGGTTCTTAACAAGTTCAGCTGCATTGATCATCAGAGAAAAAATGTTAGCATATCTGGTGTAACCATACATGCATTTTTTCTTCTTTGCCAGAGGTGTAGCCATACATGCATGCATAACGGCCACCTTGACAGAAATATAGCCAATCTAAGTGATGCCCTTTAGAAACATTAAAACATATGCAGACTTCTGAATGTGTTGAACACCTCATCAACCAGTGGCTCAACCTGCCATATGGATGATTTGACAGCGAGATTTGCCCTGTCCTTGCTGAAGACGCACAATAGCTCTCCTTCCACTGAAACCTACACATGCCGCAACAATTTTAGGCTCAGATCGTCGCGGACCCGACAGCTAGCCACAAAGTATGTAAGGGGCAGTAAGAGAGGACCACCTCCAGGAAGCCCCGGTGTCTGCCGCAGACCCTGAAGCACGTGCTCCGCCTCATCAATCTGCAGGGCCGGCGCGGGAGGCGACATCGCCGGTGATGACGGCATGACACGACGGCGGAAGTGGTCGTCCACGTCCATTACGTTGTCGCGCACGTACGCGGGGAGGCGGTCGGTTTCGGTCGGTCTGCACGACGCAGATGGGCGCGCAACGGCGCAAGGCTTCACGCCTCGATGGTGACTACTCGCCATAGGATTAGACGGGGAAGGGGATGGAGGAATAGGGCGTGGCAAGGGGCCTGCGGTGGCATGAGGAGGTCGGCAAAGCCGGAGCTGAAGAGGGATATGGGCATATGGCGGCCGCTGCAGCCATGGATGGCATTGCTGAGATTCGGGTGGGGGTGGCGCAAGCCGCAAGGACTACACAGAACAAATCGGGAGAGGAGAGGAATTAACAACGTTGACCAGCTAGTAAAAGCGATTGATAATTGATCGTGTAGACATGCGTTATCCCGTTGATTGTGCCTAATTTTTTTCATGTAGCGTGCGTACGCGGGTGGAGTGGATGGCAGAGTTTTCGTCCGCCCACTTAATTTGCTACGCGTACACAAGGTGAGGGGTTGTTGTTATCTCGACGGTTAGATCCCAATTGGTGGTCTGGATCGTAAGGTTGTAATACGTCCGTTTTGCTGTGTGTAAGTTAGTTTGGGTGGACTTAGCGATGAATATGTTTGCTTGTTTAATAGTAGTAGAGATTGACCAGCTAGTAAAAGCGATTGATAATTGATCGTGTAGACATGTGTTATCCCGTTGATTGTGCCTAATTTTTTTCATGTAGCGTGCGCACGCGGGTGGAGTGGATGGCATAGTTTTGGTCCGCCCCCTTAATTTGTTACGCGTACACAAGGTGAGGGGTTGTTGTTATCTCGACGGTTAGATCCCAATTGGTGGTCTGGATCGTAAGGTTGTAATACGTCCGTTTTGCTGTGTGTAAGTTAGTTTGGGTGGACTTAGCAATGAATATGTTTGCTTGTTTAATAATACTCTCTCCGTTTCAAATTAATTGACTTATGAACAGAGGGAGTAGTAGAGAAAAAGTGAGGAGAGAGCAGCGACACGACCTACGGGCTGTGGGGTCCACTACTCCACTCACGTGGAAAGGCAGGTAACGGGACACTCGAAATTTTCCTCCGCGGACATGCGCCGCCAGCGCGGGATGCGGAACGCGCGCGTCGTCAAACCGGCTGTAGTAAATTAGCGTTTTCCTTTGTCATCGAACATATTAGAGATAACCACTGTGACTTGGATGTTATTCACAGTTTTTTGAACACATGAATATTGTTTCAACCTATGAACTTTCTTCGGACCTCGTGAATATTTTTTTAGGAAAACATAAACATGTTTTTTACATAACATTTTTTAAATAAAAAACTATTTTTAAAATACTCAGAATTTAAAAAATACACTGACCTTTTTTGATATAGGTGAACATTTTTATAAAACCGTGAAAAAATATCTGAAAATATAGACACATTTTTAATATACATGTATAATGTTTAGACAACACATCTATTTTCTTAACTCGTGGACAACTATTTTCTTACTAGTGAGAATTTTTAGTGGAAAACTTTAACGTTGTATTCAATAATTCTTTCTTAAATAGTAAAGTGATTGTATAAAATTGAATATGTAAGTATATAAATATGAATAGTTAATAAATAAAACAACGAACAACACATGTTATTTTGGGTTGGATATAATTCGGCCCAATAGAAGACCAATGCAGTTAGGGATGGTAAGTTCTGCACCGTATTTGATTTCGAAAACGTATTAAAGAATCCGTACCCGGTTTGAAGGAATCCGACGGATAAGGATATCCGATTCCGAACTTGACACTCGGATATGGTATGTCAAATAGCTCATAATATCTATACTACTATTAAAAGAGCAAAGTTGTGTTGATACATTAAATCTGAGCTCTTTAATATTTGGTCAACGGTTCAGATTGCTCCAATGTTTGACAACTCAACACAAATCCATTTTTGCCCGTTTTACCCTCCCACCAAATCACATAATACTGCTAATGCCATAGTACCGGTTCGTTTTATTTCAACACGTCACCGATGCCGAGAATACATGGGATTCCAAGGTTGGAGATGAAAGGGATCGGGAGAGCCGAGAGGCGCTTGTGCGCACGTCCTCTTCTACATGAGGCCCCTCCTCCCTGTGTGCTTGAGCTGCTGCTCCTCGCGTAAGCGTCAGCCATGGATGGAGACCACGGCGCCATGCTCGCCCGCGCAGCTCCCCCGCGGTGGAGCTTCGACGAGAGCTCGTCGGCGCTCCACAATCCTGCAAACTGAAAAGGGAGACAGGCAAGCAGAGTTCTCAGGGTCCCTAAAAAAAATTTCGCGGTCGCCTACTCTAAGCCGGGACAATTGGAATCGACGCCATTGTCCCCATCTTCCACCGCTCCGGCCGGTTGTCACTGTCGACCTAGCCGTCTCCTCCGTCTATACCCGCTTCACCCGCCTCAGCTGAGCAGGTTTTCTGCACTAGCGTGAGCTCTCGGTCTATTTTCTCTCTTTCCCGTGCTCTGTGAGACGTAGCGCCGCTGCTGGCCGCAGCCGCGGTGGTCGCCGCCGGTCAGTCCGGCAACCATGCGTCCTCGCGCGACCTCCTACCGGCGCGGCGCGACCAGGCGAACGAAAACGCCAAACATCGGGATTCTTGCTCCGGTGTCGCGCGCGTCCGGCCGCCGACGCGTCCTGCACGGCCTCTTCTGCGGAAAGGGAACGTCAGATAGCTATACCTTTTCTTTCTTCTCTTCCTGGCTCGCTCGGTCGGTCGAAGGCACATTTGCCGTCGCTGCTGCACCCTTCTGTTAGAATGCATGGACAAGAATAGGCACATTGACATCCATCGGCAATCTCCAATGGCAGGAGCACGACCAACAAGCATAAGCAGAGCACTTCGACGCATGGAGCAGAAAACTGGACACGTTCACTTTCTATCTGCAATAAGTAAATTGTTCATGCCTATGTTTCTTTCTCCTTTTTCTGCTGACACGAACACGAAAAATAAATAGAGTGAAAAATCAAGCTTGACCTCGCTCAGTCCAAAGAAGTAAAGGCAAGGGATGTCTGACAAAAAAAGGGATTCTTCCTGTAAGATCTATGGTTTCCTCGCAAAAAAAAAAGGGATGTCTGACAAAATAACCAAAGAAAATGTAGTGGTCTTCTATCTATGTTTGCCTCCGTGGTGGTTTCAGTCACTTGATGCATGCCAAATCTCCTACTTGGTGGTGTTTGCACTTGATGTTCATATTACAGCAAACTGAATTATTCCCGGAGCGCATAAAAGAAAAACGTCAAGCAACTTAGGTGCAAATAATTTTCTGATCAAAATATCACCCCGTGAACCGTTTATGTACCTGATAAGCCTGTTTCCAAACTTGCACACATCCATACGATGAGGGAGTAAAGAAAGTTGGGCTAAGTGCTTCAAATTGGGCAATGCATATCTACAAAAATTTAAGCGGTAATTGGGCTAGCTATAACACTATAACACAGTCTTATTAGAAATACATATAAGCTGTGTATTGTGGGATATGCATGCAATGGTATTGCATATATAATTGTAGCTTCGACCAAGTTAGTTAGTTTTTTTAAGTTTCAAAAAAAAGTTAGTTATTTTTTTCTTGTTCCTTGCTTGTTAGGCTTTAGGCAGTTGTTTGCGATATTATTTGCTTCCTCCTTCTACCCACTTGCATGATATTATCACCTCCAGATCATTTAGAAGCATTCTAATGAAATAACAATGCATAAAAATTCCAAGGTAATAAAGTGAAATACTGACTACTTATCAACTTAGATAATAAAATATGTAACGATTGTTAAACCTGCACAAAAAGCCTCTCAAAACTCTTTTACAATGTACATCATTTGTCTTTGTTTGGTATTGTGCCAATTCATTTGCACCAAGAGTGTACACAACACTATATAATATATCTACATCATGGTTTAATGTTATCAGTTGACATTTTTATTGATCATTAAGATAGCTGACACCAGGCTTGGAGGTGACCATGTGGGTAAAGAGAAAAACAAAGTCCGAGTTGAGTGGTGGATGGGAACGTGGTAAAGATAGGAGTAGAATGGTGGTTTAAAACAAACAAACATGAAATAGATACCTTCGATCAATGTATTTATGCGCCCTTCCTTTTTTCGTACCAACGCACGAAGTTATAAATATTATCCACCATGTTTGGTGGCAAAAACTGGTGCCGATGTTGCTATCCCACTTATGTGGGAGCAAGGACTGGTGGTATAACTCATTTGTACCATGATAATTATTCTATGTTCTGACAAATTACGCTTGTGTCATTGCAGTTGACATATTTCTGATCGGTTCAGTATACATCGTTGCACATGAGACACATTTAAATGGCTCGGTAAAAGAACTCGCTAATAAAGAAAAAAGATTCAAAATAGATGTTCGTATTCTCGAAAAATAACAAACACCCTCTCCATATATCACCATCGCTAACTAGAATGAGATAGAGGGAGTACTTCTCAGAAGATGTTTGGTCCAATTTCAATTTTTTAACATGAAAACTATTTAAATGGCTGGTAAAATAACTCAATGAAATAAATACAAATTCAAAAAAGTGTTTATTTATAATAAATTATGAGACGTGCGTTGCACGTGCACGTTCACTAGTAGATTGTTAGAAAATCAAATAGGATTCTCCGATGTTTTTAATCTGAATAATTTGTTTTTCTACCGAAATGTCTAAACTAATAGAGCATATTTTACAGTTGGTGAGCTGTCAAGTTCGTCTTCAACAACAACTCACTTAAATAGTCATTATAGAGAATATGGAGTACAACTTTGTTAGTTACTACTGTAGGTTATTCAACAATTACTTTTGGTTGTATGGTTCGATAATGTATTTATGGGCGTATCAATCCGATTAATTTTGTTTCCGCTCCGAATCCGCTTTGTTTCCATTCCAATAAACGACCACATGTATCCGTCTCCGAATCTGCAACCAGTCATTATCCAAAACACTCTGAATCCGATAATAAAATGTGTAGAGGATATGGTAAAGGAAAGATCCAATCCGTTTACATCCTAGCTGCAACATTATTTTGGGTTGCCGTCTCCGAGGAGGGAATCCACGTGAGCAGCCGAGCATACCAACTCGGATGGATTTCCTCTCAATCTGAGCCGGACTGGGCCCATATATATCTGGGGAACGGGAAGGAGACGATCCCAGCAAGCTCGTCGAGGTTTGAAATTCGAAGAATCGGTGCGCGCAGGATGGGGAGGAGAAAGTTGCCTCCTTTTGCTCCGGCCGGAGCTTCGTCGGAGAAGGTGGCAGGAAGGAAGCGCAAAGGTGCCTCCTTAGCTCCGCTCGCCCTCAGCAAGCGTCGGGCGCGGGCAAGCGATGGCTGGGCATCTCTGCCCACCGACATAGTTGGCCTCGTTCTCCGCTGGCTCCTAATCGGCGGCGGCGACATCGTGGACTACATCGTCTTCCGCGCCGTCTGCTTCTTATGGCGCGCCTGCACGCGCCAGCTACGCGATGCCGACCTGCGGAACAGACTCGCCCGCCCTCACGGCTGGGTGGCTCTGTGCGGCGGCGACGCGGTCCGCGCGGACGATGCTTGCGAGATCGCCTTCTTCCACACGCGCACGGGCAGGCGCATCCGCGTCCACCTGCCGGAACTCCGGCGCCACAGAATCGTCGGCTTCACCGACGGGCTCGTCATCCTCCTGCACAAGAGCACCACCGCGGTCCGCGTGCTCCACCCCTTCACGCGCGTCGCCGTCGATCTCCCGCCCCTCGCCCGCGTGTACCGCAGAGAGCTCGGGCGATGGAAGTACCCCCTGCTGGTTATGAATAGCGTGGTATGCGACGGCGCGAACTCGGCGAACTCCATCGCCGTCGTGGTCTGGTTCCCCTCGAGAACGGTGGTGCTCGCCGCGGAGCCAGGTGATTCGGACTGGAAGGTGCTCCATCGTCATCATCAATGGTATGTCAAGTGCATGTTGCCATACCAAGGAAGGCTCTACGCCACCTTAGCGGCTTCAAGAGAGATCGTGCAGCTATATCCACCACGGCTCGAGGGTTCTCCGGCGGTGGTTGCTCATATTCCAGTTTTGTCCGGCTATAACGACCCCGCTGCGTGGGAGTTTTTCCTGGTGGAGTCCGGTGGACAAATGCTGGTCGCTGCCCGGTATCCACATGATGGCGTAAGATTCAGGCTCTGGGTAGTACACTTGCACAGCAGCGGCGGCAGCGGCAAGCTGATCATGGTGACGAGCCTAGGCGATCGCGCGCTGTTCCTCAGCAGGGATCGGTGCCTGTCTGTTTCGGCCAGGGATCTCCCTTCTCTGAGTAGCAACTCCATCTACTACTCTTTGACCGGCGGCCCTGTCGATGTGCACTCACTAAGGACTGGATTGTCGGAGCAGTTGACAGACCAATGCCAGATACACGACAAGGTTAATAGGATTCGCCCCTCGGTCCGCCCGTTCACCATTGTTGATCATCTTCTCACTTACTGCCATCATCGTGAGTGGTAAGTTTCATTTGTTGCATCCACACAGCAACGGTTTTATGTGTGTAATTCTTCTAAATTCTGATGGTTTTCTCTTCCTGTACACGTGTAGGACTGAAGGACTCATGTTTCACGAGTTCTACCTTATACCTCAATCTTTCACGGAACTGAGGATGAGCATCAATCCGAAAAATTCACAACTGCGTATTCCGCGCATCCGGGACGAGTGAATACAATGCCAATAGATACCAACCTCTCAGAACTGTCCCAGTAACTCTGTGTGCCACAAGTTCTAAGATGGTACTCTTGTTTGTGTATCAATTTTTGTCACTGATGCTGCTCATGTATACTCCTATCCTATTCTTTTTTTGCGAAATACTCATATCCTATTCGAGATGACTGATGCAATCTGCAATTAGTTGAATCCTACACTTGGTAGGAGCAGTAGTTATACATGTCTTATTTTAACGTGATACAACTATTATTTAAGAGTGAACCAACCTAATTATGTTTTTGTCAACAATGTTTATAGATTCTGGAAAAAATATGCACACGCAAGTGGGGAAGCGAGTCGGGAACAAAATTCTTCTACAGAAAGATAAAATACACATCCCTCTGTGTCGGTTGATGCACGTTATTTTTCTGATAAAAGGAATATATTAATATCAAAGGCTGATGCACATACTAATATATTTTTCGAAAGTACCAATCAAAGCCAGGCAACTTAGTCGAATCTGAAGCCGTCTGCTTCACGACACGAACTCTACCAACCTAACACAAACCTTAAAACAAGTGACCAAAACGAACAAAAAAAGATAACTCTTAGGCAAAACCTTTAAGAAGGGTTCGTCGCATGTGCTCTAATGATGATCAGTACAATCGTTAAGTCGCTATCTGGTTTTCATCCTAAACCCGAGCTTTCAGCCCCCACCTTCGACAAAGTTGTGACATGTGTGCGCTTCGATATTGCTTGATCGTAAATCTTATGTTTCTATCGGAGTGCACGCATACTTCTCGTTGAGATTGTCACTATCATCAATCCCTTCTTGGTTGAAGACTTCTCGCTAACTAGATACCATTGGAGTAGATGCTAGAAGCAAGAGATGTCTCCATGCCACTCTGCTCTAGTCTTGTCGCACCATCTTACATAAACATCTTGTGGCGACAAAGGGACGGCTTCCCGTTGACGCCACATCAAAGTTTGTCATGACGACTCCATATGAGGGTGACACGAGGGGTGAAAGGAGGATGGGTGTGTGTCTGGGGGGGGCAAACCTAGGTGGCGGTAGATGTGCTTATTCTATTGGAAATATGCCCTAGAGGCAATAATAAAAAAATTATTATCATATTTCCGTATTCATGATATATGTTTATTTTCCATGCTATAATTGTATTAACCGGAAACATAATACATGTGTGGTTGCATAAACAACACCATGTCCCTAGTAAGCCTATACTAGACTAGCTCGTTAATTAATGATGGTTATGGTTTCCTAACCATGAACATGAGTTGTTAATTAATTAATGGGATCAGACATGATGGACAGACCCAACTAAGTATAACAATATTGATCGTTTCATTAAGTTTATATTGTCATGCCTTTAATTGTCAAGTATCATGTTTCTTAGACCATGAGATCATGTTATTCCCGGGTACCAGAAGAATACTTTGGGGACATCAACCATCGCTTCGTGACAGGGTGATCATAAAGGTGTCTTATGGGTATCTCTGAAAGTACTTGTTGAATTATATGAATCAAGACAGGGATTTGTCCCTCCGTGTTTCAGAGAGATATAATCTGGGCCCACTCGGTAGTGCACATTCGGCAACGCTTGCAAGCACGTGACTAATGAGTTAGTCACAGAGAATATTGTATTACGGAACGAGTAAAGAGTATTTACCGGTAACGAGATTGAACTAGGTATAGTGATACCGACAATTAAATCTCGGGTAAGTAAAATATCGCGTGACAAAGGAAATTGTATACGGATTATAGTAGTCCACGACATAGTGGTTTAACCAATAGAAATCTTCGTTGAATGTGTGGGAGTCATTATGGATATCCTGGTCCCTCTAATGGTTACTGATCGGAGAGGTGTCTCGATCATGTCTGCACGTTCTCGAACCCGTAGGGTCATAGACTTAACGTTCGGTAACGCTAGAGTAGCTTTGGGATAATTTTATTAATGGTGTCCGAATATTGTTCAGAGTCTCGGATGAGATCCTAGACATCACGAGGAGCTCTGGAAGAGTACGGAGGTAAAGATTTATATATACGGATTATAGTAGTCCACGACATAGTGGTTCAACCGATAAAGATCTTCGTTGAATGTGTGCGAGTCATTATGGATATCCTGGTCCCTCTAATGGTTACTGATCGGAGCGGTGTCTCGATCATGTCTGCACGTTCTCGAACCCGTAGGGTCACACACTTAATGTTCGGTAACGCTAGAATAGCTCTGGGATAATTTTATTAATGGTGTCTGAATATTGTTCGGAGTCTCGGATGAGATCCTAGACATCACGAGGAGCTCCGGAAGAGTCCGGAGGTAAAGATTTATATATACGAATTATAGTAGTCCACGACATAGTGGTTCAACCGATAAAGATCTTCGTTGAATGTGTGCGAGTCATTATGGATATCCTGGTCCCTCTAATGGTTACTGATCGGAGAGGTGTCTCGATCATGTCTGCACGTTCTCGAACCCATAGGTTCACACACTTA
This sequence comes from Poa pratensis, assembly GCA_947311845.1. NCBI lineage: Eukaryota > Viridiplantae > Streptophyta > Magnoliopsida > Poales > Poaceae > Poa > Poa pratensis. The sequence goes on from CAMZMU010000064.1 coordinate 23,905,309, forward strand.
ACGTTCGGTAACGCTAGAGTAGCTCTGGGATAATTTTATTAATGGTGTCTGAATATTGTTCGGAGTCTTGGATGAGATCCTAGACATCACGAGTAGCTTCGGAAGAGTTCGGAGGTAAAGATTTATATATACGGATTATAGTAGTCCATGACATAGTGGTTCAACCGATAAAGATCTTTGTTGAATGTGTGGGAGTCATTATGGATATCCTGGTCCCTCTAATGGTTACTGATCAGAGAGGTATCTCGATCATGTCTGTACGTTCTCGAACCCGTAGGGTCACACACTTAACGTTCGGTAACGCTAGAGTAGCTCTAGGATAATTTTATTAATGGTGTACGAATATTGTTCGGAGTCTCAGATGAGATCCTAGACATCACGAGGAGCTCCAGAAGAGTCCGGAGGTAAAGATTTATATATACGGATTACAGTAGTCCACGACATAGTGGTTCAACCGATAAAGATCTTCGTTGAATGTGTGGGAGTCATTATGGATATCCTGGTCCCTCTAATGGTTACCGATCGGAGAGGTGTCTCGATCATGTCTGCACGTTCTCGAACCCATAGGGTCACACACTTAACGTTCGGTAACGCTAGAGTAGCTCTGGGATAATTTTATTAATGGTGTCTGAATATTGTTCGGAGTCTCGGATGAGATCCTAGACATCACGAGGAGCTCCGGAAGAGTCCGGAGGTAAAGATTTATATACGGATTATAGTAGTCCACGACATAGTGGTTCAACCGATAAAGATCTTCGTTGAATGTGTGGGAGTCATTATGGATATCCTGGTCCCTCTAATGGTTACTGATCGGAGAGGTGTCTCGATCATGTCTGCACGTTCTCGAACCTGTAGGGTCACACACTTAACGTTCGGTAACGCAAGAGTAGCTCTGGGATAATTTTATTAATGGTGTCCGAATATTGTTCGGAGTCTCGGATGAGATCCTAGACATCACGAGGAACTTCGGAAGAGTCCGGAGATAAAGATTTATATATACGGATTATAGTAGTCCACGACATAGTGGTTCAACCGATAAAGATCTTCGTTGAATGTGTGGGAGTCATTATGGATATCCTGGTCCCTCTAATGGTTACTGATCGGAGAGGTTTCTCGATCATATCTGCACGTTCTCGAACCCGTAGGGTCACACACTTAATGTTCGGTAATGGTAGAGTAGCTCTAGGATAATTTTATTAATGGTGTACAAATATTGTTCGGAGTCTCGTATGAGATCCTAGACATCACGAGGAGCTCCGAAAGAGTCCGGAGGTAAAGATTTATATATGGCAAGTTGATTTCAGGGTTCCGGAAAAAGTTTGGGGTTTTTTCGGCAGAGTGTCGGAATGTTCTAGAAGGTTTCGGAGGGTCCCACTGTGGGTCTGATATGTCTCCAACGTATCCATAATTTCTGCATTTCCATGTTTATATTATACCATTTGCTACATGTTTTATATACACTTCATATCACTTTTATGCATTTTCTGGGACTAACCTATTAACAAGATGCCACAGTGCCAGTTCCCTGTTTTCTGCTGTTTTTGGTTTCAGAAAGTTACTTCTGGAAATATTCTCGGAATTGCACGAAACAAAAGGCCAAGTCCCTATTTTTCCAACACGTACACGGAGTCCGAAGGAGAGACGAAGACTCGCCACGAGGTGGCCAAACCACAGGCTGGCGCGGCAGGGGGGCCCACCGCGCCGCCTGGTGGTTTGGGCCCCTCGGGGGTCCGCCGACATCGCCCCTTCGCCTATTTATTCCCCGAGACGTGAAAACCCTAAAACACCGAGCCTTTCATCCAGAACATATTCGCTGCCGCCGCCGTCGTCAACCCTAACTCGGGGGGTTCTGAAGCTCTTCCCGGCACCCTGCCGGAGAGGGGAATCATCACCGGAGGGCTCTACATCGCCATGCCCGCCTCCGGAGTGATGCGTGAGTAGTTCATCCTTGGACTATGGGTCCATAGCAGTAGCTAGATGGTTGTCTTCTCCACTTGTGCCATCATGTTTAGATCTTGTGAGCTGCCTATCATGATCAAGATCATCTTATTGTAATGCTACATGTTGTGTTTGCTGGGATCTGACTTATATTGATACCTATGTGGAGCTGAATATTATATTATCATGTCTATGTCATTTGTGATCTTGCATGCTCTCCGTTACTTGTTGAAGCCTTGGCCAAGTGAATACTTGTGACTCCAAGAGGGGGTATTTATGCATGATAGTTGGGTTCAACCTCTATTTAACCTGGGATAGTGACAGCAAGTTCTAAGGTTGTAGATGTGTTGTTGCCACTAGGGGTAAAACAGCAATGCTTTATTCAAGGATGAATGTATTGTTTACATTACGCACATTACTTAATGCAATTGTCTGTTGCTTGCAACTTAATACTGGAAGGGGTACGGATGTTAACCGGAAAGTGGACTATTTAGGCATAGATGCATGCTGGATAGCGGTCTATGTACTTTGTCGTAATGCCCAAATGAATCTCATAGTAGACACCACAACTCACACATGCATGTTATATGCACTTATCAATTGCCCAGCTGTAATTTGTTTACCCAGCATGTTAGTTATCTTATTGGAGAGACACCACTAGTGAACTGTGGACCCCGGTCCATTCTTTTACATCTGAAATACAATCTACTGCAATCATTGTTCTCTACTGTTTTATGCAAACAAACATCATCTTCCATTCGATACGTTTAACCCTTTGTTTTCAGCAAGCCGGTGAGATTGACAACCTCACTGTTAAGTTGGGGCAAAGTAATTTGATTGTGTTGTGCAGGTTCCACGTTGGCACCGGAATCCCTGGTGTTGCGCCGCACTACACTCCTTCACCAACACCTTCGAAGCAACCTCGTTTTCCTACTGGTTCGATTAAACCTTGGTTTCATACTGAGGGAAAACTTGCTGCTGCACTCATCATACCTTCCTCTTGGGGTTCCCAACTGACGTGTGACGTACAAGCATTGTTTCTGGCTGTTGCCGGGGAGATATTCCCTCGTCAACTTAGCGCAGCAACACGTTTTCTGGCGCCGTTGCCGGGGAAAACCGAATTGCTTCTGCAAGGGGAGTCTCTCACACCCAATCTCTTTACTTTGTTATTTGTCTTGCTTAGTTTATTTTTATTTAGTCTTGTTTGCTCTCTTTATCAAAAACACAAAAAAATTAGTTACTTGTTTAATTCGGTTTGATTTTGTTTTTCAAAATGAGTACTCCTGAGAACACTAAGTTGTGTGACTTCACTAGCACAAACAACAATGATTTCATATGCACTCCTATTGCTCCACCTGCTTCTACAGCAGAATTTTATGAAATTAAACCTGCTCTATTAAATCTTGTTATGAAAGAGCAATTTTCTGGTGTTAGTACTGATGATGCTGCTGCCCATCTTAATAACTTTGTTGAACTTTGTGAAATGCAAAAGTATAAGGATATGGATGGGGATATTATAAAACTGAAACTTTTTCCTTTCTCCTTGAGAGGAAGAGCTAAAGAATGGTTGCTTTCTTTGCCTAGAAATAGTATTGATTCTTGGACAAAATGCAAAGATGCTTTCATAGGGAAATATTATCCTCCTGCTAAGATTATATCCTTGAGAAGTAGCATTATGAATTTTAAACAACTTGATAATGAACATGTTGCTCAAGCTTGGGAAAGAATGAAATCTTTGGTGAAGAATTGTCCCACTCATGGACTGACTACTTGGATGATCATCCAAACCTTTTATGCAGGATTAAATTTTTCCTCAAGGAACTTATTGGATTCAGCCTCTGGAGGAACCTTTATGTCCATCACTTTAGGTGCAGCAACAAAGCTACTTGATGATATGATGATCAACTATTCCGAATGGCACACCGAAAGAGCTCCTCAAGGTAAGAAGGTAAATTCTGTTGAAGAAACCTCCTCTTTGAGTGATAAGATTGATGCTATTATGTCTATGCTTGTGAATGGTAGATCTCATGTTGATCCTAATAATGTTCCTTTAGCTTCATTGGTTGCTCAAGAAGAGCATGTTGATGTAAACTTCATTAAAAACAACAACTTCAACAACAATGCTTATAGGAATAATTTTGGTAGCAACAACTCTAGGCTTTTTCCTTCAAGTGGTAATGGTTATTTTAATGCTAGATCTTTTATGCCTAGTGAGGAAAGGATGATAGAAATTGAGAGATCAACTAAAAGCTTTATGCAATCACAATTTGAGCAAAATCAATTGTTTACAAAAGCTATGAATGAACAAACTGCCATGTTGAAGAATATAGGACAGCAACTCGAAAATATAAATAGTGAGATTTCAGGTTTGCAAACTAAGATTTCCATTGCTGAAAACCGTATTTCATCTATGTCTGAAGCTCAGTCCTCTTTGATTAATAACATGGCAGCGAAACCTGAAGGTCTTGATGAGTCATTTGCTACAGCAAATGCCATCCAAGTTCGAATTGATAATAATATTAGGATGTTGGCTGAATTGCATGCTAGGTGGGAAAAAGAGGAAGAACTTGAAAAAGAGAATAGTATAGTTAGAGTTTGTACTATCACCACCACTAGTAATGCTAATGTTTTACATGCTAGTAAGCCTCCTACTATTGATGGTAATGTTATTGGTGTTGGTAATGTCTCTACTACTTCTGCAAAGCGTTTGAAATTGCCTAAAACTGCTGAAACTTTTTCTGATAAAAGTGCTGAAATTTTTCAAACTATTGGAGACAATGGTTCCACCACCATTGACAATAATGATTTTGATTTTGATGATTGTAACATCTCTGAAGTTATTATGTTCTTGCAAAAATTAGCTAGAAGTCCCAATGCTAGCACTATTAATTTGGCTTTTACAAAGCATATTACAAATGCTCTTTTGCAAGCTAGGGAGGAGAAGTTGAAACTTAAAGCTTCTATTCCTAGGAAATTAGAAGATGGTTGGGAACCCATCATTAAGGTAAAGGTGAATGATTTTGATTGCAATGCCTTGTGTGATCTTGGTGCAAGTTTTCGGTTTTGCCCAAGAAGCTTTATGATATTCTTGATTTGCCACCTTTGGAACATTGTTATTTGGATGTTTTTCTCGCTGATAATGCTATGAAGAAACCTTTGGGGCGAGTTAATGATGTTTTTATTACAGTAAACAATAACCTTGTCCCGTTGATTTTATTGTTATGGATATTGAATGCAATGCATCTTGTCCTATTGTTTTGGGAAGACCTTTTCTTCGAACTGTTGGTGCCATCATTGATATGAAAGAAGGTAATATAAGGTACCAATTTCCTCTCAAGAAAGGTATGGAACACTTCCCTAGGAAGAGAATGAAGTTACCTTTTGACTCTATTGTTAGAGCAAGTTATGATGTTGATGCTTCTTCTCTTGATAACACTTGATTTTCACTTTCTGCGCCTAGCTGAAAGGCGTTAAAGAAAAGCGCTTATGGGAGACAACCCATCGTTTTTATTTGCTGTTATTTTTGTTTTCTTTGAGTCAAGGAGTTTTGTTACTTCTGTAGCAACTCCTTTGTATCTTTATTTTATCGCAATGTTGTGCCAAGTAAAGTTCTATATTGAAAGTTGATGCAAGATTTGGATTTCTGCGCAGTGACAGATTTTTAGCTGTCACGGATTTGAGCTTATCTCCCTGTAGAAAATTCAAAAAATTCTGAAAAAATCACGCATATTCCTGAGATATGTACGCAACTTTCATTATTTTAGGCCAGATCCATCTGAGCAACTTAAGTGCCTCGAAAAAATTCGTCATTCCAGACTGTTCTGTTTTTGACAGATTCTGCCTTTTGTTTTGCATTCGCTCTTTTACTGTGTTTGTGTGGATTTCTTTGCTCCACAAAGCATTGGTGGCTGTAGCTAATGTCCAGAAGCTTTGGGATTGATTGTATCATTACAGAATATGAGAATTTTTGATTATGCACTAACCCTCTAATGAGAACTGTCTTGAGTTTGGTGTGAAGGAAGTTTTCAAGGATCAAGCGAGAAGGGTGATATTATGTGATCAAGAAGAGTGAAAAGCCTAAGCTTGGGGATGCCCCCGTGGTTCATCCCAACCATATTCAGAGAGACTCAAGCGTCTAAGCTTGGGGATGCCCAAGGCATCCCCTTCTTCATCAACAAACTTATCAGGTCATCTCTAGTGAAACTATATTTTAATTCTTTCACATCTTATGCGCTTTACTTGGAGCGTCTGTGTGTTTTATTTTTGTTTTGTTTGAATAAATTCGGATCCTAGCAATCCTTGTGTGGGAGAGAGACACGCTCCGCTTTTTCATGTGAATACTCATGTTCTTCACTTATATTTGTTGAGTATTCTTAACTAGCTACTGCAGTGCTTTTAGCTCCTGTTTTTCATGCATCTCTTCGAGCTGTTAGCACTTGTTTATAAATACTCTCTTGCTGCATTATATTATCATTTGGAGAGTTTATGTTTAAATAAATTGATTGGTGTTTGTTTGGAAGAAAGAAAATGCTACATGTAGTAGTTGGTATTGGAAAAGACATATGCATTCTTGTAGATCATTGTCTTGTTTCGATTTGATACTTTGCAATTGTTTTGAGCTCTCAAGTAGATCATGTTTAAGCTCTTGCATCATGTAGTTAAAGCCTAGTAGTGGAGAACTACCGTAGAGCTTGTTGAGACTTGGGATGCATATTTGTTCTCTCTAAGGTCTAGATATTTTCTGGTAAAATGTTTGAGCAACAAGGAAGACAGTGTAGAGTCTTATAATACTTGCAATATGTTTTTATGTGATTCTTGCTGTACCGGTTTATACTTGTGTTTGCTTCAAACAACCTTGCTAGCCTAAACTCTGTACTGAGAGGGAATGCTTCTCGTGCATCCAAAACTTGAGCCAAAACCCATGCCATTTGTGTCCACCATACCTACCTACTATGTGGTATTTCCTGCCATTCCAAGTAAATATTTCATGTGCTACCTTTAAACTATTCAAAACTTTATTACTCCTTATTTGTGTCAATGTTTTATAGCTCATGAGGAAGTATGTGGTGTTTTATCTTTCAATCTTGTCATTTACTTCTGACAGACTTTCACCAATGGACTAGTGGCATATACATCCGCTTATCCAATAATTTGCAAAAAGAGCTGGCAACGGGGTGCCCAGCCCCAATTAATTACAACTTTCATTAATAATTCTCTTCACATGTTTTGCCCTGATTTATCAGTAAGCAACTTAATTTGCAAATAGACACTCCTCCATGGTATGTGAATGTTGGAAGGCACCCGAGGATTCGGTTAGCCATGGCTTGTGTAAGCAAAAGGTTGGGAGGAGTGTCATCTATAAAGAAACTAAAATACATGTGTAAACAAAAGAGAAGAGGGATGATCTACCTTGCTGGTAGAGATAACGTCCTTCATGGGAGCCGCTCTTGAAAGTCTGGTTGACAAGGGGGTTAGAGTGCCCACTACCATTCGTTGACAACAACAAACACCTCTCAAATACTTATTTTGTGCTCTCTATATGCTTTCGAAAACTTAAAAAGCTCTAGCACATGATTTAATCCCTGCTTCCCTCTGCGAAGGGCCTATCTTTTACTTTATGTTGAGTCAGTTTACCTACTCCTTTCTATCTTAGAAGCAAACACTTGTGTCAACTTTGTGTGCATTGATTCTTACATTTACTTATTGCACTTGTTATATTGCTTTATGTTGACAACTATCCATGAGATATACATGTTACAAGTTGAAAGCAATGCTGAAACTTAATCATCCTTTGTGTTGCTTCAATGCCTTTTACTTTGAATCTATTGCTTTATGAGTTACCTCTTATGCAAAACTTTTTGATGCTTGTCTTGAAAGTACTATTCATGAAAAGTTTTTGCTTATATGATTCATTGTTTACTCTTTATCTATTTGTTAGCAAACTATAGATCATTGCTTTGAGTCACTTCATTCATGACATGAGCCTTGCAATATATTGATCAAGATTGTGTGAAAGCATGTCTCCTCAGAAAATTAATTTGTT